>OX375875.1:123609825-124004825 GCA_947359465.1 Metellina segmentata
ACCTAGAGCAATAAATTTAGGGGTGCCTTTTTCCCCCAAAAGTGCATTTAACTTTTAAATTAAAAAAAAAGCATTTGATTAATGTTTAGAAAGTGTTGGACTGATGCAGAAGTTCATCTCGCATTTTTTATTTTTTTGACGAAAATTGAAGAAATAATTATTTTATTGACTAAAAGTTACATTGAATCAGTATAGTATATACCATTCTGTGTTCGATTCCCTTTCTCCCTCTCTCCGGTAGCTGTATCGGCGACCAAACGGTCTGGTGGTTAAGGTGTTAGCCTCTACATCGTAAGGTTCCTGATTCGAATCCGGTCAGTGGATGTTTATAAGCGTATAGCGTAGAGGCGACTGGTGCATTTTAAATCTACCGTGGCCGAAAGTCCTCCCGTTGGGTTGGTGTGGAAGTTTGTTGAGTGGGGTGCCAGCTCAGGTGTTGCCTCGTCATCTGACCATGGTTCAAAATGACCTGGTATTGTCCTCGGATATTTTTCTTATGGGATTGACCCCGGACCAACGTGAATAGCCCTTGGTGTTGCTCTAGTACGACGTTAATTAAAATTACCTTTCTAATATCAAAAACGGGATGAACTTTCGCACCAACCCAATACACTTTGGTCCATTGTAAAGATGTGTGATGAAAGCAGAAGACAACCTTTCACTGCACACTTGTCTCAAATGGATGGTGGAAAACCGCGGTTTGACATCACCGAAAGTAGTCCGGTCGTTGCAATTGCCACCGCTGCGCCGTCTCGCAATCGAATTTGCCTGTGGTTGTGTTTCATTCTCTTTCTAAATAGCCTTGCGAGTGATAAATTGAATTAACGTCGCATTGGAGCAACACAAGGGTCTATTGGAGAACCACTTTCAGATGACGAGAACAAGATCAGCACGAGATCAACACCTTCTCACCAAATTGCCACATTACGCCAACGTGAGGACATGAGGCCACAACAGATTTAACGTACACCAACCTCCACTTACAGGACGGTCTTTGGTTGGATCCAGTTTCGAACTCTTAACCCCGGTTACTAATCCGCGACTCTACCATTCGGTCTACCACGGCTCCAGTGGGAAAGCGAGTAACATGATTAATAGATCTTAAGTAAGATGACCTTGGCGAAATCCATTGGTACAAAGGGGGTTGAGCTTGTAGGGGAAAAGACTCTCAAACAAAATCCCCTATGACGATTGCCCTAGATGATGTTGTATTTCGCCATCTACTAATCACTGCTCTGGCTTTCGGCACCCGATCCGCGACTCTACCTAGTAGGCAACCCCACATACTAAGGATAAGACATCGATGTAAACAACGATGTATTTACAATCGATTTATTGGATTCGATGTTTGTTTAATATCGATGTTTTGATAGTATCGATGTTTTATTTTTGAATGATAAAAGTATAATAGTAAAAATGAAGAAAACTAACCGTGCAACTAAGTATTTGTCAGTGATGATGACATCCGTCCCATCAGAAAGAGCCTTTTCCTTGACGGGTGGGATAGTGAGTGAAAAAAGTCGGCTTAAGGTGGAGAAAGTTAACAAACTTCCTTTTTTACAAACTGTAACTAACAAATATCGGGGCATGTAATAATTATAGGCCCCACTATTTTTTATTTACAGTAAATAAAAGATACGTTTGTTTAGTAGTCGCCCCCCCCCCCATAAGTTGATAAATAATTAACAATAACTAACAATAATTATTGTTATGTACCTACGTAATTATGCTTATAGTTAGTAGTACCTATGTCAATTCGTTGTAAATATTATTTTCTTTTAAATTATTCAATTTGAGCTACTTAAAAGATTTGTTAATTTTTTTTTACTTTGTTTGAACAGTTAAAAAAATCCTAGTTATAAATTAATAAATACAACAAATGACAAATTAAATCTCTCCCCCCTTCGGCGAACATTAATGTTTGAGGTTTTCAAACCAGTTTTAAGAAATGGTCTCATCTCTACCACACACACCTTAAACAAGCATGTGGATCAAGACTTGACGTGTAAACAAGCTTATTTCCTGATATCCATGTAATTTTGTGTGAAGTGTTATTTATGAGTGATTAAATCAGTGAAATATCTTTCTCTTTTCCCTATTCTTTCACTCCGGTCAGTTGTTAACTAAATATTCCCACTTTCGAGATTTCAGGATCTATTCCTCCGATGATGTATTTCTCTTTTCTTTGTTAGTAAAACTTTGAGTGTGTATGTATTACTTGACGTTGTTAAACGCAACTTTTGGCTAAATATGGCCCTTGGGCCATAAATCCCAACAGACCAACTTTCGATACTATGTCCTTTCTTGAATTTGTGTGCTTTAAATTTTTGCTTACAGTGTTTTTTAATAGCTAACACTTCAAGTGTGTCAGTACTTGCAGTGTTTTCTTCTTAGTGTGTTTTAAATTCACACATTTTTTCCATCTTTATGATTTTGAGGTAATTTGGATTATTTTCTATTTGGATTTTATTTATATCAATCGAAGTCCTGACATGCTGATTAACTTTTAAAAAATTGACATCATCAGCGGATGCAATCGCACCGCAAAGTTGAGGCACGTGGTGCGCACTGCCAAACTATTGGTTTTGTCTAGAAATTGAACCAACTAAATTAGCAAAGCAAATCAAGAAACGGAAATTAAGTTTCATATCGACAGATACATTTTTCATGATTCTAAGTATTTTACATGATTTATTTTAAGCTAATTACCATATTAGAGCTCTATGATGATTATGTATTATGTTTAGAGAGATTTAAAACCTTAAATTTCATTCAACACATTGTAACGCATATACAAAGCAACGTACTTGATCCAACTTTCGAAATTAATTTCAAATATTTCTAAGCTATTATTCTAAGCAAAGATTCTGTACTACTTTTAAATTCAAAAACGTTACAAATTCTCTCTATACAGGGTGTTCCGCTTAAGGCTAAAATAGAATATACATTGATACAAATGATTTGAATGATGAGAAGTTTTTGGTGCGCATGCTGAAGTGTACAAGACGAGCAATATAGTCTATGTATCTACGTAAGAAATTTTTGAAATAAATTATTGTAAAAAAGCAACGAAAATATGATACTTTCTTTTATTATAGTCCTAAGCAAAACACCCTGTACTTTAGAACTCCTAAACAAGGCAATGTATTGTATTCAACTTTCAAGATAAATTTCTAATATCTGTAAGCTATTATTTCAATAGTTCTAAGCGAATAATCTTTATTATTTTTGGATTGAAGAACTTTAAATTCTCTGTACACGTTAGAACTTAAACTCGAGTAAAATTACTTCATCCAGCTTATCCAGATAAATTATATTTCTTCGCTGTTATTCTAATATTATAAGCAGAGATTTTGTATTACTTTTAGAATTAAAACATTTTAATTCACTTTATACTTTAGAACAAGGCAATGTATTGGACCCGACTTTTGAGATAAATTTCTAATACTACAAAATTATTATTCCGATAGCTCAAAGCGAATATTTTATGTTATTTTTTAATTGAAAACGTAAAATTGTAGCATAACCTAATTTAATTGAAAAATTATTTCATCTAACTTTCCAGGTACATTTCTAATATTTCTAAGCATATTCACCATACACATTAGAACGAATATTCTAGGAAACGTATTTCATCTAACTTTCCAGATACATTTTTAATATTTTTAAGCAGAGATTCCTTACTATTTTCAAGATTGAAGAACTTTAAATCCCCCATACATATTAGAACCAATATTCGAGGAAACGTTTTTCATCCCACTTTCTAGATATATTTCTAATATTCTAGGAAAAGATTCTGCATTATTTTTAGATTGAAAAACTTTTAATTGCCTCTACACTTCAAAACGCATGCACAAAGAAACTAATTGTTCCCAGCTTTACTTTCCATTAACTTTTACGACTACCCCATTCCTACTTTTGAGAGTCGGTATCGCATTTACCGAAACAATTGAAACCGTCACGTGTCCATCCCACTTCACGCTATTCGAATGTCCACTGCGGGACCCGACCCCATAAAATTAAGAACCCGAACAAAGAGCCGAGAAGCCGCCTTCTCTTCACTAATGAACTTAATCAAAGTCAAACACTCTGGGAAGGTCGTAAAAAAGAAGCGAGAGAGGGTTTGCCGAAATTCGAAGTTTCGAGGGGGGAGGCAGGTGGCACAACGGAAGCGGTGCCCAAAAGAACAAATAAGGGCACACGCGCCGTGGCACCAGTAACCGTCGCTACCATATTGTACCTGCAGCTGTCCCGTGCCCCCCCCCCTCCGTCTTCTGCCGCGGCATTCGAAGTGGGGGGGGGGGCAACTATCGTAATCGGATAGTGTTCGGTCCCGAATAATAGGCCGAGCATCGCGACCACCTGCATCTGGCAACACTCCGGTGCTAATTTCTGCAGCTGCTAATCGGGGGTCGGCTTTTTTTTTCGGCGTTTAATTTATTCACCTCCGGTGGCATCTAGTGCGGAAAAGGGTGAAAGAGACGAACGGTTTCTGGGGTGAGGGGGTCGACTAGGGGGAGATGCGCCCTGTTTAACGGTTGCGGCGATGCTCGAGAAGAGTCAAGTTGGGAAGAAGAGAAGTTCTCGATCGGGGAGTTGCGTTACAAAACGCAAATGGTGGGTCCTGCAGAAAATTGTTTCTGAGAATAGTTTCTTCCCAAGGTCTATCATAGTCACTAGAATTGACCGCGATGCTCTGTAAATGTCGTTTTGCTACTGAGATACTGCGTTAGTCAAGAAAGCAGCTTTACAGAGGTTTTCTTTTATCGGAAAAAAACTTGCGTTCTGTAAGATATAAGAGTGCTCTACTGTTCCTGAGCGGTATGCTAGGCGTGGACTTTCTTTTCGTTAGGTAGGTAGGTAGTTAACGTCGCACTGAAGAAACACAGCGCACTATTGGTGACTGTCCGTGATCAATCCTTAAGGAAAAGATGCATGGTGTTGTCGGATCTTCCCTTTGGGGATTAATCACAAAAATGACGATACACGACCCAATTAAATTAAAAACTGAACTGATGGCGACCGCAAAAAACCTTGTTTGAAATCAACCTAAATATTATGGCAGTATTTACCAGTAGACATAACGGTAGCGAATATGGTCAACCTTCCTGGACAATATTTCGAATTTATATTTGCTCGATGAAAACTGACACATATGTGCCGGATAATTTCTTGGGTCTTGGTATTCCTGTTGGAAGAGTAGCGAATTAGCAACTACATGATTACAAGCTGTATTGGGAATGTTTAGTTAATGCGGTGTGCATCTATAATCCAGCTGAACGGCAGTGGATTATATCTCCAATTTTAATCCATGTCCTTGTTTAACCCTGCATGTGCTTTCGACGAGATATCTCGTCTATCAAGATCTGATTTGGCTAATGACGAGATTCCTCGTCGAGGTACTGCCGATTCTTTGATGGTGAAAAGATCAAGTTTTGCTAATGGCGAGATTCCTTCTTCAAGACAACCACCGGGGTTGTTCCTGGTGTGTTTTCTAGATTCGAAGCATTCGATCCTTCATCAGCAGTATTCCATTTCGATCTCGCGTCTTGATCGCCACAGTGTCGGATCACCCCAGCATTAGGATGGATCAGCAATCAGTGGGTTGCGAGTTTGTATCCAACCAGACCGTCGAGCGCGTTCAATACATCGTGGATTCAAATGTCCTTGCGTTGGCATGGTGAGTAAACTTGGAGGGGGGTGCCCTCTCAGGTACCTTCCCCGGCAGAAAATGCTCAAAACTACGACGTACGTCGCAGAACAAAGTCTTTGCAGAACAATTTTTCCTCAATTTTATCAAAATTTTGGCCGATTTTTGTTTGTTTGTTTGTTAATGTTTTGCAGTGCAAAGCGCGCTCCTTGCCATACTTTTATTTTTTCTAGCTACAGAACAAATTCCCTACACAACCCAAATTACCTCAAACACTTTAAATAACACATCTTCTATGTCAATGACAAAATATTTAACTTCAAAAGGTGTCGGCAGAATTGCAAATTCTGAAAGTGTGCCTTTGTTTTAAATAAAGTAAGTTAATTAATTATGATGTGTTTTATTCTGAATATGTTATACATATTGAGCCGATAATTGTGTTTAACGTCTGTTTTTGATCTGACTCCATATTTCAAAATTCGGACAAAATGCCTGCAGAACAATCGCAATTGCTCGGAGGTCTGTTGCAGAACACTGAATACAATTCTGCACCTTGGGTACTGACCGTGGTTCAAAATTGCGAGGTGTCGTATCAAAATGATGAGATGTTGTCCTCGGACCTTGCTCTTCAGGATGGATAGAGGACCCTCGCCAAAAGCCCGTCGAATTGCTACATTGCGACGTTACCTACTCTTATATACTTATATGTCTTCTAGAATAAAACTGACTCTATCTTGACCTCGAATCTTTCCCTTCCGGATGGATCATACCCAATAACAATGTGTTTCTCCAGCGCAAAGTCAATTCTACTGCCCACCGAGACATGGGAATGGGTTCACGAGCACTTGGCACTCTGGTGGACTTGGTTTGAGTTAAAGTTTGCTAGTGAGTTGCACTCGTTGCGTGTCTTTCCCCAACCCCAATCATCCACTGGCGTTTCGGTAAACAAGTAAAGCACACTTCGCGCGTGCACCCCCAGTGGTCCCGGCGCGACAAACACAAACAACTCAACTTGACAACAACAAGCTTTCCACTCGGGGGTGGCAGCACGCGCACGAGAGGAGAAAGGGGGAGGGCACCGGAGAGTGGGGTCACATTCGATTGTCGAACGTGAGCGCGGCGCGTGCATGACGTCAGGAGGGGTGCACACACCAGATGCGATGCGGAGAGAGAGCGATCCTATTAACCCGAGTAACGGATTTCGGGCCACAGATGGCGCCCCCCGACACAATGAGGCCCACCCTTTCCCCCCGATATCACCTGGGGGGGGGGCCTCGTTAGCGGAGGTCCGATGCGATCGGCACTTTCAGAATTCAATTGAAACCTAACGGAATAATATGGGAATGGAACACAGGGGGATCGCAAATACGGTCACTGAATTGAAAGGGACGTCAATGGCCGATGGTTTCACAGCTGAGAGTCTGAATATGCAGAGAAGAGGTTGTGGGAGTGCGTTTCTGCGGTCTCTGGCATACGGAATTTTCTCCGGTCTACAGCTCACCGTATGCGATTATTGTTAACAGAGCACGACTTCGACGACTTCTGGTCTCTCGTTCTGCTTTGTATATATACACTACCCTACAAGAATGGACCGAACTCCAGCGGATTTCATAAAATACGACTATTTGTTTCGGGGTGGTTTTCGTAGTATGGCCTGATACCTTTGCATGTTGTTCCTGGTCAATTGAAGGCCGACGCCTACATGAACATTTTGGACCATCAGGTTCTTCCTACGCTCTGGCAATTTTATGGAATGGACGAATGTTACTTCCAGGGCGACAACGCTCCGTGTCATGTTGCAGCCTCTGTCGAGCAATGGTTTCGAGATATGGAAGTAAGACGTCTTCCCTGGTCCCGACATAGATCATAGTCCCGACCTAAACCCCATAGAACATTTGTGGGACCAGTTAGAGCGACGCTTACGGACCTGGGAACCACGTCCGAAATCTACAGCTGAGCGGGCGCCATTCTTGCGGCAGGAATGGACACAAATACCCATCACTGTGTATCAAAACCTGGTTGAAAATATTCCCAGAAGGGTTGCTAGTATAAATGCAGCACGTGGGGGACCATCCCCCTATTAAAGCACGTATTCTTTCCCTTATACCATCACATCTTGCTTGTCGAATGTAACTGAGCAAAGAACATGCATTGAGTTTTGTTTCCGCAATAGAATTTATGTTACAAACACATTTGAAATGTTGCAAAAAGCTTTTACAGGCAACTTTGTATTAAAAACAACCGTATTTGATTGGTATAAAATGTTTAAAGAAGGTAGAGAATCCGTCATCGTTAGACCATCCACTTCGACTCCTGATCAACATGTCAATCAGATCGGAGAATGAGTGCATAGTGATCGTCGTTTAACAATAAGAGACATTATTGAACACGTTTTTATATCATTCGTCGAAACAACAAGTCGAAAACGGCCTGGATTGAGGCGAGATAACTCATGGCTTTTGCATCACGCTAATGCGCCTTCTGACAAGGCCATTATTATTTGGGATTGTTTTGACAAAGCATTTAACGAATACGGCTCCACAAGCACCTGATATGGCACCATGAGACTTTAACATGAGGCCATTATGGCACCATGAGGGCGAAACTCCCTCTTCGTGGTCACCGTTTTCAGTCCTTTGATGCAATCAAAGAAAATTCGATACGAATCCTGAAGGGGTTTCACAAAAACGACTTTAAGGCAAGTTTTGAGGGTTTGTAAAATTGTTGGCAGAAGTGCATTAAAGTCGGAGGAGATTACTTTGAAGGAGATGTAATACATTTTGATCAATAACTGATACCCTTTGTTTTACAACATATATATATATATATGTAGGAATACTAAACAACGGTAGTTGTCTACTAGTCTGGAAAGAACTCATTATAAGAGCAACGAGACTGGTAGGAGTCAGTTGCATTGTAGTAGGAATGCAAGGCAAGACTGTCACGAGCCATTCACATTCTGGTATTCAGTTACGAGAAAATTAATAGAACAGACACTTTTTCCCCTGGACGCCATTGAGAGCTGACGTATTTTTTCCGAGCAGAGACGACTGCTGCCGATAATGACGGAGCTTTTTTGAAATATAACTCAACTGTACATAATAATTGTATATATTTATTCATTAAATGTGAATGTGCTGTAAGATTCGAAGTCTTTAATATAGACCTTACCAAACAGAACAACACGAATCTTACATATATATATCATTGAAATAAGCAAATTAACGAAAGATCAAAGTAAAAAGCAGGGGTATTGAACCAGAAAACGAAAGTAAAAACTAATTTCCTCTTGTTTTAGAAAGTTAATAGAAATTATAGTTATTATAGTTATATATACAGTATATATAATAGAGAAATGTGAAAAATGTGGAATAACGGGTTACATAAGTAAACGAGCAGATTGTATCGTTACTCCCATGCCGACGGCACCCGTGTGCATTTTGGTGATTTTCTCCTAACTGCACTTTTCAAGTCAGCATTTGATGCTTTATGCCATGACAACGCCACAAACCTTTATTCTGAGTGGAAATACCGATTTTTGAGTCGATTTTTCCCGAAGCATCTGTACAGGGTGATTCGGAACTCATGGGGCAAACTTCAAGGAGTGTTGGAGCACACTAAAGGAATGTTTACGGACAAACTTCCATTCTTGTTTTCCGGTGACACTGTGCTTGTCATAAATAATCATAATTGTAATAATAATGATTGTAATATATAATGGAAACAGCAACAATAGCTGGGGACATCGAGATTTCTTAGAGTACTAGTGTCTTGATACTTTATCATGTTGTATGGTTAAAGATTTACTCTCGTATACTGGTTGACAGAATCCATGTAAATGTTTGATGAGTCCAGTTTGAAACCGACATGCAGACAAAATAGAAATTTACGGCTCGTAAAGTTAAATTTTAACACAATTTATCTAAATAAAATTGATTACTTGATTTTTGTATACAAATCTTCCGTGTTTCACAAAATTTTAGAAAAAAAGTAAAATTATTTAAATTTTTTGTGTGTTTTAAAAAAATTGTTAATATCGTACATTCTACCGTTGGTAGTTAGTTAATTGTGTCGCACTTTGGAGCAGCGCTAATTAACTAACGTTACGTTAGTTGTCGTAATTGACGATTGGCCGGGATCCATTCCGAGAGGAAGATGCCAGGACAACGTTTCGTCGCATTGAGATGACAGGAGAATAGGACCACGGTCAGATGACGAGGCCAACACCTGGGCTCCACTCTCCCAACTTCTACACCACGCAACGTGAGGCGCAGCAGCCCCACATACAAAACGGTCAAAATTGGACCTAGTTTCGAACTTGCCACCCCCTGGTTGCTAATCGGTTATTCTTCCAGCTGGGTTACCGTGATCCTATTCTACTATCGGAAGTAAAATTGAAACTATAATTTTTTGGTATTTTTAATTAACGTTACACTGGAGGAACTCAACGGGTTCTTTCTGAAGGTACGGGATGAACCCCATACAAGGAAAGGTTCGAGGACAACACCTCGCAATTTTTAACCACTGTCAGATGGTGAGGCAACACCCGAGCTGGCACCCCACTCTCCATATTTCCACACCACGCCAACGTGAGTACATTTGAGACCACCGACAGATTTAACTTGCACCAGCCCCCTTTGTGCACGACGCTCTTTGGTTGGATTCGAACTTGCAACCCTCCGGTTGCTGATCCGTTGCTCCTCCAACCGGGCCCCATAAAACTATTAATCAATACATTTCTGAGGCTGGTTAAGATGTTAGCCTCTAAATCCGAAGATTCCTGGTTAGAATCCGGGTCGGTGCATGGATGTTTGTAAGCATATGGTGTTTCTTATGCCTACACTGGCAGACCAGAGGAGTGCCAGGCCCGTCGAAGACGGCAAGAGGCGAGGAGGGTTCGCCTTCCATGTTATTGAGCCCCATTGGGAGGAAGTCCGACTTTGCTCGACATACATGACACATCCGTTTTACAGGAAGGTCACTTTCATACATCCATTCACTCACACATATCGTAATTTAGATCCCAATCAGAGGCCGATAACCCCCTGATCAGATACCCCCAGAGGTATTGATTTGGTATGGGAACATGGGGGGACATTGTGACCACGACCTATTTAACGTGCCCCAGTCACCATTAGTGAACACGACGGTCTTTAGCCAGGTCGAAGCGCCGATCTCGCAATCATCAGAATTGGAGGCTCCGCCGAGGACAGAACCCACAACCCTTCTGATGCGAGCCCGACGCTCTACTGACTGAGCTACCGCGGCTGCATATGGTGTAGAGGCGGCTGGTGCACTTAAATCTGAAGTGGCCGACAGTCCTCACGTTGGGTTGGTGTGGAAATTTGGAGAGTGGGATGCCAGCTCAGGTGTTGCCTCGTCATCTAACCGTGGTTCAAAATGACGAGGTGTTGTCCTCGAATCTTTCCCTTAAAGGATTGATCCCGGACCGTCATCAATAGCCCGTTGTGTTGCTCTAGTACGACGTTGATTAAAAATTACCGGGGAAAATTCTTTTTTCCATCTTCAAACTTAATTTTAAACTTTATTAGATTTTACCGAATCATTGACGTGCTTTCAAGAGAAACGAAAGGGTCGTGCGCATGCGCACCTTCCCCTCATTAGGCGAATGAGGCGGTGGTAGGCGTGGCCTCTAATTGCCGGATGCAGTCTTGGGCTCGTGGACGCGGGGATCGTATGGTGCTCCTCACCTGGTGTGGTGCCGCCGGACCGAGGAAACAAGTTCATTAGAAGCACGACAGGAGCGGTGACGAAGAGAACAGGTGAAGCGACCGCTCCTCTGGGCTCGTTAGTTTTTACTGCGCTCGCAGGTTGCCTTTTGTAGACCCCCGAACACCACGAAGGCTACTCGAACGCGCCGTTTCATTTCAGAAATCCTTCACAAGGGCAGAATGCGACTAAGATTTCTTTCATTTCACCTGCTCTCTGGTTGCTGGAATAAAACTGTTTAACCTCTTCTGGAGGGCGGCATGATAATTCCGTCTTGCAATATGCAGTCTTTATTATGTGACTTTTAACCTATCTTGACCTTGATAAATAGAATCTTTACAAACGATTCTATTCGAAAGAAAGGGGTCATATAATATTTCCAAAGGATTCTCTGTTCTAAGGAAGAAAGCAATAGAATGTTTCTAAAGAATTATAATCAAAAGAAGGAGGTAATAGGGTTTCCAAATGATTCTATTCTGCAGAATGGCCAATAGATTCGGTCCAAATGATTATATTCTACAGAATGGGCAAATAGAATAGAATGGGCAAATATAATCCTTCCAGGGGATTTTATACTACAGAATGTGCCAATAGACATTTTTCAAAAGATTATATTCTAAGGACGGTTTCAATAGGATGTTTCTAAAGTATTATAATCTACAGAAGGGTTTTGTGGTAAGAGAGAGAAGTGACATTAGGAGGGGGGTTTGGTCAGGGGTAATGGGCGAGGGAAAGAAGCACATAGTGCCAGGGAACGATAAAGCGAGAAAGGCGACCGAATTTGTGGATCGTTCGTTCTTTAGAAGGCTCTTCCCTGAGATTATAGAGCAGATTTGTTGTTACGTTTACTTAAATAAACACTTGTTAAGTTTTCAGTGTTCTCTTCTCTTTTACCATTCGTGAACCTTACGAGTAAAGCATTACAGGGTAATAGAATGCTTCCGATGGATTCTATTCTACAGAATGGGCCAATAGAACTCTTCCAGGGGATTTTCTTCTACAGAATGTGCCAATAGACTCTTTTCAAAAGATTCTATTCTAAGGAAGGGGTAATAAAATGCTTCAAATGGATTTATTCTACATAATTGACCAATTGTACCTTTTAAAATATACTATTGTAAGGAAAGAGTCAGTGGAATCTCTTTCTAAGGAAAAGAGCATTAGAATCTTTCCAAATCCTACCCTTTTCTAGATTAGGTCAATACAATCTTTTCAAAGAATTCTATTCTACAGAATGGGTCAACAGAACCTTTCCAAAGGATTCCGTTCTACAGAATGGGCCAATTGAATTTTTCCAAAGAATTATATTCTACATACTTAACCAATAGAATATTTTCAAAAGAAAGGATCAATAGAATCTCTCTTTGAACCAATCGATGTGGTCACTTGGTCATTAAGTGTGTTGTGGTGTAAAAGCAATGCTCCACTACTCGGATATCTTGCGGTTCTCGGAGGGCTAATCGCATGTAGTAGTATCATAATGTGGTAGTTGCAATTTTCAGTACCTTTCAAATGCAAATATGCTCGACATTTTGACTACACTTTTATTGCTTCGCTGGAAAGTCATTCATGTTCGTTTGACCATTAACTCCCCCCCCATCAAAGAAGCCCAACCAACCGGTCCGGTGGTTAAGGTGTTAGGCTCTAGATCGGAAGATTCCTGGTTCAAATCCGGGTCGATGCATGGATGTTTGTAAGCGTATGGTGTAGAGGCGGCTGGTGCACCTTAAATCAGTCGTGGACAAAAGTCCTCACGTTGGGTTGGTGTGGAAGTGTGGAGAGTGGGGTGCCAGCTCAGGTGTTGTCTCGTCATCTGACCGTGGCTTAAAATGACGTGATGTTGTCCTCGGATATTTCCTCCAAAGGATTGATTCCGGACCGTTGTCAATAGCCCGCTGTGTTGCTCTAGTACTATGTTAATTAAAATTACCATTACCATTACACCATGAAAGAAGACAAAAAATTCACCCTTGAATATCACCTGATAAATCAGCTTTAAGATACTAACCAAATCCAGAAATGTCATTTGCAAACCTTTTTTCTCATGAAGGAACGAAAATAGTTTTATTAGTTCAGATCCTAGCAATCTTATTCCAACGATAAAATGGTGTGCATTTAAAAAGTACGATATAATTTGTGAATTAAATTATACAATCGGACAAACAGATGAAGAATACTTTTACATTACAGGGGAAAAGAAAGAATATATAGAACATGCAACAGACGACCCGTAAAACAAAACACAACCCAATAACAGAGCAACATAAACTGCAATCAATACATAGTGAATGAAAGTTATCATAAAATAGTCCTAGTGTACCCCCAAAACGAACGCAGTTTTAATATAAATCACCATGTGCACAGGATCCTTTTTATCCAATCACATGTTACTGAATGCCAAGTACTATTGTGAGAATACGGACAGTTTTATTGCAACAGCACAACCTTTGAAGAAATTATAACAGGTGTATTCAAACACGAATTGGTATGGCGAGTGTAATATAAGAACAATTTATTACTAATTATTATTTATTCAGCAAACGAATCTGTAGAATGATATATACAAAACTACACAAATTCTGAACCTTTAATGCATTACGGAAATAAGAACAATTTTACTCTCGAAGAAGATAGTTTGTAGTAGGTTTGTAGGTAGGTATTTTAATTAACGACGCATTGAAGCAACACAACGGGCTATTGACGACGATCCTGGATAAACCCCCAAAGGACCGAGGACAACACCACGTAATTTTGAACCAGTTAGAGGACCCATCCTCACATGAAAGCTTAGTTAAAAAGGAGAAAGGTATGTGCAAAGAGACAAAAAGGCGGGGATTTGATGCATTTTTATTCAAATTTTGGGGTTGGGTTGCTAACAGAGGTATGCAATGAATTAAATGAGTCCATGCTTGGGAACTCGATCTCGAACTGAAACAGATAAAAGATAGCATGTAGTAAGAAAAGTGTTTAGGGATTTCTCTGCATGCATTTACGTCAAGTTTTAACTGCGGAGAGGTTTCTTCCTTGTCAGTGTAAAAGGGGTTAAGTGAGTTTTGGTAAGTCCAAAGGAGTCGACTGCCTCATTAATTAAATATATACTTATACTATGCATGTGGCAGCACTCGACTCTGTTCAAGGGCTGAGGTAGCCTGGTAGGAATAGTAACAGACTAGCAAACGGTGGTTGTTGCGAGTTCGAATCCAACCAAAGACTGTCGTGTACCAAAGGTGGCTGGTGCACGTTAAATCTGTCGTGGCCTCAAATGTCCTTGCGTTGGCAACGTGTGGAAATTTGGAGAGTGGGGTGCCAGATCAGGCGCTGTCTCGTCATCTGACTGCGGTTCTGAATTACATGGTGTTCTTGGATCTTTTCATGGGGATTGATCCCTGACCGTCATCTATAACCCGTTGTGTAGCTCCAGTACGATGATAATTAAAATACCTACCAACCCCTACCTCGTATCTTTCTCTTGGGGGATTGATCCCGGGCCGTCGTCTCTAGCCCGTTGTGTTGCTTCAGTGCGACGTTTATTAAAATACCTATCTACATACCTACTACAAACTGTCTTCTTCGAGAGTACGACGTTAATTTTTTTAAAAGGGAGCAGAAAATACGAAATCACATTTAGTTCGCTTCGAAAAATATTTTTTTTTTAACAATTAGGGGGAGGGGATTGCTTCACAATCCATCCTCATTTGCATCGCTATTGGATTCATCCTGGACCTCTGGTGAGACGTTAATAGAAGGTTTCCTTTCCTTCTCATTGAGATATTTATCACATACGCCCGAGTAACGGAAAATTGCCTACTTTTTTAGAGAGATTAGCGGATCCGTGTATAAGCCGACCCCCGTACTTAAGCTTTAGAAAACGTTCCAAAAATTCTCGGCTTATGCACGGAAATGTACGGTAAATAAAAACAAGATGTTTTTAAAAATTTCAAGAACAAAACATCTCATTTCCACATAAAAAGGAAATTGTTAAATAAATAACATATTGTTGAAATTCAGGAAATCTCATTATAATTTTAAATGTTTTAGTTGATCCGTGTTGTAATAGTATCTACTTTTTAAGATTTTCATATTCGACTGTTGCTATGGAAACCGCGAACGAATTCGCCGGTTCTTCTGAAAACAATGCCAACTTTCTAGCGCGTACTCTCAAATTTTATTACTGAATAAATTAAGTAAAAAATATAACTGTGTTTATCGTCTGCGCGTGCTCCAAATTCATTAGCTCGTTAACCCCAAGACGTTCGTCGTAGCTCGTTCATTAGCTCGTTATCACGTGACTCGCTATCTACCAATCACAAAGCGAATACACCTGAAAAAGACTGAAAATTTTTCTTTTATAATAGAAAGAGAGAAAATATGTAATACATATTTAGCCGATAATTGTGTTTTACGTCTGATGATTTGACTGCAGTTTTCAAAATTCGGACCAAATGCCCGCAGAACAATTGCAATTGCTTGGAGTTGTGTTGCAGAACACTGAATATAATTCTGCACCTGGGTACCCACCAACCTACATCTTCCCAAATTGTCTGGTTCGTAACTCAGTGAGCCTGCTCATTGTGTTGGCATCCTGTGATTTGTAGTCGAGGTTCGATTCATGTAACTCAGTGTATTTCTTCTGTGTAGATCCATTTAAAATGTATGTCCACTTACCTGACGTTGACTGTTTGGACCAGCTTGGCCAAATTTGACCCATGCTCAGAAAATCTAACCGCCATGATCTCGGCTGATATATATGTATGTCACAATAAATGTCGTTTTGGGCGGCTTTTGGTGTTCGATCATACTGACGTCCGTCGATATATCGATTCCGAATGCATTTTTTTCAATTTTTATGGAGCGAAGGGCTGAAATCGCGTTCGAAAAACAAGCCGTCACGTTCGAAATACGTACATGAAACTTGTTTGGCGCGAAACCACTTACCGCCGCCAGCATTTAGCTCCACAGGAAATGCCTCTCTTAACCGACTAGTTAGAAGTTAGATATATGAAATTTAAAAATGTTCCTAACAATCCAATCACCTTGATATTCGAATAATTTATCGTAAACATTCGGACACCTGCTCGAGGTAAGAGGAGACGACGAAAGTAGTTGAAGCTGCTGCTTAAAAAAGAAAATTTCTATCTTCCGTTAGTTAGAAGGATGGAACGAATATGCGCCAAGGTTAATCGCCCTAACTATAACACCGCTTGGAACAGTTACATAAACACCCCTTTTTTTACTCCAGCTGCTTTCTTACTTTTTCCCCGTCGAAAGAAGACGCGTTTCCTGGTTGGGTCTTCCCGAGAAGAAACCAGGTGTCCGTTACATCTCCGAAAGTGGATTTATTTTTTATTATTAGTGGAATGGATGTTTGGATTTAGTATTTTTTGTTTTTTCCGCGCGGTTATCAGATGCGAATGGATACATTTCCATGACACTCGTTTCGCGATGCGTCACAATTGATTAATAGCTCGGATCTTAAAACATCAACTACCAGCTTAGCGGCGGTCCTAGGGCAGTGCCAGCAGTGCGACCGCACCGGGCGATGCCCCTTTTATTGGGGGGGGGAGCAGTGCAAGGAGAAAACTAGCTGTTTGTACATTCAGTTGGTGTACTTTTTACTAAACATCAATAGTAAACTACTTTGGTGAACATATTTGGTTTTTTTAACCAAAACACGTATCAGAATTCTTACTAATAAACAAAATGTAGCCTCTATGAGTTCACGTGAGGCGCGTAAAACAAGCGTTTGGCGAGGCTATCAGGGTCCCGCTCTTCAAGGTCCCAAGGATTGATACTTGAGTTGGTTGGAAATAAATAAACCTTTTAAATGGCGGGGGGGGGAATAACATAGTTAATGCCGGGACCTCGCTAGCCTCGTTATTCGCGCGTTGAAACGCCTCTTGTGAACGAGACCTATGGCTTTTAATGTATCGGTTAACAATCTGGATAGAAGGTACTCTCAAATGTATCGTGAGGGGCGCAGCTAGAAAATGTTCTAGGGCCGTCAGTGGTTGTTCAACTATGACATTTCTTAACTTTCCCTACACTTTCTCACTTCCGATGATGTCACCTACTGGTGCGTGCACATTTTATCACTAGTTTACGTTAGTTTATGTTTCCTAGTACCAATAGAACCGCGGTAGCCCAGTTGGCAGAGTAACGAATTATAAACCGGAGGGTTGCGAGTTCCAAAATGCATATATGGTGGCTAGTACACGTTAAATCTGTGTTGTGGCCTCCATAGGTCATCACCTTGGCTCGGTGTGGGTTTAAAGAGTGGGGTGTAAGCTCAGGAAACGACCTCGTCATCTGAGTGTTTCAAATTCACGAGGTGTTGTCCTCGGTCCTTAACCTAAGGGGGTCTATTACGGACCGTGGCCAATAACCCGCTGAGTTAGTACCAGTAGAATTGTATTTTATTTACAAGAGGCAATTATTCCAAGTCTTTTGGTACGTAGGTAAATAGTTCAATTAACATTGCACCGAAGCAACGCAACGGGTATTGGCGACGCTCTCTTGATCAATCCGAAAGGAAAGATCCGAGTACAACGCTTCATCATTTTGAACACGGTCGATGACGAAAACAATACCTGAGCCCCACTCTCCAAACTTCAACACCTTCCCAAAGTGAGGGTATTTGAGGCCACGATCGATTTACGGTGCACCAGCCACCGTGTACATGATGGTATTTGGCTAGACCTAGTTTCGAACTCGTAACCCTCTGGTTGCTAAACGCTACTCTTCCAACTGGGTTACCACGGCCCATTAAATGTATGGATAAAAGCAAAGAAAAAAATTTCAAGTAGAACATATCGATAGAAGACATGAAGATAAATTGTAGCATTAGAATATTGAAACAATGACTTGAAACGTGTTGATCAGCAACGGACAGAGAAGGGAGAACTTCATGGTAGCACGCCAACAGATTTTGCTACTCATTACGTCAGTGAATTCGAATTCGAATCGACACTACTACTGCTGATGGACAAACAACAATTATTAAATTTTAGGAATTCTCTTTGAAAACAAAGAATATATATATATATATACGAAATGTATTGGATGGAAAAGTGAAGTTCCATCAATAATTTAACTATAAAAAAACAATGTGAACAGAAATCCCTCCTAGATTTAAACGAACAGCTATTTTCAATGCAAAAAAAGACACACTTTTGAATGAATCACAATTAATAGTTCACGTGTCCTGCTTTGTTCAAGAAAACAGTTCTCTAAAGCGATTGTTTGTGCTGCCATCTAGTATTGATCTTTAAAAATGAGCGATTAAATTATATATTTTTATTATTATTATTTATTTTTTATTATTATTTTTTTTTTTGTGTTATATGTTTGATGACACATTTGAAAACGTAACTGCTTTTTTGTCAAACTCTATTTTCAGACACATGAGAAAAATACATACAAATGTTTAAAAGTTTTAAAATGTTCGGAGAACAACGCTTGAGACTTACATAATCGTAATATTTATTTTAAATATATCTGAAAAAATTTAAACACATTGACTATTAGCTTCCAGGAAAAAAAGCCAAATCTTTCAAAAGAAGTATCAAAACAGTCTTCATGCTAAAAACGTAAAATATTGTCTCAAAAAATGAATCATTTGTTCTTCAAAAAATCATTTTATTTCGAAAATGCAAAAAACTAGTTATTTTTGTAAACTTTCCCTCTCTATTTTATATCTAATACATTCCATGACTCAAAGTCTCTCATTTTGAAATAATTTTAATAAGGTGTAGAAATTGGAGCAGTCTGATTGTCATTCGAAGACATTTTTAATCTACGTAACTCTTATTGCAAGCTTAAAACTTTTCCTAAAGATTTTTTATTTTTACTTAGTTTCACTGTTATTTATAACACTGAGTCTGTGTAGTCCCTGTAGCGCAGTGGATAGCGCGTTGGACTTCTAATCCAAAGGTCCCGGGTTCGAGTCCCGGCAGGGATGAAACCTGTAGTGTAATTTTGAGAAGCTCGATTAGTAACTCAGTTCATCGTACGATTGTTCTTTTTCTCCTTTTGGAAATCAATCCTTAAATAGTTAAGACTTGCATTTCTACATGCTTGAATTCACTTTCTTTTTGAGTGGGATTTTAGAATTGCATACTGCATGGCCTTAGAGGAAAGAATTTTTCGCCAAGCAAAGTAAAAATAATTTTAAAAAATTTTCGGAAAGACTACAACATTTTTTTTTAATAATTTATTTAACAAATAGGATAAACTAATTCTAAATTTTTTTAATTTAAGTGATTTCTTCATTAATATATACCTCGATTTAGTGTAGATTTTTTTTCTATAAATTCTTTCCGTTTTTCAGTAATACGGCATATCACTTCAAACAAATGAAAATCGGAATTAAAAGTCCCAAACGACCCTTAAAACACACTTAACTCAAAATCACTTAGAATCTGGAAACTCATTCGTATTTAGAATTTACAAGATATTTGAGAACCAAGTGAGATAGTTTATTCTTTATTTATTAGAGTTTTGATTGATCCGCGTATTTATTATGACAATAAAAATGAAGCTTAAATGATGTCTTTAGTCCACTTTCTATTCTGTATTCAATGTATTTTTGTTTAGTTCCTAGCTTTAAAAAATAGTTTCTCTTGCTATCCATTTTTTTTCCCTTCAAAATAACGAGATTATTTTTTATTTAATTTCCTGCGAAAATGAACACCGTAACACATAATTTGTGCAGATTTAATGTAAATCAGACACGTATTCGAAAAGAATCGGGAGAAATGTAGATTAAACTGACTTCAGAATTTATTTGTATTATCTTTGTAGTACCGAAATTATTTCTGAGGTGGGGATCAGTCCTAGTTTTCTACTTCTGACAGAAGTTTAAAACACCTTCTGTAAAAAATAAAATCATTGACACATCCATGATATTAATCTGGAGGCGCAACGTTCGTATTGTAAGTTTTCTATTTTAGAAGGTAGTGATTTCAAAGAATTAAATCATCGAGCCTATGAAATATTTAAATTTAAAATGTATTCTTTATAGAATAGAGTAGTTTTAAAGTGACAACTCGAGGTATATTGGAAAAGATGAGCCAACTCTTCATTAAAACAGAACTTAAAATATTTTGAAAGTAAGTTCTTTTGACTTTTATTTCAAATTATTTTGTCGAACTTCTACAAACATATGATAGAGTGAAAGGTATATAAATAGTACATATATTTGATGATTGAAGAAAGAAAGAAGAAAAAAAACACGATTTTTCAAGAACCTATCAATTTATTAAATAAGGACTTTTTTTTTCTTCTGTTACTGGTATAGCTAAGGCTTCTCGTAGGTGTGTCATTGATTAAAATAATCAAAATAAATGAAGAGGTCTATGATAAATGTTTAAATAAATGAACTGGTGTTTCCTTTTGCGAGAAAATAAAAAGGAAAATGAAAGATCCCGCCTCACAACGTTGTGTCTATCTTCTGAATACATTACAACACATTGATCAACTTTTTAAGTTGGATGACTTCTAGAACCTTTAATGCACAATATGGTTACAAAAATACAACCTACAAGTGCTTAAAACACGAGTGGATTCACGATTTTATAAAAGATCTGTGTGTTGCTCTCATATTCTGTACATGCGATTGTGGTGACATCTGTTGAGGGTTGGGAGCGTTCATAAGTTTACATCAATTTTTGTTTAATGAATTTTAAAGGTATTTTGATAATAAAATTGGAGTTGGTAAAATATCTGCTTTGTTTAAAATTTAAATTTTTTTTAAATTTTTTTTTTTGTAAAGATAATTTCATTTTTATATAGTTTTGGTAAATTTCTATATCTTCACAAATTCAAAATTTTGTTAAATCATTATTTGTTAGTTTTTATCTCAACATCAGACCAGTCGGAAGGGACTTATTTATTGCGAAGGAGGAAGATTGATAATACCTCTTCACCCGTTTGGAATTTTCGCATGGTGTGGTAATTTTCTAAATTTTTAACTGCTGTAGTAATTTTTTAACTGCTATGGTAATTTGAAAACTACTGGGATAGTTTCCGCTTCTTAGTATAGATTTATTTATTTTACATGTAATTACATTATTTTGTTTAAAAGTCATAAGCTTTTCAGTTGACGTTTTGTAAAGTAAAATATTTCAGAAAGCAGTGACAGCCCCGTATCTTTTCAAATAACAAGAAAAAATTTTAAAGTCACGAATACTTAAAGATATATATTGCTATATATTTTGTGTGTGGTTTCAACTGTTAGGTGTTTCACTTTTTAAATGTAAAACAGTTGCTTATTATTAAAAAAAAGCAACAGTTTTTTATATGCATACTTAAATGATGTACGCATTCTTTAAGTAATGTATTTTGTTTAACCTGTTTTTAATGAAATTAAATGACTAACTGTGTAAAGCATTGAATTTAAATAGCTAATGCATTTTTTGGTAAGATTTAGCAAGTTAAGAATTTCGTTTGATTAGAAAGATTAAGAAACACCCTAATTCACAATATTTTATAGCCTTTAGAGATTTTATCTTTTCCAACCGAGCTGCCGTGGCCCCGGTGTTGTCCTCACATCCTTCCATTCGCGTTGGATTCCGGACAGTCCGATGTGTTTCTCCATTGCAGCGTTAATTAAAATTCCAAAAATACCTACCTGATTGTTGAAGTCCAGATAAAATCTGGGGTTACGATAGTCCAGTTGGAACAGTATTGGATTAGCAACTGGAAGATTGCGAGTTCGAAACTGGGTCCAACCAAAGATAACTGATTAGATAGGTGCACTTAACCAAAAATAAATTCGAACAAAGGAAACATTTCAAAACATTAAGTTGTGGCAGCGATAGTATTTTCTTCCACAATGAATAGTTTCAATGTAATTTCTTAGATTTTGGAAAAAATAATTCATGTTTGATGTC
Source organism: Metellina segmentata (assembly GCA_947359465.1). Lineage (NCBI taxonomy): Eukaryota > Metazoa > Arthropoda > Arachnida > Araneae > Tetragnathidae > Metellina > Metellina segmentata. Next base: position 123,632,095 of record OX375875.1, read on the forward strand.
CAAATACATTTTTTTATAATGACAATTTAATTTCTTACATTAAAGTATTTTTTGAAGGAATAAAAAAAAACAATTCATGTCAGAAACAAATCGAAATAGTTTTTATTGACCAGAGGATTGACTGATACTAAATTGTTGAAATGTGCTTTTATTTGATTAAGTAACATTTGTCCTCTTCTATGTTGACATTACGATTGGGTTCAGTCAAATTGCTTTTTCCATCTAAATTCACGGAGTTTTGACTTTTCCCAAGCTCTCTTTAAATTGAAAAGTCTTTATTTTTCAGGATAAATTTTCTGTATATTTTGGCTATTTCGGACTGTATTTTTGATTAATTTGCTTGTGCAGATTGGGGGTTGGCGAGCCTTAGCGAGCAGGTGGCGGGCCCCTTAGTTCACAATGAAATGCTTACCATGTATGCTTATCTTTTGAGGATTCAAAAATAATTCTAATACAGGAATAGCCGCCTCACTATCTCGCACTGGCCCATAAACCTTTCAATCTACACCAGACCAATTAGTTGTATTTAAATAGAAACATTTAAAATAGTCGCAGAAATTATAAGCATCATACGACATTTTATCCACACGGCGAAATTCAGTCGTGTATGCAAATTTCGGTTCAGCGTGATTTAATTTTTGATATGTTGCTCGAGCTCTGCTTTGTTGATTAAATTCAAATTATTTTTAAGTCATTAAAAATGTATTGTAATAGGAACTGCGTTTTACTCTTTGCTGTATATGTCTATTTTCTCCATCTGTCACCTCATTCAATCTTTCTAAAATTGGTACACGACTTATGTTTAATATATTGGATGGTTTTATTGTAATAATGCTTTCTGTGTAACTAATTCCAAGGGATCAATGCTTTAAATTTCCAAATAAGATTTAAATGAAAATTAACCACCTAAAAATGAAACAAAATGAAAATATTAAAATTGCCCCAATTTAAGATTTGTGTACAAAATTGAAATGTTTTGGGACACTGCAGAAAACCTTTTCATTGTGTCTAAATATCTTATAAATATTTTTTCAAGAACACTCTACAATACTGTAGAAATAACCGAAATATCTTAATAAAGAATACAAGTTGCTATGATTTTTATAATTGGAGTGAGTATATGGGTCATTTCACGGAAAATGAGCAAATCGCTGTGGCTGACACAACACCGATTTTAATGAAAATTAATTCTTAAATAGATCACATATAGTAAGGAGGAAATGCCAAATATCAGATGTCCAAGATATATATTTTATTTTTTATGGAATTTTAAATTTCAAGGTCACACAATTGTAGATTGTTTAGTACTAATTATAGCCTGTTTTTGAGACCCTATATTTCAATAGGTTATTGGTACAAATTAAAAAATTTTATATTCTTGCATTCTTCAGTAAAAGGTCTTTCAGGAAATGTCAGAATATAGTTTTATATCCGTCACTGCTCATTCTCAGGGATCAGCAAAAATAGAGATTTTGCCAATTTGATACAAATTTGAAATTGCACTAGTACCTCTAAAAATGGGAAGACAGTATCAAAAATTATTCTTGACAAAGCTCTTCTTCTATCTAAAAGTTTGGTGTGATTTAGTGATTGTGTTTCTATTCCTTAGTTTAAAAAAATAATAATAAAAAAGTAAAATAATTGAAAACAGCGATTTTTCTATTTTTTTAAATACGAATTTCACTGTGAAGGGCAGCTCCGAAAACCTCAAAAAATTTGAGGATTATGTGTCAAGATGTATAGTATCTTTCCTGAAATTTCCATCATTGTAATTTGTTTATTTTCGTCCCAAGAATATTTTTACCTAGATGAAAATTATCGTTTTATGTTATCGGATGATAAATAAAAAAAAAGGCGGGAACACGCCAGTAAGACATCTACTTCCGACTTTGAAAAAGATGCTATTACATTCAAGTGCAGATAACAGAATAAATAAACACTATTAAATGAATTATGGTTATAATGTGCTTGGTTTGCTAAACCAAAAGCTACATTCAGTTCTACAAAAAGTTCGATGGCAATCCAAAATTGTTCCATCAGTGACCGTAGCCATTACGGGAAAGCGTAACTTTCATTGCTACATTCATATTCCCAATTGTACGACACAAATACGTGTTTCATATTTATCATAATCACCAGCAAAGGAAGCAAATAATTTTAAAAGAATTCGGCAGCACACTAAAATCAACTTTCAATTATAAAAGATGCAAAATTTAACATGGGAGTTTTACCACATCGTGAACTTGAAAAGATGATTAGTTAAAAGTCATAGTATCTATGTTACTAAGTTGAAATTTTAAAACTTGTTTTGACACTGATTTTTTCTGCTTATATAGTTTACTTTTTAAGTTATAAATGACTGGGTATTTCTTAGTTAATTTAGGGTTTCATTATCTGTTTTTAATTTCTCTATTATCATTGAAGTTCTCGTAATATACATAGACTGGAAAGCAAATGCTATGAGTTTGATTTCATTATTGTTGCTTTAGGACTCGGATTACAATCCCGAAATTTTTTTTACAAGTAATAAATATATTAAGCTTATCTTGTGAAATGTCGGTTCTATCGGACCTGCCCTTCATTTGAATTCTTATGCCTATTTAGAGTAGAAATTGTTATTTTCGTTAGCTGTGTGTGTGTTTTGAAGACGAAAGAATTAAAATGCGACTTCCAAACTCTGTCAGTAATATTATCAAACCTAGCACTGTAACTGGTATGGATTTAAAGTATGTCGTAAAATTTCTTTAGCCCATAGAAATGTTTTTAATTCTATCAAAAATGACAATTTTCCATTTTTGCAGCAAATTTTAGATTAAATATGATGTTTAAAATTGTTGATGCCAATATGAAAAAAAGACAATTTTGACAAATTATAAAGATGTAAAATATGTTTGTCTACGTTAAGTACTTTTTGAGAAACATAACTTCAAACATGCAACATTAGCGATCTCACAATTGAGCTTCTAAGTTATAGGTCTTTAAAATGACTCAAACTTAGAAAATATTTGATGTTGAACCTAAATTTTTTGGATATCGTTATTTGTGCATAAACTAAACCCTTGTACCAAATTTAAAGAAAATCCATTTCCATATGCCCACAAGTTTTTCCTTATTTTTCCTCATTTCATGTGGAATGACCCATATGTTAAGCATCTTTTCACCCATCATATGGAGAAGAACGGTTCAAAATAGACCATGTGCGAATTAGTCACATGGAATGTGTAAAACAAAACCGTTGTTGATAAACAGGATTGTGAGTAACACCTGTTGGTCAATAGTCCAAGATCGCAGTACATAGTTGTCTGGTAACTATGATTCCCGTATAAAAAATGGTAAATAGTGTCTTCAAAGGAAGGATATGTTTTTAATATAATTGTTGGGGTAAATTGAGTATGAGCAAAGTACTTAATTTATTTGAATAAAATGACATATATATATTTCACAGTTATTTCATTTTCATTAAACATAATACAGAAATCAAAGTTAAAATTTTGATTTGAATCAATGCTTTTTTTTTTAAATAAAAATTATGCTCGATTTAAATCGTGATAATGTATAACATATAATGTGATTTAAACGTAATCACAAGACTTAAATCAGGCTGATTTAAACTGGCATACCATGGCAGGATAAAATACATTGAAAATAGTTAGTTCGACGGATTTCGGTGTGCCGTTCAGGGTGATCTTTACAATCACAATTCGACTATTTCACGCCGACCAACCGGTATAATGGTGAATTTGTTAGCCTCTAGAGCGGAAGGTTTCTGGTACGAATCCAGCTGTGGGCATGGACGTTTCTAAGCATATGGTGTAGAGGCGGCTGGTGCACCTTAAATCTGAAGTGGTCGACAGTCCTCACGTTGGGTGGGTGTGGAAATTTGGAGAGTGGGATGCCAGCTCAGGTGTTGCCTCGTTATCTAACCGTGGTTCAAATTACGAGGTGTTGTCCTCGGATCTGTCCCTCAAAGGATTGATCCCGGACTGTCATCAATAGCCCGTTGTGTTGCTTTAGTATGACGTTAGTTAAAAATTACCAATTGACTAATTTACACAAAATTTGATACACTCGTTATTTGATTACTGCGCTTAACGTAGGCTATTTCCAGTGGCAGTAGTTAGAACCCAAAAGCAAAAAAAGAAATTATTATTCAACTACAGCATCAGTATTTATTGCGCAGAAAAATAACATTTAGAAATGTCCTTTTAAAGCAGAATTATACAATACGTAATACAAATGGCAAGAACAAAGAAAAATTGTTAAAATAATTTCAAAACTTGCATTATGGATAAATTAGCCGCATACTAAAAAGTCGATCTCATTGAATCGCTATTAAAGAAAAGGCTAACTTAACAAAATCTTCCACTTTGTTGTGCAACACAGTTGGCATGAAAGAACAGCTCTCATCAAATCATGTCTGCAGTCTATCAAATGCTAACGCAACATTACGGTGTAGATCGTGATTGGAAAGGTAGCCATAGGTGAGAAATTATACAAGAGTCTACAGACAGGGTAATCCATCGAGCCGAGTCTCCTCTGATTGGTTGAAAAATCACGCTTTCATGGGCCTCGGTTTCAAAGCTTACTGCGTTCGAGAGTATACTAGTTAAATTGTAAACAAAGTTGTTTATCTTTTACCTTCCCATTTCAACGATAGACATCATGCAAGAAACCGACACTAACTTGCACGCTGAAGGAATTAAAATAAGATTTCACTTGAAAATGACTGAGTAATATCTGTTTGGTGGAGTGGTAGCATCCGCAACGTTAGGCCGCCAAAGCGATTGTTTACGCCAAATCAAGATGGCGGCCGATGTAAGCAATTCCAAGATGGCCGCCATATACAACGTGAACCTTTGCATACAGTGCATAAATAATAATTTGTTTAAAAATTAAGAAAAAAGCAATATAAATTTCACTTGAAAATTTTCTAATATTTCAGTCTGGTTTTCTCCGAACATGTACGCAATTTTGCGTCAATTTCATCCTAGTTTTGTCACTTTAAAAAAAAATATTACATAAAAAAAAATATAATTCAAAAAAAAATAATAATAATAATAATAATAATAAAAACCGTGATTTTTTTAAAACGTCCGGATTTTCATCAATTTTGAATTAGAAACTTTGCAATGCATAGAAAATTCAAAACAAGAAATCTTTTTTTAATAAGGTAGTTCTTTTCTGTGATCATAATCCACACAAAGGTTTTTGATGAGAAACCAAAAATCTAAAAATTCTTCTGCTATCCTAAAGTGTGAAAAAATATTTTTTCACAATTTTTCTAGCAATAAGCATTATGTGAGCAACTCAATGGGGATATTCCAGGTTATAGAGCCATATATGGAAAAGCAAGACAAATATTTTTATTGTAACGACTTTACAAGAGGAAATTGTTTTTTAGAGAAGTCAAAGCGTATTGCGCTTAAGGTTTCAATGCGTTTAAACCAGTATACCGGGAGAAATTTGTTTGTAGATAAGTCACAGCGTATAACGCGTGATCCCCGCCTGCCGGCTACCTCGCCGCCCCTCCGGGGCCGGCGAGGACCTTTCACCGTTGGCTTCCATGCGTATAAGTCACCGTATTGGGTGCCCACCCAAGCATAGTCCAGTGTTTGTAATATAACCAAAAGCTAAACAAAAATCAAACTTACCCTCATAGCCGGGTCCTTGAAATTCTGACAATGGTTAACAGTCATATGCTCGAATCGATAACCCTTGAACTCTTTGTCCTTCGGGTATTGATACCAGCATATGACTTCCAATAGTCAGAAATTTTTGTAGTTCCTTGCAAAATTCAGCTCTGAATTACCTCAGCCAAAACTTTCTGGTTCCTATTTTTCACCTCAACCATAAAACATTTATCCGTCCCTCGTTCAAGTCCTCCAAACACCCATTTATCCTCCAATTTCTTACTCCTGTTATACTTTCTTTTGCCAAATTTTTGTCCTATCTTTCTACATTTCCACTCCTACCTATCACCAGCATCCTTTCTCAATGTTAAAATCATATCATTCTCACATGAAAGACATTTCACCTTCTTCCCAATCAAGCTACTACATGTTTGCAAAAAAAAAAAAAAAAACATTTTCTAACGTTCAATAACACTATCCACTGCTATATCAAATCAACTAAGGGGAAATGAGCAACCAAAAGGGGAAAAAAATTCTAAATTCCAATCTGCAATTTCAAAAATCAAATTTAATCCAAATTTTTTTTCGAAATTTTAATTGAAATTTAAATAAAGTGACAAATTTAAAAAATTGTAACTTACAATCTGCTTTCCAAACTTATCCTAAAAATTTTGAAAATTAATAAAACAAGTCGATTTTATAAATCAAGAGCAAAATTCATATGCACCCAACAATTTCAAAGACTGTCTAAATTTTAATTCCGTTCTACATTAAAAATAAAAGTGGAAAAGCGTATTTTCTTCCTTAACCAATCATGAGACCCGTTTATTATCGTCAGGAGAAAATATCTAGGGTTGCCTTAAAACTAAGAAAAACGCGAAAACGGGAAGGTTACCACAATTGGCAATACATCGCTCGAAAGTTGTAACGTATCGGATACTACATACCATCCATCTGTTTTATAAAAGAATGAATCAGATCAGTGAGGAAATAAAGATTGATGTGAAACTTTTTTCTTACTTTCATGACAATTTAATCAAGGTAAGTGTTTACGATCACTTTTTTGCCTGGTTTTTAAAATATTCCTTTCAAGTGGTTAGATTTGCCTATGATAGTGATAAATCTCATAATCTGGTTTAGATTTTTTTTGCCTGTTTATTGTAACTGCACTGTAGATGGAATTGGCAAACCCATCCTTGAATGGAATCCCAACCCATGATTTAATTCTGCAATAATAATTTCCCTAGTATTTTGTTTATTGTATTAGGTCATTCCTGGATACATTGAAATAAAACCAATTTTTTCCAACTTGTGGTGCTGGTAAGCAATTTAAATTTTTGACAAGATGTTTAAATGTAGCCATTGTGAATGTGAATATGCACTTAATTCATCCCTGAAAGGACACACAAATCAGAAGCATCCTGATCAAGTTGTATCTAGCATTAAAAGTTTATGTGTGTTAGGTTAAAGAATAATGCATCAATGAACTTTACTATAGACAAAATGTTTGATCATCTCACAACCCAACACAAGGTGAAAATAAAATATCTCAAAAGTATAAGATTTGATAACTCGTCATAAATCTAGTCTGATACTTCCACGCATGTCAGTTATTAAGTACCAGAATAACTGGATAGTGCCATCCAACAAAGATTCAATGTTTGCTGTAAAAATTAGTGACCCAAGCTGTAATTGTTATTTAGTTTGTGATGACTGTAGAGCTTGCTTGCGTAAATTTGTTTGTTCATGCCCAGACTCAATGATTAAAGCAAATATGTGCAAGCATATTCATTTGGTATGCTTAATTGATTTTGGAATTCAAGACTTAGTTGAAACCGTGGAAGAACCACAAAGTATTCAAACTCAGCCGACTACAACATCTGATGGTGATTCATCTGTTGAAACTTCTGAAATGCCACTAAGTATTACAACTTGTGATGGTGATTCCCCATTTGACATCAGTTTCCAACGTTTTAAACATAATTTAGAGAGAATAGCAGATTCTGTAAAAAGTGTGCTAGAGATCCAAGTGGCCCAACACTTAATAAAAGCAGTTTTGCCTACGTTAGAGGCATTTAGACAAAATACTTTGACAGATAACTTGGCAGTTAAGGACAGTAGTAGTCGTAATAAAAGTATAACAAAACAATGGTTATACAGTACAAAGAAAAAGAGAGTCCAAATCAGCCCTAGAAAAACCAACTCTTAAGGAGAAAAGAGACATTTATATGAATATGATCTAAGTATAAAATATTATTTTGAGAAAGCATTTGTACCACAATTAAAATTTATTCTGATTGTTGACAATAACTGTACAAGATAAGTTTTACCTGAAACCACAAGTATTAGGCTTAATTTTCAAAAGTTGACTGTACATATCAACAAGACAGACTGGATGTGTGACTTTCCCATTTACTTACTGCTGAGTTGAAATCTGCATCTCCTTTAATATGTGAAAGACAGTTGGTTCTTTGTTACTTACAGCTTGCTTTCAGAAAAATATACAATATTATAGGATTTCTGTTTTTTAATGCAATATTTTTCTTGTGTAATTTATATGCCTTTGTATTCAATTGTGCAATACATTTTTTTTTGTATATGCACACATTTTGAAGCTATATATTGAAAGTGCTATATTTTACTTGGAATACTTTCTTTGCATTGAAATGCAATATTTTATTCTGAACTCTTTCTTAGCATTGAATGAGCAATATCCTTTTGTAACTGATGTGCCATATATTTGGATTTTTCTGTGTGTGTGTGCATAAATATTTTGGTAACTCCTTAAAGTAGATGCATGTTAAAAATAGTGTTTTATTAGTAGTTTTTCTTTTGTGTTTTGATGTGCAACATTTTACCTAGACCTTTCTTTGCATTCTATTGGACCTTTATAATTAATCTGCTGTATATTTGGATTTTTCTATACTTAAATGATTTCATCGTAACTGTTGTATGTAATAGTTGCTTCTCTTATGTTTTTTTAAATATTTGCATGAGAAGGATGCATAACTTGCCTAATAGGTTTCTGCTTTTTTTTCACAAATCCTGTAATCTAGAGAAAGTTATTAGTTAACTGATCTAAAAACAAAGCAAAAGTCTTATGTCATAAAGATGTTTTGCATGAAATGTATTATTTTTTTTCTTGCCTTGGTTTCTGCTTTTGTTGATCTTGTAAATAAGAGAAAGTAATTAGGTAACTAATCTAAAACCGAAGCAGAAGTCTTACAGCATGGAAATGTTTGCATAAAAAAAAAAATATTTTTCTCGCCTATGAGGTTTCTGCTTTGGTTGAATCTTGTAGATGTGAGAAAGTAATTAGCTAACTAATCTAAAACTTAAGTAGAAGTCTTATAGCATGGAGATGTTTGCATGAAAAAATGTTTTTTCTTTGCATTAAAATGCAATATTTTATTGAAATAATGCAAAAAATACTTTTTTCTTACATTTAGGTTTATGATTTGGTTGAATCTTGTAAATGGGAGATAGTAATTAGCTAACTAGTCTTGAATCTAAGCAGAAGCCTTGTGGTATAGAGATGTTTGCATGAATTTTTTCTTTTTTTTGAAACTGTACTGAATATATTCCTGAATTTTGAATAACTGTTTTTCTTTGTAGGTTGTCGCTGTGTTGATGGATGACTAAATGATGTTTATATTTGATGACCTTTTGAAAATCTCATTATGCATCAAGTATGAATATTTTTTAGTTCCAGATATCTATTCTAAAGTGAACAGTATATGAAGCTCAAGTACAAGAAATATTATTGCCGTTTATTTTATTAAAAAGAAAAATAATCTTGATAAATAGGTATTTTCGGTCAAAACTAGCATAAGAAGTATAATGTAAAATTATTTTAAATATGCAAGAATGTTGGAAGAATTAATTAAATTGAATTATGTATTAATAAACGTATCACAGTAAACTGTATGATTTGTATTTCAGGAGGAAGTATTACAAGAATTGGATATTTTATTCAAGGATCCACTTAGGCCCAAATAGCTATCATGTTGTGTTTTAAACTAGAAGTCCCTAAAAAATTTAACAGACATGATAAATTTAAATAAAATTAGACTACTAGATTCATATCATCACTAGTAAGTGAATGAAGCTAAGCAAAACCCACCATGATGACCTAAGGGAACGCCAAACTTGTTGTTCAGTGCTGTTTTATTAGTTTTGATTACATCAAAGTACCATATAAGAACAGCACAAAGCAGTGTTATACTTTTTCAGTTTAGGATATGTATTTCAGTTAAAATGGATTGGTTAGTCTTTTTTATATTTTCATAGCTGATTTCACAAATTTGTATTTAAAGAAGTTTCTTTACAACGAAGTTTCTTAGTGGAATGACTTCCTTTAATAGACTCAACAGTATTTTTTTTTTAATTGGAAGTCCTAATAAGTTCTTGCTGTTTTAAATTGGACATGACTTGTAAAAATGAAAAAATATTTGATACTAGCTTGAATTCTTCATATTGCCAACATTAAAGTTTGTATCATAATTCTAATATCTCATTCCTACGAATTTTTCAGAATGAGAAAAAAAGCGTTTCTTCCATTCATAAGCTTTAGAATAGTTACGACAAGCTAAGATGCAGTCGTTAGGAACTTTTTCTAAAATATTGTTAATTATGAAGCATTTGCGAAAACGTATCTCTTTTCTTAAATTCTGTTCATATGACACGTCGTTTGTAAATTTTAGAAAATTTTCATTTTAAGCACATCGTTAGTTTAATTCAACATTTGGGGAGTCATTTTTTCGATTTCTTGCATGATTTCTATCGTTGAAATGGGAAGATAAAAGGTAAACATCTTTGTTTACATTTCAGCTAGTTGTGTACTCTCGAACGCAGTGAACTTTGAAACTGAGGCCCACGAAAGCGTGATTTTTCAACCAATCAGAGGAGACTCGGCTCGATGGATTACCCTGGCTGTAGACTCTTGTGTTACGATGACGAAATTTCTCAGCCAATCATGATCAGCACCGAAATGTTACGCAAGCTGCTCTGAACAACTTTTCGAAATATTGTCCCCGGATCTTTTCCTTCGGGATGGATCCCGGACCGTCACTAATTGCCCAGTATGTTGCTCTATGTGCGACGTTAATTAATTACCATTACCATCATGAATAATTATACTGTCGAATGGGAAATGATCGATATTTTAGTAAAAATGTTTTAATCAAATTACTTAATACGTTTTATATTAAATAATACATTTGATGGTAATAATTGGTAATTTTTAGTTAACGTCGTACTAGAGCAACACAACGGGCTATTGACGACGGTCCGGAATCAGTCCCTTAAGGGAAAGATTCGAGGACAACACTTCGTAATTTTGAACCATGGTCAGATGACGAAGCAACACCTGAGCTGGCACCCCACTCTCCAAACTTCCACGCCAACCCAACGTGAGGACTTTCGGCCACGACAGATTTTAGGTGCACCAGCCGCCTCTACACCATACGTTTACAAACATCCATGCCCGGACCCGGATTCGAACCAGGAACCTTCCTATCTAGAGGCTAACACCTTAACCACTATACCGGTTGGTCGGCAATACATTTGATGGATGTGAAGATATTTAAGAAACAAAATCGTTAATACTACGTTTTCTGTAAAATTGAATATGTTATACGGTTTCACTTTCATTACTTCACGACGATAAGGAGGATGTAGACAACTCAGCACTATTGTGAAACTAAACGCTTGTTTTTAATAAATTTCTAAAGCCGCTTGTTGATTAATTTGTTCAAGTATCATGAAATTTAACGATTTCCCAATTTGTATTTAACAATTCATGAATATTGAATGCTAATTTTCTGATTGAGTTTGCACTTTCAATCAGTAGGTAAGAGAAAGATTACTAATATATTTAGAAGTATGAACTTATAAAATACTTCTATTGCATCGCGATTTTGGCCTTTTTTATGGTTGTCATTAGTGTTAAGTGATTCGTATATGGTATTTTCTGGAACAAACAAGAAAAAGAATTATCCACTGAATGCAATTATATAAGGGCGTTGGCGATGTGAAAAACCGAAGGCATGACAGTTTTCACCCTGATCAAGGAGTAACCGTCATGGTACACAAGTCTTAAACTGAAAATTTTATTTGCTAGTGAATTTCTTTGTTTGTATTACTTTTTCTTACGCGTTAATGCTAGTGCATTGATTTCTTTTTAGATTTAAATATCAGTATTGTTATTTTAGTTGCAAATTACTATAAGTGCATGCGAGTTTTTCTAAATGAGGTAACTTGAAATACAAAAAAATAGTGAAATCAGAAATTTTATTTTGTATTTTCTTGGTAAATTTCAGTTCCACTTTATCTATTATAACATGAATCTCGAGTACTCTGCCCGTACAATCTAAAACAGTTGTTATAATTTGGGTTTGTAAATCTTGATTAATCTCTAGTTGATAGTGCAGCCTTTGAAAATAGAATTATTTTCTGTTGTTTCTTCAAAAAGAGTATCACATCCTGCTGCTTGGTGGGTTTCTAGAATGAAGAGTATTTCATCCATACTAATGCCAACCTCAAGGCTGTTCTATCAACTAAAAAGTAACCCAAATTTCGGTGGTTTATCATTTTGTTGACTGAACTCGTTCTTATAGGCTAAAGGTTCAGATTGAGTTATTTCCCTTGCAATTTATACTTTAATGCCAAACAAATTTGTAAGTCTGTGGAATTAAAAATATTGGCCAGTCCACTGTTTTAATTTGCAACTTGTGTTATAGTTTGGTAGATTGCCATTTCTAGTAACATCATCAGATCCATTCTATATTGAAATAGTTACAAATTTCTTTGTGGAATAAAATATTCATTGTTGCCTAGAGCATCTGGTTTGTTTCCGGACTGCCGCCATTAGCCTGTTGTGTTGCTCCAGTACAATATTAATTAGAATTTCTACCTATTCCTATTTGACGAGAGCTGCAAATTTATTTGATGGCAATTTATAGGATGTATTCAGTGAAATCTTAATGATAATCTGAGTATATGATGTGGTGGCTGAAGTTCTACTTGATATCATCAACAATGATAACCGTTGGCATTAGCTTGGCAAAAAATTTATAAAAATCCAAGGTTGCAGCATTAACTAGTATTTTAACCTTTTTAAATTTTTTAAATGTGTAAAAAATGTACATTTACAAGTTCAAACATGGTGATGATTATTAGTAAAGGCAGACAAAGCAATCTAATATACAATAGTGTTTAGAATGTAGTTTTGTTCTTGGTCTGTCATGAAATTATAACTTGCTTTTCTAAAACTGAGAAGCAAAAAATTTAGATAGCCATACAAAACTGTTCTATTCTCAATGAGCATCCCATATGTCAATTATGTTTGTTTCATTTGAAGCGATTAATAACTAAAAGAAGTATAGGTTGTTAATTAACAGAAAGTCAAGCATAGATGTAGCCTATTCACACAAAACGAATTACAAAAAAATTTATTTCCATTTTCTTTCTTTTTAGCTGGCCATGGCCTTGCCTCCAAATTACCGGCAAAATCAGATTGCCACAGCTCCTTCACCTAGTGTGTCTCGTAAGTATTTGCTTTTGTTTTTTTTTGCTCAGTTTATTTGTTTAAAAGTTATACTTATATATATAAATATGTATTTGATTTTAAAAATCCAGTGTTTTACATTAGATCATAGGGTTATGCTTGAAATCCTTTCAATGTGAAAAAATCCAATTGAGCTTATTTTTAATCATCTAATTCAGATAGAATAATCTAATTGGTATGTTTTTGGAACAGTGATATCTCAAATTCTAATTTGTTCATGTTTTAACCTTCAATCAAGTTGCTAGAGGAAATATTTTTCTTTGAATGGAATATATGATGATAGTACCTAATGAAAAACCCTTGTAACATGAAAAAAATTCAGAATTTCTGAATTCACAAGATTCTGGTCGATTTTTGTGATTTCTAGTGTATATATACACTTTAAATCTTCTATCTTAAAAACTCAAGTAGTTGAAATATTAATTAATAACTATTCCATACCTGCAAATGTTGGATGGTATGTAGTATCCGATACGTTACAACTTTCGAGCGATGTATTGCCAATTGTGGTAACCTTCCCGTTTTTCTTAGTTTTAAGGCAACCCTAGATATTTTCTCCTGACGATAATAAACGGGTCTCATGATTGGTTAAGGAAGAAAATACGCTTTTCCACTTTTATTTTTAATGTAGAACGGAATTAAAATTTAGACAGTCTTTGAAATTGTTGGGTGCATATGAATTTTGCTCTTGATTTATAAAATCGACTTGTTTTATTAATTTTCAAAAATTTTAGGATAAGTTTGGAAAGCAGATTGTAAGTTACAATTTTTTAAATTTGTCACTTTATTTAAATTTCAATTAAAATTTCGAAAAAAAATTTGGATTAAATTTGATTTTTGAAATTGCAGATTGGAATTTAGAATTTTTTTCCCCTTTTGGTTGCTCATTTCCCCTTAGTTGATTTGATATAGCAGTGGATAGTGTTATTGAACGTTAGAAAATGTTTTTTTTTTTTTGCAAACATGTAGTAGCTTGATTGGGAAGAAGGTGAAATGTCTTTCATGTGAGAATGATATGATTTTAACATTGAGAAAGGATGCTGGTGATAGGTAGGAGTGGAAATGTAGAAAGATAGGACAAAAATTTGGCAAAAGAAAGTATAACAGGAGTAAGAAATTGGAGGGTAAATGGGTGTTTGGAGGACTTGAACGAGGGACGAATAAATGTTTTATGGTTGAGGTGAAAAATAGGAACCAGAAAGTTTTGGCTGAGGTAATTCAGAGCTGAATTTGGCAAGGAACTACAAAAATTTCTGACTATTGGAAGTCATATGCTGGTATCAATACCCGAAGGACAAAGAGTTCAAGGGTTATCGATTCGAGCATATGACTGTTAACCATTGTCAGAATTTCAAGGACCCGGCTATGAGGGTAAGTTTGATTTTTGTTTAGCTTTTGGTTATATTACAAACACTGGACTATGCTTGGGTGGGCACCCAATACAGTGACTTATACGCATGGAAGCCAACGGTGAAAGGTCCTCGCCGGCCCCGGAGGGGCGGCGAGGTAGCCGGCAGGCGGGGATCGCGCGTTATACGCTGTGACTTATCTACAAACAAATTTCTCCCGGTATACTGGTTTAAACGCATTGAAACCTTAAGCGCAATACGCTTCGACTTCTTTAAAAAACAATTTCCTCTTGTAAAGTCGTTACAATAAAAATATTTGTCTTGCTTCTCCATATATGGCTCTATAACCTGGAATATCCCCATTGAGTTGCTCACATAATGCTAATTGCTAGAAAAATTGTGAAAAAATATTTTTTCACACTTTTGGATAGCAGAAGAATTTTTAGATTTTTGGTTTCTCATCAAAAACCTTTGTGTGGATTATGATCACAGAAAAGAACTACCTTATTAAAAAAAGATTTCTTGTTTTGAATTTTCTATGCATTGCAAAGTTTCTAATTAAAAATTGATGAAAATCCCGACGTTTTAAAAAAAATCGCGTTTTTTTTTATTATTATTATTATTATTTTTTTTAATTATAATTTTTTTTATTTTTTATTTAATATTTTTTTTTTAAGTGACAAAACTAGGATGAAATTGACGCAAAATTGCGTACATGTTCGGAGAAAACCAGACTGAAATATTAGAACATTTTCAAGTGAAATTTATATTGCTTTTTTCTTAATTTTTAAACAAATTATTATTATTATTTATGCACTGTATGCAAAGGTTCACGTTGTATATGGCGGCCATCTTGGAATTGCTTACATCGGCCGCCATCTTGATTTGGCGTAAACAATCGCTTTGGCGGCCTAACGTTGCGGATGCTACCACTCCACCCAAATGTTTACTAATTCTACATAAAATATACCAGTTTTCATGTCTTTTTACAAGTTTACTCATGTGTAACTACTTTCGTTTAAGCTTAATGAGATTTTCAAAAGGCAGTAGGGGCTGTATTCAGTCCATTTTTGCATTTAAAATTCATATTTATATATGCATTATGAATAAAGTTGATTGGTACATATGCTGTTATATTATAACATTTGCCCCATGGAGGCATTTGTTTATTTAGAACTACTTATGGTTAATTTAAACCATGTAGAGTAAAGATGTCAATTTCCGTCTGGTTAAACTGATAAGTCGTTTTTTTCATTTCGGTTAACCGGTTTTTTTATGTGTTTTCTTGGCACAGCTATAACTGCGGTTGTTATTTTAAAAATTAATAACCAAAGAAAAAGAAACGAGCCCGAAAATTCAAGAAAATTATATTTGTGGCATGTGTTTATAGGATTCAAATGGTTCTTTTTTTTTCATAACTGATTTTCAAGATCCATATAGTTTATATCCCATTTCAACCACTCCTGTGATATAGCTTGTTCTCATTCTCTGACTTAGCATTGTTTAGTCTATGCAGGTTGAGGTATAAACAAAGGAGTGAGCGATGAAGTAAAGTACATTTATACCAAACAACGTTTAATTACGATGTAAAATTCAACAGGAGATGATAACACATATCTTTACAGGCGGCGAGTTTGAATCGGGGGCAAATAATGTTTGGGAAAGCGCTTTCCATTATCTTTTCTATAATATACTAGCCACTGCGTGGCTAGCCTGGCATTGCCTGTGGTGTTGGTTCGTGGAGCAGAAAATTAAGACTAGGAGATTGAAAAAAGAATTAAGTGAGTTCGGTTAAAAGATTTATCGTCTGGCTGGAAAATCATTCCTCCGCACCAAATCAAAGTGGAAACGGAAAAATTAATTTTCTCCAAGTTCCACATGACGAAAAAATGTGGCATTGTTCCAAAGGCTGATTGCAAGGTCACGTGGGTAGAAAAAGTCCAGATTCGGGTGTTTCTTCTTTCAGAAGAAACATGTTGACAAAATGATGAAAAATAAAATTATTAAATTCATTTTAAAGTCTTCCAGATTGAATTTTAAAATTCGCTGTGACTCAAAAATTACACAAAATTCGGAGTATCTGTGTGCCAAATCTCATTGCTGTAAGTGCCATAGAATCCTCAGGATTTTGCGGCAAGAAACAAATTAATACTTTCTTTTATAATAGTAGAGATTCTAACTAACCTAATGAAACTCAACTCTAAAGTTAAATTGACTAAGGAAAATAAACTATTTTTTGACAGCTACGAAATAAATTTATCAGAAATAACTTCTTTGAACAATGATGAAACAGTATCTGTATATGCAACAGCAATAGCTGCATGTTTTAATTGCTCTAACATTTCTTAAGTATAGTTATTGTATTTTTCATTGCTTTATTGTATTTTGACTAAAAAATCAAAATCCCTTATTTTCCTACGTACAAGAGCGAAAGTACATTGTAATGTAAAATGTAGTGTTTAGTGCATTTTATTACTTTACTAGCCACTGCATGGCCAGCACAGCATTGCCCGTGATGGTTCTTTTCGTGGGGTCAGGTTTGTTGTGACCACGTGTGTGTTACGCTCGCAAGACCTTGGTAATTACTACGCATTCCCATTTGGTTTGCTTCACAAACCAACACCACAGGCAATGCCGTGATGGCCTTGAAGTGGCTAGTAAAAAATAAATGCCTATTGATTCATTAAAAAATATTTTTAATTATTTATTATAATTATTTAAAATTGGGCTGGGCACATTAAATCTAACTGAAACTGAAAACATTAAAAAGAAAAACGGTTGAGTGGTAGCATCCGATACGTTAGGCCGCCAAAGCGATTGTTTACGCCAAATCAAGATGGCGGCCGATATAAGCAATTCCAAGATGGCTGCCATATAGCAAAATCCACACCGTGAACCTTTGCATACAGTGCATAAATAATAATAATTTGTTTAAAAATTAAGAAAAAAGCAATATAAATTTCACTTGAAAATTTTCTAATATTTCAGTCTGTTTTTCTCTGAACATGTTACGCAATTTTGCATCAATTTCATCCTAGTTTTGTCCCTTAAAAAAAAAATTTTTTTAATTGTTTTAAAAAACACTTTTTTTTTTCATTTAAAAAAAAATGCGATTTTTTTTTTTTTTTCAAAACGTCCGGATTTCATCAGTTTTGAATAAGAGATAGCATAGAAATTTGCAATGCATAGAAAATTCAAAACAAGAAATCTTTTTTTAATAAGGTAGTTCTTTTCTGTAATCATAATCCTCACAAAAGTTTTTGATGAGTAAAAAAAAATCTAAAAATTCTTCTGCTATCCATAAGTGTGAAAAAATATTATTTCACAATTTTTCTAGCAATTAGCATTATGTGAGCAACTCAATGGGGATATTCCTGGTTATAGAGCCATATATGGAAAAGCAAAACAAATTTTTTTATTGTAATGACTTTACAAGAGGAAATTGTTTTTTAGAGAAGTCAAAGTGTATTGCGCTTAAGGTTTCAATGCGTTTAAATCAGTATACCGGGATAAATTTGTTTGTAGATAAGTCACAGAGTATAACGCCTCCGGGGCCGGCGAGGACCTTTCACGGTTGGCTTCCATGCGTATAAGTCACCTTATTGGGTGCCCACCCAAGCATAGTCCAGTGTTTGTAATATAACCAAAAGCTAAACAAAAATCAAGCTTACCCTCATAACCGGGTCCTTGAAATTCTGACTATGGTTAACAGTCATATGCTCGAATCGATAACCCTTGAACTCTTTTTCCTTCGGGTATTGATACCAGCATATGACTTCCAATAGTCAGAAACTTTTGTAGTTCCTTGCAAAATCCAGCTCTGAATTACCTCAGCCAAAACTTTCTGGTTCCTATTTTTCATCTCAACCATAAAACATTTATCCGTCCCTCGTTCAAGTCCTCCAAACACCCATTTACCCTCCAATTTCTTACTCCTGTTATACTTTTTTTTGCCAAACTTTTGTACATTCTTTCTAAATTTCAACTCCTACCTATCAACAGCATCCTTTCTCAATGTTAAATAATATCATTCTCACATGAAAGACATTTCACCCTCTTCCCAATCAAGCTACTACATGTTTGCAAAAAAAAAAACATTTTCAAACGTTCAATAACACTATCAACTGCTATATCAAATCAACTAAGGAGAAATGAGCAACCAAAAGGGGAAAAAAATTCTAAATTCCAATCTGCAATTTAAAAAATCAAATTTAATCCAAATTTTTTTTCAAAATTTTAATTGAAATTTAAATTAAGTGAAAAATTTAAAAAATTGTAACTTACAATCTGCTTTCCAAACTTATCCTAAAAATTTTGAAAATAAATAAAACAAGTCGATTTTATAAATCAAGAGCAAAATTCATATGCACCCAACAATTTCAAAGACTGTCTAAATTTTAATTCCGTTTTAAAATAAAAGTGGAAAAGCGTATTTTCTTCCTTAACCAATCATGAGACCCATTTATTATCGTCAGGAGAAAATATCTAGGGTTGCCTTAAAACTAAGAAAAGCGCGATAACAGGAAGGTTACCACATTTGGCGATACATCACTCGAAAGTTGTAACATATCGGATACTACATACCATCCAGAAAACCAATAATTTTAAGACTGCATCCCACTTTCACCCAACATGAAATGGGTTACAATTGAAGAATTATTTATTTAAAGAAAATCATATTTGAGGTATTGATCTAGTGTAAAATTTTCCACAGATTTTAAATCTCTTAAAATTTTTGCTCTATCTTTAACGATTGTGAAGATAGAAAACCTCAAATAGTCTTTGTCCATGACAAAGTTGAAATCGCTAGCAAGAAAGTTATATAAATAAGATATAAAAATAAGAAACTAATCAACATCGTAAATCATCACACTAGACTCCGAAAATGGCACGGTTCCATTTGGACGAAAAACGCAGATCTGTACATTCTTCAATGTGACATCAGTTCTGTCGTAACTTGGCACTATTCCAAGGTCGAAAATCGCAAAATCCTTTCCTTTCTTCAATCAAGGGACTACGGCGTCATTTTCCCCGAAAAAAAACTGACAAGTTAATTTTTAAATGTTCTAGATTAAATTTTAAAATTCGGGCTGGACACAAAAATTCCAAAAAATTACGCTACCTGTGTGCCAAATTTCAGTATTGTAAGTGCCATAGGTTCATCTGGACATTGCTTATATACAGACAGAGAAACACTTCCTTTTATAATAGTAGAGATTTAATGTTATAATAGAAATATTTTCTTCATAAAATAAAAAGAATGGACAGGGTGAGTATTAACCTACATTTCAAAATTAACCACTTGGTGCCTATGTAGTCACATGGTAATTTAATTAACCACAGAAGTTTGTTAAACCTTATGCGAAGAACTGTGTGCACATTTATTAGGGAACAAATTAAAATTCCATTTATTTACTTATAGTTTTTCTCGTGGTATTGATGAAGACTTTGTTATGTGTTAGGTTCAATTTTGCTGTAGAAATGTAATTTCATGTATATCAATAAATAAGTAATATTATTTGTCTTTGCAGAAAGACCTCGCTCTCAAGCTTCAAATTCCAACTCGTCATCATCATCAAACCAAGCTGTAAGTTTCATAGCTTTTATTGCCAGTAAGAGCTGTCTTGAGATTCTTAAAATGTTTAATGTATTTCTGATTGACAGGAAATTTCATTAATTCTTAAGTAAGGAACTGGTGGCATGTTTCATTAAGTCAAAGCACTAAACAGGACTAAAAGAAGATTGAGTACATCAATGTGTCATTCAAGGGATGACAAAAAAAAATTTGGAGCCAGGACTTGTGCAATGCTTACACTAATATTTTTTCGAGAATATATCAGAACTCATTACACAAGCGCAGTAAATAATATGCATAACAATACTATTTTATATAGTAACTAAGAAAATAAAAAAATAACCTTTTTAGTATCTACATTATACATTTTACTCCATTTTTAACCTTTTATGGTCATGAGCACGTCTTGTTGCTTTAGAATTGAAATACCACTTATCCACAGCCTTTGTGGGATCAAAATTTTTCACTGATGGTCCATTCATATTGCACATCATATTACATAAACGTTCCTCTTGCATTCGGGACCTATATTAATTTTAATCAAATTCATTAAACTGAAGCCCTGCTCACAGCATACTGTAATATTAAGCTATAGATATAACAGTTTTCATTTTGTATCAGAAATTCCGATCCAAAAGCTCAGAAATTTGTATGACCAACTTTTAATTGCATCAACTTTATTTATTAACCAAGTTAAAAAATAATTGTACCATAAGAAAAGTACACTCTAAGGTATTCAGTGATGTTTTGAAATTGAAGAAATAATAGTATTAAGCTTCAGATATGACAGTTTTAACAAAAAGTCAAAAACTTCCCAATATTCCGAAATTTGTATGACAAACTTTTCATTGCATTGATTTTATTTATTAACCAATTTCAAAAATAACTGTACCGTAAGAAAGAGTATATTCTAAGTTTTCAAATTTAAAGACCAATAATAATAAGATAGATATGACAGTTTTAAAAAAAGCAACAAAAATGTCCTGATTTTTCCCGGCCTAAAAAAATATTATCAGGAACCAAATTGAAATTTCTAATAAAAACTCGACGTCCTGCAAAAATTCACATTTAGTGGTACTCTAAAAAAATCACAACTGAAAATTGTACAACTTTTACTCACTTGCGTTAGAAATTTCGGTCTTTCAATTTTAACACTTAATGGACCCTAATCTAGTACCCGCTTTAGAAAAAAAATCTCATTCGTCTTGTTCCCTATACAATTTTGAACAAACCATGTTAATTTCGTAATTTTCAGATCCGTACTTTCTCAGGAAACCGTCTAACTATCGAGCAAAAAAAAAAAAACAATCTTTCATTTCTGCTGAGGCAACTTTAAAAAAAATATATATATATATTTTTATTAATAAAAAATATTTAAGCTTCTTTATTAAATAGACAAAATAACTCATGTACCTAAATAGTTTTAACTGAAAACTAACATTGAAACCGAACAAACGTGGTGTAAAAAAAAAAAATTAAGCTTCCTTATTTAATAGACAAAATTACAAATGTACATAAATAGTTTCAACTGAAAACTGACATTGAAGTGCAACAAAAATGGTGAATATGTGTACTAAAACGATAAGAATGTATGATTTATGAAATTATTTTTATCTGTTTTGTTGCAGCCATCTTCTAGTTCCAGCAGTCCTTTTGTTCAGTCTAACCATGGTCATCCTTCATTTAGCCCTGTCAAATTGGGCTCTCGGGGCTCCAGTGGAGTAAGTAAACTTAAATTATACATTTCATAATGAAACAAGGCAGACCAATTAGTCTAGCGCTCAAGTTGTTGGCTTCTGGATCGAAAGGTTCAAGTACAGGATTAAGGCATGGATGTTTGTTCTCCTATAATAAATGCATGGCCTTTATAAATGGGTTGTGCCTAGAATATGTTGATGTATGAAATGTAGTGTGAGCCAGAGTAATGCTTAGTGGTTCACAAATTCACCTTTGTAATGCGATAATAATTTTTTTCAATTTGCTGGGCCTTAGGAAAATAATAATGAAACAAATTAGAGGAAGTGAATAATAAAACCTTTGCTTTGGTTTGAAAATAGTTGATGCTTAACTACTATTTAACCCTCTGAATGCCAAACCGCCCGAAACGGCTTTACATCCAGACACCCGCTTGCCGGCAGAGATGATCCAAAACTCATCAACGTATCTCCCCCTCTACCTGTGAGGAGGGTAATCAGCAATCACTCTTTTCAGACGTCTCGAACAAGTACCTGTTACTTTAAGTGATCATCAGATGTCAGGGGTTTATTTCTAACTACGCAGATCAGCTTCTTCAGTCTGTGGATCGGATAAACTCCTGTGAGATATTTTGCTTTTAAAATGCTTGGGTATAGAAGAACTTTGAACCACCTAAGGGGTTAACACTAGACCTCTAAAGAAAGGTGAAAAAATCGTAAATGAACTATTCAAGGCGGCTCTTCTTAATATTCACTGCTTGAGGATAACACATGCTTTTGCTACAAAGAGAAACGACTGTAACTTGTTCTGAATAGAATAGTGCAGAGTTTGGACAGAAGGGTTCCAGTTATCCTTTTTGTCCATTGTCTTTTTTAATAGTATGCTTCATATAAAAGAACCAGTGTTGCTGTTTGTGTACAGGTGACGGGAACTTGAAGCTTTGGGACTCTGGGAGATTCTTGTGTGAACAATTGATTTCGCGTCGATATAAGTCAGCTTCTCTTGTATACAAAACCACTTGTCTCGATCGGTAACCAGAAATAATTTTAAGTTTAATTAATAAGAAATTTTGAAAACGTTAGCCCAGTAGTAAGGGTTGGGGGTGTGTTCTAACCCAATAATCAAAAGAATAAAATTCTAAGAATGAGATCACAATGTTTTCCCTCATCTGACGAGGTTTTCGTCTTTTAGAATGGAAGTTGTCACAAATTTATAATAATTGAAGAAACTACTACACTTTTCATTTTGAATTGACGCACACTTAAACGTCGCTTTCAACGCGTAATTCCACGGAAGTACTTAATCACTTATATTTTAATTCCAAGACATGTTTTGTACCTATGCATATAAAATAGTAACTGAAAAAGAAATTTATAAAATGAAATTGAATTATTAGCTATAGAAATGCTACTTTTTGCGATTTATAATTGAGAGTTTGGTTATAGCAGTAATGTGTGAAATTCATTTCTATAAGCAAAAGTTTTCACACTTAAAGGTTTGCCTATCTTAGTGTTTTTAGGAAAACCAGCATATTTTTAAAAGTTCTCACAAACCCGTAAAACTTCCATTTTAAGGACATAATTTTGGCGTAATTCTAGTAATACTTCAGTGATGGGTATCAAGATTCTTTTGGTCTACAATTTAAAAGAACCCATTGTCAAAAATTGATGTTGCTTTAATTTTATATATATAATAAATTGTATATAAATTGCTGTTTTAAAAAATATATAAATTGCTGTTTTAAAACAATTAATGAACAAATATATATTTAAAATTATATGTAGGGCATAATGTGTTTGTTTTAAAATTGAAAAATATTTTCATTGTTTTATTATAAGTAATTTCCTTTGTTGCTTTACATTTCCACTATATTTCACCAAAAGAAAAGTATTCTTATGAATACAAAACTGTGTTCTTTCTAGCAATTTTCGATCCTTCTTTTCTTTGCGAGATTAAAAGATGTTGTGTAATAGTTGCTGAACATCAGCAAACACCATGTCAGATTCTAAGTTCAACTTATAAGTTGAAAAGAGCACTTTCCGTACGACCCCCTCATCAAAACAAACAGGGAAGGGGGTTTGGATCTGGTGTATGGTCTTCTGACGATGAGTAAAAGGGGGAAAGAAATAGGTAGTTATAATACTACTGATACTCGGGCGTTTTGGGTTTCTGAGGACGTGATCTTCAGATCGTATGGCTGTTAGCAGGTTAAAGGTTTCTATAACTTTTGTTGGACATTTCAACTTTTGTTTTCAGAATTAACACATTTCACTTTAGGTATTAATAAAACTTTCTATTTGCAAAAGCTAAAAAAAAAAAAAAAAGCCTAATTTTTACAATTTAAAAGGTGTTAAATTTGATGAACAGGTGTAATTATTTTGAACAAATTTAATTTCGTCTAAAGCTTTCAAACTCATTGAAGAAGATAATAAAGTACTTGCATGGCATTCCAGCTTTCTTAGGAAGTTCAGTGTGGAGTTTAGAATTAATTCACATATATCATTCAATATTCATTGCTTTTTGAAGCATTGAATTTTCGATGTGGTATTATTTTCATTTTGTATGAATTTCTGTTTCAGGCAGATAGCAGAGTTCCAAAACCTCCCAAACCACCGGATAAGCCTCTGATGCCCTACATGAGATATAGCAGGAAGGTAATGTAGTTTAAATGTAACATTTAATAACGCTAGTAGTTTTGTTGAAAACTTCTAGGTTGTATAAATTCATGCATTATTTCACAAAATAAAGTTATAGTATAATAAATGTTTGAATAAATATAAACTTAAAAAATTTGTGAGAGAAATGTATTGATAAAGTTTGATATCCTCAAAAATTAAGTTTAAATATTGGCAAAAATAGTCCATTCAAATTCATATTGACTGGAACCATTCTGATCAAAATAAATTATAAGATTAACAAGAAATTTCACTATTATTTAAAATTGTAAAAAATTTATTTCATGCAGCTTGTATAAAACTTATGCTATATCTGCAATGTATCACTTCTGTCATAATGTACTGGAGGATATGAATTCAGAACTTATTATTTTCTTCCAGGTGTGGGACCAAGTTAAAGCCCAAAATCCTGATCTAAAATTATGGGAAATAGGCAAAATAATTGGGCAGATGTGGCGAGAGTTACCAGATGAGTCTAAGCAAGAGTACATAGACGATTATGAAGCGGAAAAGGTTGGTTATCTCGTTAGATTGTGTTGTTGACAATCAAACACAAATTTTAACATAAGCTTATTGTAAGTTTCTCTTTAAAAATATATTTATATAAACTATTTCTTTGAAATGTATTACAGTACGAAGTCCCAAATCTGAAATCCTCTAAACCTCGGCCATTTCGGAATTTTCCGGATTTTTGTCCAAAAAAACTTTAATCTAACATCCCCCCCTGCGCGTATTTTACGTTTGCAATGGTAGATATATAAATATGAATAATTTTTATAAAAATAAAAAACCTTTTAAATGCAATGTAACACATTTTTTACTTCCAAAGCTTCACATTTTTCTGTGTGGTATTTACTCTGAACATGTCCATTATTTTGCGTTGTTTCATTCATTGGGTCCAGATTTAACTTCTTGTTCTTTAAAAATTGTTGGAATGATGTAACTTTGGACTTTGTACTGTATTTTATGTAACACAAATAGCAAACAATATTGACTGTGAAAGCTAATTTGTAATAAGGCTTCTAGGCTTTTCAAACGAGCATTCAAAGTAACACTAATCAAGATAGATGGTTTCTAAATTTAATATAGCTGTTATGTGAATAATCATGTTCCTGTTTTAGATTGAATACAATGAAGCATTGAAGTCATACCATAACTCTCCTGCCTATCAAGCCTGGGTCGCTGCAAAAGTTAGAGGTATGAAAACCTTTCCCAGTTTGATATTGCAGATTTGCATTTAAGATCGAAATACTGAAAAAGATTATTCTTAGCCTTAACAAGACTATTTAAAAGAAAGCTAGTTATTTGAAGCTTATTACTAATTCCCCCATTTAAAAGTTGATCCTTAAAAAAAAACTCGAACTCTTCATTATTTTTTTTCATTTGCAGCTCAGCAGGCAGCGGAAGAAAGAGAAGCCTTGGAGCGTAGTCCTGCTGCTGTAAGTTACTGTACTGTGCTTTATTTCATTATATTTCTACACCTGGTCCTATCTTTATATCAAAACAAGTATAATTACACTTTAACAGTCCATTAAATTCTTAATTTACTAAAAGTACTTGTTCTATGCTGGCATGTGAATTTTGATTGAAAATCTTTCATGCTACAGCTGTCAGAAATAGTGAACCATGAAAGAAGCAATTACTAACAGTAACACCTAGGTATAAAGAAGTATCAATTAATAC
The DNA here is from genome assembly GCA_947359465.1 of Metellina segmentata. Classification (NCBI taxonomy): domain Eukaryota; kingdom Metazoa; phylum Arthropoda; class Arachnida; order Araneae; family Tetragnathidae; genus Metellina; species Metellina segmentata. The sequence continues at coordinate 123,658,269 of OX375875.1, forward strand.
TTCTTTCAAGAAAGAGTTTGTACCTAGATAAATTTAAGCTGATGGCTGATAACTTATTTTTACTGTATACATTTCACTTAATAAATAAAAAAATGTTTATGGAGGATCTTTTAAAAACTATTTTCAGCTGGTTTTATTTACTTTATAATAGTTCTAAGCACATTACATAAAGAAATGTGATTAATCTTATACAGTCAGTACTGGCTATATGGTTACCCTGTTATAAGTTCACCCCACTTAGATGGTCAGTTTTCTAAAGTCCCGTCTAACTTAATAGGGAACATGTGTTAAAGCGCACCACTTATAGAGTCATTTTATTTTTCTGGCTATTGGTTATAGGGTCGGTTTTTTATCTTTTCAATGAGGTTATCTGGTTTTTTCTGTTGTAAAAATAGAAATTGTTGTAATATTTCTTGACACAGAGAATGACCAGTAGAAAAAAAGTCCTCGAAAGGTATGAATCTGCCAACGTCTTCAACATTTATGAATGCAGACTTTTTTTATCGGATCTTAACAGACAGAACTCTTTGTTTCAAAGGTGAAAAATGTGTAGGGGGAAAGAAAAGTAAGGAATGCTTAATTGTGTAGTGCAGTAGGCCTCGGCATTGGCCTTACCATGAATTTGGTCCCAGTCCATACCTGGAGAAACACCCCCAGACCATAATTCCACCTCTGCCAAACTTTACTGTGGGCACAATGCATTCTCCAGGCAGACGCCAGACACTACCATCCGAACAGTAGAGGGTAAACCTTGATTCGTCGCTCCAGAGAGAACCCGTTAAATATAATTAATTTTTTAAATGTTCGTAAAAGTTTAATTATTTGTTTATGAACACTATATTCTGATAGGTGAATATAATCTTGCCATAATTAAATAGTGTAGTAATGTTCCGCATATAGGGTCAGTTTTTTTGGACCACTGAGTTGACCATATAACTGAAACTGACTGTATTAAGAAAAGCTGAATTGTATCTTATTTGCACAAAGTAGAATATTTTTAACACTATCACAAAGATGTTGGGTAAATGTAAAAACACACGATAGGTTTAAACTTATTACAAAAATTAGGGCTTCCATGCTTTGTTAGCAAAACTAGTTACAGATGAAAAACCAGTGAAATACAAAAGACAAAACTTTTTTATGAGATTTCTAAAATTTTAATTATTTCTCAGCTGTGCACTGTACAGTTAGTAATATATGCATTTTTCTTTTTGTATAAACATGCATAGAAATTATATAATACTTTAGGGCTTGAATTTACTTAATGAAGACTGCTGTGCTACTGCATATCATACTCTCTCAAATTGTGAGATGTTATCCAATTGAATAATATGTGATGCAGGTTATAATTAGTAAATGTAATTTATGTGTCATTTATCTATTTTGCAGTCTCTGATTCAGCCTCAAAAGATGGATGGCAAAATGTGCATTCAGCCAACTGAAGATGATGATGGTTAGTACATTTTACGTAGAATGCTATGTGATCATGGTTCGGCCATGTATTCAAGAAAAATCTGTCATCTAAATGCGAGATAGGTGTATTCACTATCAACATATCACTTAAAAATCAGGTGCCAAGGAGTAAACTTGAACTATCACTAACTTCATTCAACTTTAAACATTTTCATACATGTCACATCTTTCTAATGATTCAAAGCTGGAATTAATTTTTATAGAAATTACAGAAAATATTTTCAGCATTTTTATTTTGTTTACATTTTATACAAATACAAATATTGACGACCAGCTACAGGCTCAAGCCCAACAAGGCTGGTCCTTTGTTTATGAATTCCCCAATTCCCACTGACTATCCAATTGTGTCTTAAATTCGTACACTCCCTTTGAATTAACTATATTTTCAGGCAACGCGTTCCAACTGTCTATTACCCTATTAAAGTAGTAGTTTTTCCTTAAATCTCGATTAAAATGTGTCTTATTCAATTTATACCCATGGCCCCTTGTTCTGTTATCAGGAGTGAAAATCTTCCGCGTTTACGCGGATTTTCGCTTTTTTTTTTTCTTTCGAGAATTTTTGCTTTTTCCCCCTTTTGAGAATTTCCGGTTTTTTTTTCTTCCGAAAATTTCCGCTTTTTTCTTTGAATTAAATTATGTTATGGAATTACAGCCAAAGGATAAATGTAAAAAAATAAAATAATAATAAGGAAAGTGTGTCCTTACTTCAGGTAGTAGATTCTTCCGACTTTTCGTAAATTTTGAAAAAATGACCGATTTTTATAATTTTTTACAAAAAAATTCCTATTTTTGCCCTTATCAGCTTTTTTTACGTTTATAGAAGACAAATAAGTCTTGCTAATTCCTTTTTGAAAAGAATCCTTTGTGAGAAGCTTATTAGTTTAATGGTAAACCTGGAGAACTTGGATTTTGAACTAGTTAGCGTACGTTGTTGCATATTTCGTAGGTAAAGCTACGGTTTCCTAAAAAAGCGGAGCTGTTATCTAAAGGCCGTGAAACGTCATGATGCGGCGGAAAAGGTATAAATGAAATATTTTAAGTTGATCAGCTTTTAATGTGATTTTTCTTTCAACTAGAAAATAAGATGCTTTGTTATTTCGTCTTTCATGGCAACCTCGGCAAGCGGAAAGTTTAAATTTTCATTTTGAATATTCTAGAAATTACTTTCAAAATCCGTTAAAACTTCTTTCTTTGGCGACTTTAGAAGTACGCCAAGGCGGTGGCCATCGTTTTAAACATAGACTGCAACTATTTTCAAAATGATGCTTCTTTTAAGGGCAATATTTATGATTGTTTTAATAAGTTAAATTGTTTCCTGGATAATAAGAGTTATTAATTTTAAGTTTAATTGATTCAAATAGAAAATAAGAATATTTACGGAAAAATATAGAGATTTTGAAAAAAAAGTTATTTTATATTCGAAAATAGGTTGTAAATTTAAACTGAACTAAGAAATATTTCTCCTACCACATGGTTTCAGCTTCAGTCTACGTTTATAGCTGTGCCAACGACCTGCCCTTGGCGCACTTAGTCCCGGTGCACACATCCGGTTTTTCAACGTGCGGCGCCGCTGCCGCAACGCAAGTGCGGTCTGAGATACATTAAATCCAATGCAGCAGTGCGTACATGCCACTGGGGCGACGCACGTCCAACAACTTGCGTGCAATTTGTACCGCAGTTCCCCGCGGCGCCGTTCGGAAGTACCTTGTTTTCATAAACAAATAGATTATAAATAATAATTAATAAATGGTTGTATCCAGTAACGTCTATTTTGTTTCAAAATATACTTTTTTTACGCCAAGTAAGCGAAATAAACACGTTTTCTTCGATAGAATATTTATCGCAAATGGCGCGAAATGAGTTCCGTGTGTCATTTCACGGTTATGTGTGCATAGTTGGGCTTCGGTGCCGCACGTTGAAAAACCGGATGTGTACCGGGCCTTAAGTCGCCAAGGAAAGAATTATTTCGAATGAACCAATGAAATCAAACGACAGTTTAACGGAATTTGAAAGATTTTTCTGGAATATTCTAGATGAAATTTAAAAAATTTTCCACTTGACCTGGATGTATTAAAATACGCAATAACCGGTATACATATGGGTTACCTTAACCTGTAATTACTCGCTACTAGAAGTGCGCCAAGTCCGTTGCCATTTCTATAAACCAAGTCTGAAGCTGTACCATTTTTATTTTTGGTGTCTAATTATTTTTTTTTTAATATAAAATTTATGCTATTTTATAAAAATAGTATATATTTGATTTATTCTTTTGAAACAGCATTTTGATTTCCTGTTAATTTCATTTTTGGTATCAAGGTTTTTGAAAAATTGCAACTCTTAAGAAAATCTTACCATTGGTGAGGTGTTCAAAAATATTCAAAAAAATAACATTTTCAACTTCATCCAACTTATTTATACTGTTTATAGTTGCCTAGATATTTTTTCTCTTTTACAAAATTTGAGTTTGCACGTAAGGTGCCCACTCCTACTTTTCCAAAGACAAATTTCATTGTTTATAGTGGACTTTATAGGGTTTTTATCAGACTAAAAATTTGCCTACCCCCTCAGAAAAAAATTTCTGGCTGCACCACTGTTCTGTACACACATTAGTACACAAATATAGTAATCTTATTCAGCTATTTTTGACTTCAAAATAACGCTGCATATATTTTCCTCTTTTTTACATTTTGACTGTTTTCACCCCTGTGTTATCCCTATTGAAATTTAAGCCCTCTGTGTCCCCTTGTTTTACAAACTTGAAAAGCTGAATCAAATCCCCCCTCCTTCTTCTTCTTTCCAGTGTATACATGTTTAGCTTACTTAAACGTTCATTAGAGTCAAAATTTGCTAGCCCCTTTATTATTTTTGTAGCTCTGTGCTGAACCCTTTCAATTGATTCTATGTCCTTTCTCATATATGGAGCCCAGAATTGTACAGCATATTCTAGATGTGGTCTTACTAAACCCTTATATAACAGCAAGATTATATTCTTATGCCTTGAAGTTACAGTCTTTTTAATATACCCCAATAACCTATTAGCCTTTTTACCCGCAGCCGAACATTGGTGACCCATTTTAAAATCCCTGTGAATTATCACCCCAAGATCCTTGACTGTTTCTCCTTCCTTTAGCTTTACTCCCTGCAGACAGTACTCGGCTCCACTGTTCCTGTAACCCATATGCAGAACTTGACATTTCCCTACATTAAATGACATACCCCATTTTACGGCCCATTCGGATATCTTATCAAAATCTCCTTGTAAATTTTCTATCTGTAACTTGGTATCCACTGTCCCCCATATTTTTAAGTCATCTGCAAATATACTGATTCTATTCTTGATCCCCTGACCTATATCATCTATGAAAATTATAAATAAAATTGGTCCCAAAACTGATCCCTGAGGCACCCCACTTATAACTTCTGTCCACTGTGAATAATTTCCTTTTACCTGCACTCTGCTTTCTACCCAATAACCAATTTTTTATCCATATTAATGTTTTTCCCTGAATATTGATTTTGATGAATATAAATGGCTAGTGCTGTTCCCATCGAATATATAATTTTTACGAGAATTAAAAGTATTATCTCTCAGGGCTCTCTGTAAAAATTGAATGTGGGAAAACTTCTACATTTAAGACAGTGGATAATTATTTCAACTTATTTTTCCTACAAAATGTGTAGAAAAACAAATAAGCTTGATGAGAGATAACAATTGCACAATTTTCATGGTTACAGATTTTTCTGAAGACAGGAAAGAAATAGTCATGTTTTCCAGTGTTCTAAAGTATAAATGTACCAAATTTGGTGTGGATTGGTCAAACAGTGTGGAATTTCTTTATAGAGAATATACACACACATTCTTTTTTATATATATAGTTCAGAGTTCATAAATACATGTGTATCCATCTGAATTCAGTGCACATGGATTCGTGATTTCTAATTTGAATAAAGTAGTTTCATGGATTATGCTATATTGTCTAAAATGTCAGCTATCAGAAATAATTTTGAATAATCTTTGAAATGACTTTTTTCAAATGCATTTTTGTAAATATCTATTATGTCAGAATATACATATAGTTTTTGATTTCCTTTTTATCATTTTGAAATCTTGGTATTCTAATTTCTCTTTCAACAACAAACTTCATGTTTTATGATCTTGTATAATTTAATGACTTTGCAATCAGTTATATGTTTAGTTGTCAGTTGCTTAGAAAATGACTTAAATGGGCTTCCAGATATGAGTACAGTAGGAATAATGCCTAAGCCTAGACTTCTTGCAATAACACGGTGAAACAAAGAAGTTTTGTGGCAAAAAGAAAAATGTTTAAATTCTTTTCATGCCTATCTTTTTCTTTTAAATCTTTGTTACTAAAGGGCATGAAAGTACACTAAATTTTGTCAACTTGTAGTGCCCATATTGGCCAAAGGATATTATATTTGTCTTGTGCTATTAAAAAGTTCCTGAATTACGAAGAACTTAAAATGTGTTGTCTATAAATTCTACTGAAGCTTCTCAGAAAAAATAGGATCATTTGTTTCTTTTTTTATATTTGCAGAATTAGATGAGTTCTCGGTGAAACATGTGGCCTCTGCAAGATATTTGAGAAACCACCGTTTGATAAATGAAATATTCAGCGATAGCGTTGTTCCTGATGTGAGATCGGTCGTAACAACAGCTAGAATGAGTGTTTTAAAGAGGCAGGTGCAATCACTGACAATGCATCAGGTAAAGTTAATGCCATGTGATTTATATTGGTCCTTTTACTTTTCAGAAATATAATTAGGCATTTGTTAAATTTGACTCCATTTGAAATGTAATTGTTTCAATATATTTTGGACTCAATTCTTTAGGTATCCATTTGTGGAAACCAAAGTTAATGCGTTCTGTCCTTGTCAGTCCTTCAATGTTATTGCTATCAGATTTTAAAAATTTTTATGTTGAAAGTTAAAATGTCGTGTTGGGAAGAAAATGTAGTTATATTTTTAATTGTGTTTTCTACTCAATTGTATCTTTAAATGTGTCATGGTTTATCAAATGAATACTTGAAGTTAAACTACAAAGGGCGTTCCATATAAACTGAGAGTGAATTTTTTACGTAGTGGCAACACCGCTAAACTAAAAAATAAAAGTGCATGCGATTTTTTTCAAACTGTTAACTGTATAATTATAAATATTCTAAATGAAGCAGACGAATTTATTTTCCCAGCTTCATACTTGTTTAAAGAACTGTTCTTGCCCTACAGAAATGGAGGCAAGTGATTCAAAGTTAAAAAACGAAATGCGTTCTGCACAAAATTTTGCTATTGTTTGGGCAAAATAAATCCAGAAACAGTGAAGTTAATGGAAGAAGCTTACAACGACAAATGTTTTGTTGAGTCTACGATTTTTAGATGGCATCGTGATTTCAAAAAAGGACGTTTGTCTACAGAACTGGCTTCTAAGCCTGGCTGACCAGAAAGTGTTGTGAATGATCGAAATGTTAACACTGTGGGCAATCTTGCAAGAAAATCAGCGAATGACATGTGAAGACATAGCGGCATCACCTAATATTTCGAAAACGTCTATATTTCGCATTCTACGTAACAATTTACAGCTTCGCCATGTTTGTTCCAGATGGGTCCCTCATCACCTTACTAAAGAACAAATGCAAACAAGAATTCACCAAATTTGTGAGTGGAAACCAATGCTTCAAAATGATTCGAATTTCGTAAAGACTAATAACAGGTGATGAAACTTGGGTGCATCATTTTGATCCCCTTACCAAGTCCGCAACAAGTGTATGGAAACACACTGATTCTCCGCCTCCGAAAAAAATCCGACAAACCAAATCTGCTGGAAAGGTCATGATTACTTTCTTTGATCATAAAGGCATAATATCTGAGCATGCTGTGCCTCCAAAAACTACTATGAATGGTGAATATTATGTTTCAGTTTTGAAAATTTTGAGACAACACATATCGAGAAAGCTACATGAACTGGTAGGGGAATTGGACATTACAACACGATAATGCTCGTCCGCATGTCACTACTTCAGTTCAGCAATATCTTAGTAAATGCAATAAGAAAAATGTTATAATCAATATTAAAATCATGCCACATCCCCCTTACAGTCCAGATCTCGCACCATGCGATTTCTGTCTGTTTCCGACGTTGAAGGAGAAGCTCCGCGGTAGAAAATTTAATACAGATTCTGAAGTTATTTCAGCAGTGCGGGGTTCTTTGAAGCAGCTTCCAGAAAAAGGCTTCTCTACTTGTTTTGAAAAGTGGGTTGAACGATGGGACCGTTGCATATCATCTGAGGGAAGGTATTTTGAAAAAGAATTATTTTTTTCTGAGATGTATTTTTTTTCTTCTGTTTTTATATTTTTTGATTCTACTCTCAGTTTTTATGGAACGCCCTTTGTATAATTTTCCTGTTCATTTCACATAAATAATTGCGGATTTCATTCATTTCTGTCTATCTGAAATCTGTCATTTGTATTTACTTGTAGGTACAGTAAAATCTCAGAATAACTTACATTCTAAAAATATTTAATTGATATTTTATTTTGAAAGCATACTTTATATTGAAAACAAATATGCTTGGATTTCTATCGTGAGTTTTAACTGGGATTTGACTGAAATGTGTACTTTAAACTGAGAAATGTTATACTGGGATTTCACTGTATAAGAACTGTTTACAGTAGCATCCTAGATAAAAACAGCTCCAGCAAACAGGAGGAAATGAACTTATGTTGAGTTGAAATATCAAAGTATAATTTTATCGTTTTGAGTTATTAGTAGAGACTGGATTTTTATGCAGTAAAAACTGCCAAAATATGCAGTTAAAAATGCTAAAATGTGCAATAAAAATGACGGAATATGCAAAATATGCAGTAAAACAAGTTAAAAGATGCATTTTTATGCACTACAAATCTGTTTTGGTTTGCAAATGGACAATGCTGTGATGCAAGTTACAAGGGTTGTTCAAATGAAAAGATACGAAATGACACTGTGGGTATAAATTAAGACTTTATTTAAAGTATACACCATAGGCCTGAGCACAACGATCCCATTGATTAACGAGCCGAAGGATTCATTGTTAACAGAATTCCTGTGGTTATGACGAGACCCAGTCCTTCACAGTGTCCTTGAGTTCATCGTCCGAGTTAAAGTGCTTCCCTTTCAGATGTTTTTTCAGGGGACCAAACACATATAAATCGCAGGGCGACATGTCCGGGCTGTAGGGCGGATGGTTAAGCTGCTCCCACTTGAACTTGGCCAGTTCCGTGTGTGCAACCCTGGAGACGTGTGGACGTGCATTGTCATGAAAATCAGATACGGCAGAACCACACCCTCCGTGAGCAGCCCCGGTCTTGTTCTTGATGGACCTGTGTAGGCTTTGAAGTGTCTCACAGTACACATCAGAGTTAATGGTTCTTCTGTGCTCGAGGAATTCAACAAGTAGCGGACCTTGGACGTCAAAAAAGACGGTGAGCAACACCTTCCCTGCTGACGCCACGGTTGTGAACTTTTAAGGGGAGATGACAACACATGCTTCCACTGCATGCTGTCCCGCTTTGTCTCTGGCTCGTAGTGATGGCACCAGCACTCATCACCTGTCACAATCTGCTCCAGGAAAGCGGGGTCTTCATGATACTGAAAAAGATGTTGAAGTGCTAGCCCCATACGCAGTTCCTTTTGCTGGTCGGTGATCTGCTTTGGAACCCACTGCGCGCGCACCTTCCGATAATGCAACCTGTTGTGAACAATTGTCTACACTGTTCCAACGCTAACATCCACCTTCACTGCCAACATTCGCAATATGACATGCGATCACTTCTCACTAGGTCGTCCACCTTGTAGATCAGATCGGCCATGATGACTGTGTTTGCCTGGCCTGGGGTCATCAACCAAACTCTAACGGCCTGCATGAAAAAGGGCACTCCATTTTCTCACTGACTTGTCGGACACGCAGTCTTTACCGTATACGGTCACCATCAGACGATGAATAACGGCCAGTTTAACACCTTCTGCTGTCAGAAATCGGATAACGCCTCGCTGCTCCTCAATCATCGAATTTTGCAATGTGAACGCCATCCTGTCCTCGCACGCACTGCCGCGTCAATTGGACGACGCTCTTTATAAGAGCCTCTGCTCTTTCCTGCGCATGCAGGCGCCCACGCATGCTCCGATCTACGCTGGAGATTCTAATCGCATCCCTAGATGTCTCGCTACGTTCTCCCATAGCGGCATAGGCAAATATGTTAACGGTTACGTTGTTATGCGTTTTGTACCTATTCATTCTCCAAGTTCCCCGCAATGAAAAAAACTTGTTATTGTTCCAAAGGCTGATTGCAAAATCACGTGGGTAGATAAGTCCAGATTCGGGTGTTTCTTCTTCCGGAAGAAACGCGTTTTACCAATGGATAATAAAACTATTAAATTCATTTTAAAATCTTCTAGATTGAATTTTACAATTCGCCGCAGCCCAAAAATTGCAACAAAAAAATTGGGACTACCTGTGAGCCAAATCTCATTGCTGCAAGTGCCATAGAATTGTCATGATTTTACGACAAGAAACAGACAAACACTTCCTTTTATTATATTAGAGATACGAGGCATTTTTGGGGATTTGCTATGTTATGTTGCTTAGTCTCATAATTTTGATTGTGCTATTGGACCACAGTAAAAAGTACTTTTTACTAAGGTCCGATTCTCCTAAAATTGAATTCTAAAATTTTCTTTTGTTTTTCTCAAACCTTTTTTTTTTTTTTTTTTCCATAGATAATGAATTTTTCAAAAGTTTATTTCTTTTACTTAATAATATCAATAAATTATTAAAAAGAAACTTTCGGTAACCCCCTAGAGTTAAAATGCTACTCTTTAATCTTAGCCTTTCTAGAATTTCAGCAAATTGTGTGAGGATGAATGACATTTTTACTTTTAAAAAGTTCATTGATATTCATTTATTTATACCCACTGGGAGAGAAAGCTTTGTATTTAGTATGACATTATCATTATATATATATATATCTTTTCAGAAAAAGCTAGAAGCTGAATTACAGCAAATCGAAGAAAAGTTTGAAGCTAAGAAACGAAAATTTTTAGAAGCTAGTGACACATTCCAAGAAGAGCTGAAAAGAGTATGTACTTTAAATCAAAATAAACTTTTTACTGGATGAAATGTTAAAGGGCTGTGCAATATATACTAATGGTATAAACATTTGTGCATTTTCTACCCTGCGAAAGTTACATTGTTAGTTAAATTAGCTGTCTTCATTTTTTGTTTGTAGAAAAAATATACCTGCAAAGCATGTGTGTGTGTGAACCTTAATTAGGATGATACTGCATTTAAATGCATATTCTGTGATTAAGACAAATATGAATCTTATGTAATGTAAATTATTGCCGAAACTATTAGATTGAATTAAATAATCATTGTTTCACCTTCTCTTAGTTTTATATATAATGTCCATAAAATCAACATCTTGACAAGTGCCATTGTTTTAACTTAGTAATGTTTGCAAACTGAATAACATTAACTGAGATTTTATCTCACGACATTCAAATGTTATCAAGTCCTATCCAACAATTTATCCTCCACAGTAAAAATAATTTGACTCTAAATTTTAAGCACCATGAAGTTTAAATTTTTACCTAATTTATATGTAATCTGTTCAGTTTTGAGTAAAAAGGGGGAATTTTTTTTCTGTAAATAGTGCACCTAGTGTGTGCTTGTATCTATTCATTAAGGTTTGACAATCTGTGTATTATTCTTGGTATACAGAAATGCACAAAAGTTGTGGATGATGAAGCGTATCAAAAGTTGGTGGATCTTGCCATGGATCAACTGAAGCGGGAGCTTTCCCGAGACGGCCGTTCCAAGAACGATCCAGGTGCCCAAAGTTCTCAGCAGGAGTCGTCCAAGGGAGGTGATGAGCAGGGAGAGAAGATGGACACCCAGTATTCCTTCAATCCGGTGAAAACAGAACCTGATGTCAATGGGACAACTCCACAGAAGGAAGGGGGGAATGGGGATAGACCGGGCGATCAAGTTTCTCCAAAAGACCAGGTACTTGTGGAGTTATAACTGAATAATTATAAATGTTTCATAAGAGAATGTCATGCTTTAATTTGCTAGTTGCTTGAAAAAGTGAGTACTAAAATAACGAGTCCAGTTCACTATTGGATCATGTATCGACCATTGTTGTATCGAGTGGCATGGTGGCTTTGATGAGCATTTGTTCAATTAGGGGACAAATTAATATGCTTTCCCACAATTTTCTGGTTTCAAGCTCTGAGTTTATTGTACGATGCCAAGTGGTCCAAATAAAGAATCATTTACAGCAATTTCATACATGATTTTACAGTCCTCTCCTTGTGAGGTTATCTACCTTTACATAGATGGACTTCTCCAAGGTCATGTTTCATCTCACTAGACCCACACAAGTCCTCTCAAAATAGCCATTGATCATTTGCTTTAAAATGTCATCAGCTGCAGGGATGAAGTTTTTACCAAATTGCCTAACTTTTATTGATTGGCAGTGCACAGAAAGTTGGCATATTTTACTGTGAAAACGGAGTTAAACTCAACAAATCCATCAAGTTGAAACTTATTGTTTCAGAAAGAAATTTTTATTTTTAAATCTGCCACCAGAAACTGTTCCAATTCTTCAGTTATTTGCAAGTCAAAATCATAAATTAACGTTAAACTTAAATTTTTCATAACATTCCTCATTTTCCATTTCTTTAAAAAAAAATTATTTTGCTCACTTTTATTGTATAATGTGATATTAATAGAGGTTCATTTTCAGAATGGAACATTTGGACCTACAAATCCAAATGCCAATCCAGAAGCCACTAATATTACACCTACCAGTTTTGCATCTACTGCTCCCACTCCACAGCCTCAGATTCAAATTAAAATAGAACAGCCAAGTAATTATCCCGAAAGTATGTATAACTTAATGACCCAATTAAAATAATACATTCATGAAAAGGCTGGCAAATATGTTTTAAATTGTTGTTAAGTACTATTTTGTGATAAGAAAATTAAAAGCCATTTATAACAATCGTATAATTGGTTGTTTTTTTATAATTATAGGTTAGATTGAGAAAAAAAGAGAATGTGGAATGCAGATTCTCACTGCATACTTTTAACAGTTACTCTCACAGTATGACTTTTTTATATGCTGCTATACATTTTAGATATGAATGGAAACTAAGCATTTCATGAATTAAAAATTGCAATACCTTGTGTATACATACTCTGTACTAAAGATTGTACTTTTTAAACCATATAAAGTGAACAGGAAAATAAAATAGGTATTGATTTCAGTCATTTTGTATTTATCATTATTACATTTTACTTGATTATACTACTAGCCACAGCACTTTTCACGGTGTGACCACTGCTCATTAATCCCCGGTTCATTGCTATGAAACATTCCTTGTAGTGTTGCTTTGAAACCAAAAGGGAATTCATAGCCTAAAGAACAACGTCATTGTCAAATGCAGCCAAATTACGAAGAGATCCAATCTCTTGCGAAAATATATGAATGATTTGTTTAAAGAAAATCATATTTTTAGGTATTGATCTATTGTGAAATTTTTCACTCATTTCAAATCCGTTGAAATTTTTACTATCTATAACGATAGAAATAAGACCTACATAACTCCAGTTAAAACTTTTTATTTTTGTTCTTCGGCTGAAAGCATTCAGGGGGGGGGGATAAATTTAGAACCTGCCATCTCATTATGGTGTTGCCATTCTAAAGAAAACAAATGCCATTAAATTAATTTTTAAGTGTTCTGGATTGAATTTTAAAATTCCGGCTTCATACAAAAATTTCAGACTACCTGTGTGCCAAATGTCATTATTGTAAGTGCCATAGATTCGCCAGGACAATACATTGAGACAAACTTCTTTTTTATAATAGTAGAGATATGGTACAATTGAGTATTTTTTAGTTAAAACAATCTGAAATATGTATTTCGATTTTCAAAATAGTAAATTAAGACACTAAAATCACTTAATAGTTAAAGTGAGAATTAGGATGTTTGTATTCTCAATCATTAATAATACATGATTGTTAAATTAATTGAATTCCTATTAAGTAGTCACTTTGAAACATTTTAGAATATCACGAGCAGTAACTGTAAAGTTCTCTAATTAGTAATTCCAAGGAAATACATTTTGCACTTGAATTTTATTACAACTTACCAAACTTGATTAACAACAAACAAGCAAAGACGACATATTAACACGAATAATAATGTACAGTTAATTTACAAAGTACTCGGTTTCACCCTAATGCACCATCTGTTCCTCCATTGCTTGAGCCATCCATTCAGGTGCATGCTGTGCAACTTTTTCAATGATGTTATTCACTTGGAAACACAAGCTTTCAATTTGTTTGTCCCATGAAGGAAGTACATCTTTGCCTGGAAATATTTCAGTATCCTTAATAGTTATAATTGACAAAAGTAAAATTACCCATTTAAAACATTTTATTAATAACGGTTTTAAGATAATTCAAAATGCGTAAAAAGGAGCTATCAATTAGTAATGAATAAAAGAGTCAGGGAAATCAAATAGAAATGAGTCTTACTTTCAAAATTAACAATGGAATCTATCTGATCGATATGTCCATTCATTCTACCTTCAGTTATCATTTGAGATGCAATTTTTTCAGCCTGAAACATCAGCAATATGAACTATCAGTTTTGAGAGAAATCATGCAATGTGATATGAATGATAATTATACACAACTAAATAATCTGGTGATGATTAACCATGACAAAATATGGAGCTAACACTAAAATTATAAAAGCATGGGATAGTTAAAATTACATTTGCAGTATTGCTTTACAACTGCCAATAAGAATAATATGCAAAATTGTTTATTTCCTTGATATAAGTACATTAAAATCCATTTGCAAAACCTTTCTTCTTTTAAAGTTAGAATTAAATAGACATTCGTTAATAGGAATCATGCATTTCCTTCAAGTACATACACAGGATAACTATCATTAAATAGTTTGAAATTTCAAAATGCTTTTTTATAATTATTACATACCAAGTCATTGGCATTGAATCATTCCAAAGCTTTAACTTGAAACCAAAAGCAAGTAAAAATGGAAGGATGGTAGATTTTTATCCAACCAAAATTCCAGCATACTCTTCCATAAAAATAGAACAGGGTTCCCATGGGTGCTTAGAATGGGGTTATTTTGACCTTCCATTTCTAAGGGCCCTTAGAAGTGCTTATTTTTCATCAATAGTCCTTAGAAAGAGCTTATTTTCCTTTGAAAAGAAAATTCAGTTTTCAAACGACAGTATTTTTTCACCATATTATCGACCTCATTTTAGCAGCTGATCGGCGATAAAACTGCTTACAAATAGGTTTTGGTGATGATTCGGGAACTGGCTTGCTTGAATGGCAACCCTTGATACCAGATATACAAATAGTCGATCGACTCTTGATAAGCACATCATACACTTGAAAACCCATGAAAATCGGTCTGTTTTCGACTTGTGAGTGGCTCTCGCACTGCACAAAATAGTTGCCCTGATAGAGGAAACTAGAATACAATCATCAAATCTTAATAAATTTTGTTTTATTCAGTTACCCGCAAGTGCAATGTTTTAAAAATGTATTATAATTATAGGGAAGTGTATTTTTAAGTTTGTAGGTGAATCGAAAACAATATATAGTTTATTTTAATTAACTAGGGGGCTCCGCCCCCTATAAGCGCTTACGCTCGCCAACCCCCGGGGATTGCTACGCAATCCCATTTGGTTTGCTTCGCAAACCAACATTCCTTTCGCACAGTGAAACTATCTGAATAATTTGTATTATCCTAATTTCACTTTCCGGTCCATGACGTCACAGCGAGGGCTTCGCAACCTGCTTGCCGACCCCCGGGGATTGCTATGCAATCCCGTTTGGTTTGCTTCGCAAACCAATACTTCTTTCGCAAGTGATTTCACTTATTTTTACTTTAACACTTAATGCACCCTAAACTAATAGCCGCATTAGTAAAAAATCTTCTGCATCTTGTTCCCTGTACAATTTTAAGTAAGCCGTGTTAATCTAAAAACTTTACGATCTGTACTTTGTACTTTCTCGGTAAACCGTCTGAAAAACAGAGGGAAAAAAGCGAGCCTTTTTCCTCGCCAAATAAAAAGAAATCGTTTTCATGGCAATTGGTGCTACGATAAATTTGATATCTGGCAAACACAATAGTAAAAAATACAACCCTCCGCGAATGCAATGACGAATAAAATGCGAAATAAAAATTACGAAATTTGTGTCACCAACTTTTGATTGCATCTAATTTATTTATGAACCAATTTAAAAATAATTGTACTGTAAGAAAGAGAACATTTAGAGGTACACTGCGATATTTTAAAAATTAAAAACTAATAGTAATACGATATAGATATGACAGTTTTAGTTTTGTATCGGAAATTACGATCTGAAAGTTCCGAAAATTGTATGACCCACTTTTAATTGCATCGATTTTATTTATTAACCAATTTAAAAAATAATTGTACTATAAGAAAGAGTGTAATGTAATGCATTCAGTGATGTTCTCAAATTTAAAAAATAATGGTTTTTTTCTGTAGATATAACTGTTGTGACAAAAAGTAGCGAAAATATCCAAAGATTCCGAATTTTGTATCACCAACTTTTGATCGCATCCAATTTAATTATTAACCGATTTCAAAAATAATAGCACCGTAAGAAAGAGTACATTCTGAGGTATACTGCGATATTTTAAAAATTAAAAGTAATGAGATATAGATACGGCAGTTTTAAAAAAAAGTAAGAAAAATGTCCCGATTTTTCCCGAATTTCAAAAAAATATTATCAAGAACCAAATTGAAATTTTAAAAAAAAACTCGACGAGCTGCAAAAATTTATGTTGAGAGGTACTCTTAAAAAAAAACTCACGACTGAAGACTGAAAATTTGAATGTGTTTTACTCACTCGCGGAAGAAATTTCACTTCTTCAACTTTAACACTCAATAAAACCTAAACTAATAGCCGCATCGGAAAAAAATCTTAATAATTATCCAGGGAATACGATGAAGAACAAAGCATGTTAATTTCATTTTTTTCCGATCAGTACTTTCTCGGGAAACCGTCTAAGAATCGAGCTTAACAACACATTTTTCAATCCTGCGACGGCGGTAACTTTTTTTTAATATAGAGAGATATTGCTATCTGAGGTGGCAACCTGATGTGTAGCAATTCTTTTTTATATCTAGCTTTTTTTTTTTAATGCTTCTAATTTTTTGTAAAAACTATCCCAAAAAAAGACAAATTTGAAGATTTTCAGGTGATTCTGCTCCGCATATTTGAAGCAATCGGTTATCAGTTCCGAAAAAAAAAAAAACACTGGAGGAAAAGATGGCAAAAACGTAAACTAGACTACTGGAGAACCGAGAATAGTCTGAAAATTTCAGGATTCAGGAAAAGTTGTTTGAAAACTGGTAATTTCGGACTCTCATTGTATTTGGCCGCTGACCGAAAACAAAAGTAATTTTTCATGCTTTATAATTTTTCTCTCTCGTTGTATCCGGGTCACAAATACTCAATGGCCGACTGTGCGTGAATTTCACTTTGTTTTTGTAATGCCATGCGCAATCTGTTTTCATTGTCAGCTTAATGATTATTTTCAAATTAGTTTTATTTCATTAAAATGATGTTTGTAAGCGTATGGTGTAGAGGCGGCTAGTGCACCTTAAATATCTCGTGGCTGAAAGTCATCACGTTGGGTTGGTGTGGAAGTTTTGAGTGTGGGGTGACGGCTCAGGTATTGCCTCGTCATCCGACAGTGGTTCAAAATTATGTGGCAATAAACCAAATGGTTTCGGCTGGGACAGTGGCAACTAGTTGAATATCTATTCATTAAAATTGCATTTCATTTTTTTAACCTTTTTATAAATTTATCAAAATTTTTGCATAACTCTTACGATTTGTTTTGGTTCACGGGAAAATATTTTCTCTGATTCAGTCAAATTTGGCTCTGATGTAAGCAACTTGCAATCCTTTTAGTAAATTAATAGTTTGCTACTAATTTAATTTTATTAAAACCTCCAATGTGCCAAAAAAATGAATTTACTTCTTATTTTCATTACAAATTTATGAAAGTGTACTATAAAATAATTACCGAGGTGAGTAATTTCCATTTCATAAGCAGGCTGAAGCTGCAGACACAAAGTGAGCACTGTAATTTCAAAAACAAACAAAAAAAAAATTCTTCTTCCCAGGGCAGAAGGAGTTGCAAATTTTAGAATTATTAATGGACATGACTATCTGCAGGCCCACTTACATAAAATCAACTTGGTTGATTCACCTCACTGTGTACTTTGTGGCACCTCGCATATGACTGGGGAGCATCTCTTTAGTTGCCCCTCTCTTTCTAACGTCCGCTCCAGTGATGACTTTCGGGCCCTCACACCTTCTGGAGCCACTTCCATTTTATACTGGACTGCAAGACGCCTCATGTCCAAAATAAAAATGGCGGGCGTAATTTAAAAAAAAAAAAAACATTTTTGAAAATGAAAGTGTTGGTGGATCAGGTAGGAGCCTGACCCAGACCATACAAAATAATGTTTCCTATCCATGAGCAGCAATATGCTAAAAAATTGCTCATACACTCACCTTAAGACCATTAAAAAGTAAAAACAAAACAATATGAAAAGAACATTAAAACGAAAATCAAACTCGCAACAGCAGCTTTGAGACCGAACACACCAAATCCGGTCCACATTAAATTAAACTCTTTCTTTCCCTTTTTATAAAAGCAAATGCACTGTGATTAAAGAAAAACATCCAAAGGTTTTTTTCTTGCGGTCTCCATTCTATAATTTGTTCATGTACTTAAACATATTACTAGTACGTGTACACGTAAATGCCCATATATTAACTGTTGAATTTTGTAAAAATTAGACGGCTTATTTAAAAAAATCTCATTTTTGTATGGCATTATTTGTGTATAATTTTTAGAAAATCGACTTGAATATTAAATTTTTTACATACTACTATCTTAAAAGATTAACTAATCTGTAAGAGCATCCCCATTGGGTCGAAAGTTGGGTATTACATTGTATAATACAGTATCTTCAATGTTTTATTTAAGTCCTTATTTTGTCTTAGAAAGTCCTTATTTTTAGTTAGAAAAAAAGAGTAGGAACCCTGTAGAAGCAATTGTAAACATACTAAATATGAATAAAATATTCTTTACACAGAATGAAAATTTAACTCAAGACTTATAACACGTCACTTTTTTTGTTCTTTTGTCATTCTTTTTCAGGTGTTTAAGTTCTTAAATTCTACTTGGAAAAAACAATTTGTAGTGCACAATTTTTTTAAATTCATTTTTTCTTCTAAAAAAAGTCAACCAAGTACATATTTTGTCGTGTGTTGGAACTTGTCCAGACTACTTTCCTATACAGCAGGTATGCCATTTGAGCGTCATTTAGAAGGGGGAACAATTTACCTCTCCCTTCTGAATGTGTGTTTCCGCCAAAATGAAAACTTTTTTTATTTATTTTGAGGCGATCATAATGTGATGCTACGGCTGCTATAATATTGATTTCGATTCATGAAAAGAATTGGAGCCTTAAGTATCAACAAATAAGATAATCCTGCCATCAAATAACCAATAGCAACCCTCTAAATACGGAGCAGCAGAATATAGTTTCTTTCCTTCGTAATTTCCATAAAGACAATGGAACGCTGTTCTATCAAATTCCCCCACAACACTATTGGTCACATAGCCTGGTGCTGAGGAATTCGATATAGGAAGAATGGAAGAGTCGTCTACGAAGCTTCGGGAAGATGTGTCTTAGCTAGTTTTTTCTATTCACCGATTTTTTAATTAGTTGTCTAAGCGTTGGTCAACATACAAACAAATTGAAGGAGACTTGAAGCTTCCCACTAACTATTTTATCAAGCATTGTTCAAGCAGGTGGCTAAGCCTAAAGCAAGCTTCTAAAAGGTTGCTTGAACAGTGGATTGCAGTTCAAAAGTATTTCCTTCACTATTCCAATAAAGAAGCCAAACATGATACAAAGACCAGACTGAAAATTGTTCATTTACTTAGAAGAGAAACTATGAAGGCTGAGGTGATATTTTTCATATCAAGTGCAAGTATATTTAATCATGTAACCGAATTTCTTCAGAAAAAAGAACCTCTAATACATAACCTTCATTCTCAACTTGAATTGTTGACAAGAACAATTTTTGCTAGGATCTACCAAGACGAATTTATTCGAGATTTGAAAATGGATAAATTGGAAGATATATGTCCTCAGAAACTGTTGCCTCTGGCTAATATTGTGATTGGAGATCAAATTTCTAAAGCGCTTCAGAATGAGAAGGAAAGGAATTTATTTTTTCTAAGGGCTCAGAAGCATTACATTGCTAGTGTTAAATATTTTTTGAAGATGTCCTCAATCAGTTCATATCTCTTTATAAAAGTTTATCCAGTCTTGGTCCTCTTAAAAGACTTAGTGGCGAGAGTTTACGACAAGTATTAGAAGTTGCAAGAGCCATGCCATGGGAGGTCCTAACAGAATACTACTGGATGAGTGGAAATTACTCCAAAGAGAATTTGAGGAAGAATGATCTAGAGTGAATAATGTTAACAGGAATCAGTTCTTCAGACTGCAAGACATTAGTGGTGTTGGTTCTAAATACCCAGTTGTGTCAAAGCTAGTGACGGCTGCTGTCACTTTCCCTTTGGTAGTGCTGCCATTGAACATGGCTTCTCAGCCTGAGCAAGAGCTTTGACAAGAGACAGCATCGATGTCAGAACGCACACTCAATACATTGATGACGGTCTAAAGTAGCTTGGCCAATTTTGACAGTCAACCTTATTTGGTGTCAATTACATCAAAGCTAATGGAGGGTAAGGGTTGCATATAAAGCCTACAATGCCTTTTTAGAAGATACAAAACAGAAAGCACAAGAAGAATTCGAGAAGGACATAAAAGAAAAAGAAAGACTGGAAGGAGGAAAAAAAAAATTCAAAGCAGCTGGCAAAGAAAAGAAAGGTAATAGAAGAATGAAAACTTATAATTATGCGTAAGGAAGAAGATGAGGCATTGGACAGTACTTCAAAATTGTTAAAGGAAGCCAATGATAGACTCAAGAAGGTGATAAAAAATAGATTTTAAGGAAGTAGTACTGGCTCAGGCAATGACTGAAGGGATGGCAAGTCTCAGATGATACTGGTCAGCAGAGACAGACTTATACACATTTTTCTCTTTAAAAGAAAAAAACAAAATTAATTTCAGAATTTGAAAAAAAAAAAAAAAAACATATTTGGCATTTTTGTTATTTGTCACTTTTTTTTGTTTGATTAGTCACTTTTTTACACCTTAAAGCCTGTTAAGAGCCCATTTAACTTCAATGAACAATAGGAGTGATTATTAATTATCCACTGTGCCAGAAACCAAATAAAGAACCCAGTTTTGTAAAATATAAAATACCTTTTAAGAAATCAGGAAATTACCATAACTTTGTTTGAACTAAAATTTTCATTCATGTGCATAACTTACCTTTGCAGGAGGTATTTCAAGCAGAGCACCAAGTTCTGTAAATGTTATATTATTGTAAAGTTTACTAGCTGATAATAAATTATGTTCAATTACTGCTCTGTCTAATATGGTGGATCCTGCAAAAATAATTATAATATAAACATACAACACAGAATAATTTCACATCTAGACATATAGTATAAAATGTAAATCTCACTGATGCCATGATAATTTTAAAGGTCTACCACATTTCACATGTGTAGGTATGTAATTAACTTAATTTCGTACTGAAGTAACACAATGGGCTATTGCCAATGGTCCAAAATCAATCCCGAAAGGAAGATCTGAAGACGGTAATCTTGAAACATGGGGAGATCCATGAACCATGTTGAGATCACACCTGACATGTACCATATCTCTACTATTATAAAAGTTACAGCAACGTGAGGACATTAGAGGCCACAACAGATTTAACATGTACCAACCCCAGCATTAATGATGGTCTTAGGTTGGATCAAGTTGCAAATTCTCAACTCTACGGTTGCTAGTCTCTAAAGCTAGTTGCTAATAAAGACTCTTGATATGCTTAGGAGTTTTAGAAACAAACCATAATAAAGCTGTGCTTTGTTTACATCAACACTCCCCTCCTTGAGGAATACAATGCAAAAAATTATATCAGGATTCTTTGCGATTAAAAGAAATATATACAGGAGGAAGGGAGATACAATAAACAATTATCAGCAATCAATAATTTTTTAAAATAAATATTGGATTGGTTTAATAAAAAATCATTTGATGGTGACATTTTCACTTCACTTGGTAACCAATCCTCGTAGAATTTACTGTTTGTAAGAATCCTTTTAAATTAGCTTTAAGAGTTAAATTTAATGCAGGAAATATTATTTTGGGAAATGCAAGTATGTGCACTTGGTCAGCAACAATAAAAAATAAGTTGCAGATGAAAAATTTAAAACCAAAATAATATTTTATCACCTGAAACATTTAAAAATTCACAATAAAAAAACATAAAAAACCAACAATTTATCAAAATTTTGATGTTTTTTTTTTACCACTGTTCTTTTATTATGTAACAATTGTTACATTTCATTATAGAAAGCTTATAAACATGGCTATGGATGGCTATTAACAAAAACAAGACAGCTTGCCACCTTCAACAAGAACTGCTTTGAAACTAGATTATTTTAGCAGGAATCTAAAATCCAACACTTTGTATCTGTTGGGTACTGAACTTCAGCCTTAAGCAGGAACAAACATGCTGACCATGCCAGGAATTAATCGAAAAAGGGCCTGCAACTGCTTTTAAGGTTTCAATATTACAATAATAATTAGGCTTTTATGTAACTGAAATCTTCAAAACTAGTAGACCTGCACTTGTGCTTGTTAGTAAATTTGATTATGCCTATTGATGGTCAAATGGGACTTGCACCTGATACCTCATTTCAATCTATAATGAACAAAAGCATCTATATGCACATTTTGAACCTCCCAATGAAATGAAATTAAACAAAATTCTTACTAGCATTAATTTATAATTCCAATAACTGAATGGCAAAAAGTGCACACCTCAGTCGTATTATTATAATTAGTTTCTGCACGCTCATCTCAACTGCATCCCATTCACTTGTTCAAAGACGATTCTGCATTTCGCGAAGCCTGCAACTATTTTCATGTTTTCTCACATTTTATTTTCATTCACCTGTGATGTTCTCTATCTTCCAAATTTTTCCTATTACAGTCGAGTCCCGATGATCCGAGTTGATCGGGACCGACACCAACTCGGATTATGCGGACTACTTAATAAATTCGAAGAGAAAAATTCAGTTTTATGTACAAAACTAAAAAATAGGGAGATCAAATATCAAAAAAATAACGAGCACACAGATTTGTAAATTATAAAAATGTGTTTTAAATAACATCTTAACTTGATTAAATGTTTAAAAAATGAATCTAAAGTTTGTTTTTGAGCAGAAACTCTCTTTCTTGCTGCGTTGTCTTGCAATCTTTTCAAAAATAAAATGTTATCTGGTAAAGCATCTGGCGTCGCGTTTTCGGAGCTCCCGCGAAATTCAAGTTTTTTTTAGTTATTCTTCATTTATTTAGTACTAAGCAGTGTATTACTTCTTTTTCTATCAGTTCAAAAATTTTTAATTGTTTTTAAAGTACTTGTACTTAGTTTTTGACTTGTCAAATAGTCCTAAGTCAAGTCTCGTTAGGCCTAATTCACGTATGTCTCGTTAGGCCTAATTCACGTATGTCTCGTTGGGCCTAAATATTTTGTCTTGTTTGTTTTCATTCATTTCATTCAAGTGCAGTGCTTTTTCTGTGTAATTGACTTAGTGCTTTTTCTGTGTGTTTGATTTTGTGTAGTGCTTTTTCTGTGCATTGAGTGTTACTTTGCATAAGCATGGGTATATTAGAATGTTCAAGGAGATGAGGACAGAGGGAGCCAGTGGGGAGTTCTATGTGGAATGTGACTTGTGTGGGAATATGGTTGAGGCAGGAAAGGGGTGTGTGAGCGGGGTTAAAATGTCAGAGAAGGTTGAATTTACATGCAAGTTGTTTAGAGGTGGGTGATTTGAGGAAGGAGCTGGAGGCTTTGAAGGTGAGGGCTGTAGAGGGAGTGGAAAAGGGTGTCCAATGTGTAAACTTGGGGCATGTTGATCAGGGGGATAAGGTAACTAGAGGAGTAGTGGTTGGTGATTCAATGGTCAGGGTTTTGGGAGAAATGGTAGGGCGTAAAAAGCGCAATTTTGCAAGGTGTTGTTTGCCAGGTGCCAGGGTAAAACATGTAGTTGAGGCAGGTGTGGTTAAAGGGGAGGAAAAGGCAGTAGTGTGGGTGGGAACAAATGACGTAGAGAGGACTACAAATGTCGAGTTTAAGAGGGAAGCAGAAACACTTTTAAGAGGCATTAAGTCTCATGGGGCAGAAGTAACAGTATTAGGATTACTACCTAGGTATGGGTTAGGCAATGGGTGGTTAAATCAAAGGGCCAATAAGATGAACGGGTTGTTAAGGGATTTGTGTGAGAGGGAGGAGGTTAGATTTTTAGATGTTTGGAAGGAGTGTAGGAGGGATTGGATAAGCAGGGACAATTTGCATTTAAGCTTGATAGGTAATAGGGAGGTTGGCAAGCGGGTTTT
Organism: Metellina segmentata; assembly: GCA_947359465.1. NCBI lineage: Eukaryota > Metazoa > Arthropoda > Arachnida > Araneae > Tetragnathidae > Metellina > Metellina segmentata. Next base: position 123,682,445 of record OX375875.1, read on the forward strand.
GAATATTCTGGAGTCAAAAAACTAGTATACAAGCAGGGATGGGAAGGACATAGAGGGTTGACAGTACACAGTAATTGCTTAGGAAAACTAACAGGGTCTAAATTGCAGGAGACAAACAATACAAAGGGAAAGTGCAATGTAAGGGAGAAAAATAATACAAGGGGAAAGTGCAATATAAAGGTGAAAAATAAGCTAAAAGTATTTTATTGTAATGCTCGCAGTGTGAGAAATAAAATGGATGAGCTCAAGGGAATTGCACAAGCAGAGGATATAGATATCATTGGGATTACTGAAAGTTGGGCAAGCAGTGAAGATGCACAAATTTTAGAATTAAGTGGATTCACAATGTTTAGGGAGGACAGAGAGAATAGGAAAGGGGTGGGGTTTTGATTTATGTGAGAGAATTCTTAAACTGTACAGAAATAAAGTTAAATAGTAAAACTGAGGGTATAGAATCAGTCTGGGTGAAACTGAATACAGACAAAGGCAAAGGACTAATTCTGGGTAATATATATAGATCTCCTGTTTGTAGTGAAGAGCAGGAAAAGGGCATGTGCAATCTGATAAACGAAGCATGTCAAAAAGGAGAATTAATTTTAATGGGGGACTATAACTATCCAAATATTGACTGGACAAACAATCTAGCTACAAATGGGAAAGGGGCAGAATTTTTGGAAGTGATACAGGATTGTTTTTTGTACCAGATGGTGTATGAGGATACTAGGGACAATGCAATATATTGGATTTGATTTTAAGCAATGATGAGGATAGGGTGCAGGATTTGGTTATAGGTGAGCCACTGGGAGAAAGTGATCATAGAAGTATCAGATTAAGTATAAATTTTCAGTCAGCATACACAATCAATAGTAGAATAATTCCAAATTTCAGAAAGGCAAATTTTCATAAGATAAGGGAAGAGTTAAAGGAAACATTCAAAGGGGGATTATTAGCACTGCATCATTCTGAACAATGGGAGGAATTCAAGAATAAGTTAGACATGGTGTTAAAAAAACATGTAATGTTCAGAAAAAAAGGAAAATCTAGAAAATTGCTCCCTATGTGGTTTTCAGGGGAAACACACAAAGCTTTAAAATTAAAACAAAGAACATACAGGGTATATAAAAGCACTGGTAACGACAGGGACATGGAGGCATATCAGAAAGCCAGAAAGGAGTTTAAAACTATTAGTCGGAAGCAAAAGGTGTCCTTGGAGGAAAAATTAGCAAGGGAAATAAATATAAAACCAAAAGAATTTTTTGCATATGCAAGTGGTAAAAATAAATTTAGCACTACACTGGGACCGTTAGAGGGGAAGGGAGGTGAATTAATTCAAGACGAGGAGGGAATGGCAAACGTGTTAAATGACTTTTTTCTGGGGGTTTTCAATGGTAACTATAGTTTAAAAAAGGACCCCAAGGATGGAGCCTTTGCAGGGGGTATAATTAAAGAATGCAAATTCAACAGGGAAGAAATAGTACATCAGTTGAAAAGAATTAAGCCATCTAAAGCACCAGGGCCAGACGATATTTATCCGAGAGTACTAGTGGAATGCGCGGAAGAACTGGGGGAAGTAATTCACACGATATTTAATTCAACATATAGCACAGGTTGGGTGCCAATGGATTGGAAGTTGGCCAACATAACTCCAATTTTCAAAAAGGGAATACAAAGTGATCCGGGCAACTATAGACCAGTAAGTCTAACATCAGTAATTTGCAAAATATTTGAATCTCTGTTAAAAAAGCATATAATGTTATACTTGGAGGAGGGGGGACTGTTATCAGAGAATCAGTATGGGTTTAGGAAGGGCAGATCCTGCTCTACAAACCTTTTGAAGTTCTACGAAAAAATTACTGAGGAGCTGGATAATAAGAGCAGTGTGGATATCATGTACATAGATTTTCAAAAGGCTTTTGATAAAGTACCTCATGAGGCATTACTGTTTAAATTGGAAAGGCTGGGGATTCAGGGAAAAACATTAATATGGATAAAGAATTGGTTATTGGGTAGAAAGCAGAGAGTGCAGGTAAAAGGAAATTATTCACAGTGGACAGAAGTTATAAGTGGGGTGCCTCAGGGATCAGTTTTGGGACCATTTTATTTATAATTTTCATAGATGATATAGGTCAGGGGATCAAGAATAGAATCAGTATATTTGCAGATGACTTAAAAATATGGGGGACAGTGGATACCAAGTTACAGATAGAAAATTTACAAGGGGATTTTGATAAGATATCCGAATGGGCTGTAAAATGGGGTATGTCATTTAATGTAGGGAAATGTCAAGTTCTGCATATGGGTTACAGGAATAGTGGAGCCGAGTACTGTCTGCAGGGAGTAAAGGTAAAGGAGGGAGAAACAGTCAAGGATCTTGGGGTGATAATTCACAGGGATTTTAAAATGGGTCACCAATGTTCAGCTGCGGGTAAAAAGGCTAATAGGTTATTGGGGTATATTAAAAAGACTGTAACTTCAATTGATAAGAATATAATCTTGCCATTATATAAGGGTTTAGTAAGACCACATCTAGAATATGCTGTACAATTCTGGGCTCCATATATGAGAAAGGACATAGAATCAATTGAAAGGGTTCAGCACAGAGCTACAAAAATAATAAAGGGGCTAGCAAATTTCGACTATAATGAACGTTTAAGTAAGCTAAACATGTATACACTGGAAAGAAGAAGGAGGGGGGATTTGATTCAGCTTTTCAAGTTTGTAAAACAAGGGGACACAGAGGGCTTAAATTTCAATAGGGATAACAGAACAAGGGGCCATGGGTATAAATTGAATAAGACACATTTTAATCGGGATTTAAGGAAAAACTACTACTTTAATAGGGTAATAGACAGTTGGAACGCGTTGCCAGAAAATATAGTTAATTCAAAGGGAGTGTACGAATTTAAGACACAATTGGATAGTCAGTGGGAATTGGAGAATTCATAAACAAAGGACCAGCCTTGTTGGGCTTGAGCCTGTAGCTGGTCGTCAATATTTGTATTTGTATTTGTTGCTGTTCCATATAGCGAAGAGCAACATCTAACGCTGCCAAGCCTTCTGCATGCAAAATTATCTTCTCTGTTTCATTCCTCATCACCGTAAAGCCATTCTTCGACGCAATTATCTGTTACCTCTTCACAGCCGGGTAGTTTCAAAACTGTATTTTTAACATCACAATGTTCTTGATTTTCTTTCTTTTTCTTTTTATTATTGTCTTTGAAGTCTTTAGTTGTCAGGATATTATGCCAGTTGTTTTTTATTGTCTCCAGTTTAATTTTGTCCCATGATTCAACAAAGCAATACATAACATTTTTTACATTAATTATTATTTATTTGTTGAATCAAAGATGCAGTGTCTTCTTCCAAAACATGTGTGAGCATATTTTTTTGGTACTTCAATTTAAGATCATTGATAACCCCCTGATCCATAGGCTGAATATAAGGCTAGTAAAGTTCGGCAGTAAAAACATTGCTTTAATATTTTCACTTTTCAAATCATCTACTTCAGGATGTGACGGGGCATTATCTATCAAGAGAAGAGAGCTTGACAAAAAACCTTATTTTCTTCTAAATGCTTTTCTAATTTTGGTATAAAATCTTTGAAGTGGAGAAGAAAAGCAAAAATTCCAAGAAAAACTGACCGACGGCTCAACAGGCCGGTGACAAATTTTAAATGCACTTGCAAGAGGTAAAAAAAAAGCTAATTCGGATTAAGCGGAGCTTGGATTAGCGGGACTCTACTGTACCTCTGACTGGGGAAAATTTAGAAGATAGAAATCAGATTTCTGAGGAATTTCCAGTATTCAAATAATGTTGATTTCTGTGCCATGTATGTTACCAAACAGAAATATTGCGTTTTGGTTGATGTTTTTTAGGGGGGGGGGGGGGTATAAGGGTCATATTTGGCCAAGCTGCAACAATGCTCAGCAACTGTGAAAATAAGGACAGAGAGATGTAAGAGAAAGATCACTTGGCCAACCTGAGTTTGTGACCCCCATGTTTAGTACAAGCACTATTGAGTTAGGTGACAAATTAATAGGAATCTATCTGTCCATCTCTTTTTAATTTCAACAATCCAACTTTATGATGCAATGTATGTCTCATATGGTTTCTCTAAAACTCATAATTTCTGTCGATCGTGTACCAGTTATGTCCATCAAACAATACGATAGAAACGTCAAAACACATACCATCCAAGGTGGAAGCTTTCTGATGAGAGAGCAGCATTGCAGAAAATTCGTTAAGCTCACTTCGGCGTATAATTCTATCCAAGTACCTAAAAGGACATAAATAATTAGAAACGCATCCCTATGCAGTAAAATCTACAATGAAAAGCCACTAAAATAAAATTGATTTAACATTTTCTTACATTTCAACAATACACCTATCATCATTCTACAGCACATGACTTTGTTATTCAGGATATTTGAACACATATGACCAAAACTATCACTGACAAGTAATAGCTACACTTTCAGAATGATTTGAACATCAGATTTTAAGTTTCGTTTTCACAAAACCAATCTGTTAAAAACCTAACTCACTGTCATGTTTTTGAGGACACGCCATTTTCAGTTACGTAAACGTTCACCACTTCTCACTTACATAGAACATCATGAGTAAACTCCATTCATTTTCAAGTGTTGGGTAACAGATGATTTATTCAATTTTATTTCTTAAAATTTTTAATACAGCGACAGAAATACTTTCCAATGTTTCAATTAATTAATGATGCATTGACAGGAGGACATTGCTATTTCCTTTCTTTTATATCCTTGAAATGATTTGTGAACATCTCAAAAACAGCAAATTTGAACATTGGCCCCATTTGTACCAAGGTGCATGTAACAATCATTTGGAGAGGACATGCTTTGCTTCAGAACAAAATAAGAGTCTTCCTTCTCAAATAACTATTCTTAACTCAATTCCACATGTGACGCACTCTAAAATTTTTTAGATAAACTAGGGGGCTCCGCCCTCTGCTCGCCAACCCCCGGGGATTCCTACGCAATCACATTTGGTTTGCTTTGCAAACCAACACTAGTTTCACAGATGCCATTTGGTTTGCTTCGCAAACCAACATTCCTTTCGCAGAGTGAATCTCCTGGACATTGAAACTATCTGAATAATTCGTATTATCTTGATTTGACATTGCGGTCCATGACGTCACAGCGAGGGGTTCGCCCCCCTTGACGACCCTATGGAATTGCTTCGCAAACCAATACTTTTTTCGCAAGTGATTTCACTTTTTTTTTTACTTTAACACTTATTGCACCCTAAACTAATAGCAGCATCAGTAAAAAACCTTCTGCATCTTTTTTCCCTGTACAATTTTAAGTAAACCGTGCTAATCTCCAAACTTTACGATCTGTACTTCGTACTTTTTCGGTAAACCGTCTGAAAATAGAGGGGAAAAAACGAGCCTTTTTCCTCGCTAAATAAAAAGAAATTGTTCTAATGGCAATTGTTGCTACAATAAATTTGATATCTGGCAAACCCGATAGTCAAAAATACAACCCACTACTGCGTGCGAAACCTGCTAAAAGAACTAAAAAATAAGAAATTTTTGTGACCCACTTTTGATTGCATCAAATTTATTTATGAACCAATTTTAAAAATAATTGTACTGTAAGAAAGAGTACATTCTGAGTTATACTGTGATATTGTCAAAATTAAAAACTAATAGTAATACGATATAAATATGACCGTTTTAATTTTGTATCGAAAATTATAATCTGAAAGTTCCGAAAATTGTATGTCAACTTTTAATTGCATCGATTTTATTTATTAACCAAAATAGAAGATAATTATACCATAAGAAAGAGTACAATGTAAGGTATTCAGTGATGTTCTCAAATTTAAAAAATAATAGTATTAAGCTGTATATATAACGGTTTTAACAAATACTAGCGAAAATATCCAAAGATTCCGAATTTTGTACAACCAACTTTTGATTGCATCGAACTTACTTATTAACCAATTTAAAAAATAACTATAACGTAAGAAAGAGTATACATTCTGAGGTATATTGCGATATTTTAAAAATTAAAAACTAATAGTAGTAAGATGTTGATATGACAGTTTTAAAAAAAAGTAACGAAAATGTCCCGATTTTCCCTAAATTTCAAAAAAATATTATCAAGAACCAAATTGAAATTTCTAAATAAAAACTCGACGAGCTGCAAAAATTTACATTGAGATGTACTCTTTAAAAAAAAACTCATGGCTTAAGACTGAAAATTTTTATGTGTTTTGCTCACTCGCGGAAGAAATTTCGCTTTTCAAACTTTGACACTCAATAAACCCTAAACTAATAACCGCATCGGAAAAAAAATCTTTACAGTTCTCCAGGGAACACGATGAAGATCAAATAATGTTAATTTCATATTTTTCTGATCCAAACTTTCTAGGGAAACCGTCTAAGAATCGAGCTAAATAGCAGAGTTCTCAATCCTGCGGCGGTGGCGGTAACTTTTTTTTAATATAGAGAGATACCTGTAGGGGGTGAAATGATGCAAACAGGCATGTTTTAATAAGTAGAATGCAACCTGGCATAACTTTGTATACAATCAATATTGTTTACTCAGTAAAACATTTTACTTACTGAACTTTATTTAATGTAACAAACTTTATATAAATCTAACAAAGAATAGCAGTGGGCAATATACACTCAAAAAATATCTAGATAGTCTGTAATGGACAGTGTGGTCAATCCTTTACCCAAGTTTTAAAAATAACTTATTGCAATAATTTTATTCGAAGTTGGCAGTTACACTTCAATTGATTAAAAGCATGTAACAAACAATAAAAATAAAAACTACGCTCACATTTTTTCAAGTATGCCGTAAGCTGGTAATTGTTGGCATCGCTCATCTTTAAACAACGTAGCCAGCATTCTTGATCTTTGCTGGCCTGAACAAAAGGGAAAGTAAATTAACGAAAGTGAACATTCAAAATATCAATGCAACAGCGAGATAAGGATAAAAGGACGTGAGAAGTTAAAATTTAGAGTTCTTAACACACTATTTATTTTCCCAGCTTTTAGTAATTACCTAATAAAATTAATGCACTGCAATAGTAAAATATAGTGTTTCATTTTATTAGGCATTGCAAATATTATTTTCAAAGGGTAGGATGAAGTTAAATGCATTTTTAATGTGCAAGAAAGGGTCCCAATATGTCAAAAAAAATTAACCTGCTTATGACAACCGACATTATAATTCTTGAACAATTTGCAATCGCTATAAAATATCTATGAAGGATGGGACAATCAAGAAAATGCAATGATAATGAAATGAACTGAACAGTTAAAAGACATAAACAATCGAGTTTTGCTCTGCCAAATCAGAAAATGCTGCAGTTCAAAATTTCAGAAATTTTTTTCGTAGTCGGCTGATATAGTGCATTGAAAAACTTAACCCTCCAAGCAATATGCCAGAACACAGCTCAAAAAACTCAGTTTGAATATGGCCCTGAAAAATTGTCATCTGCCAAGCAGCAGAATCCTAAATATTCAGACATATCTCCCTGACCCCCCACTCATCAATAGATTTTGCGTCTGCCGCCCATCACACAGAAATCTTTCTGAACCGGACTCAGGCACACAGCTCCAAGGGTTAAATAGCGCACTTTTTAAATGACACAAGAGGAGTTTGTGCATTTCTAATAACTCGATTTAGAAAACAACAAAAATGAACATTGAAAATTACCAGCAGATGCGAGTATGGTACAAATCAATGCACTCCTCAAGGATTTCAATCGTTCTTCATCCTGGATAATGGTACGATAGGATAACTCGTTATATCTCTGGGCTGCTTCAATGAATTTTCTACGGTAATCTAAGACTCTTGCATAGCAAACCTGTGAAACAGAAGATAAAATTTCACATCGCACAAGAATAGCACTCAAATTTTTTTTAATTTCTTCCCAATATAGTAGTTTTTTTAGAAAAATATAACTCCCTGTTCTAAGAAAAACAGGTATTCAGAGCGATTGTTAAATGTTTTCACAAGTATGCCTGATAATTACTAGTAGACAGTATTATGATTAATGTCATGCACTAAATACCACATTACACACACCATTTCATTGAGTTATATTGCCTGCACAAGCATGCCATTTAGTCATTCAAAGCCAGACAGGTTGTAAAGTCTACTAGAAAACACAGTAGCACAAACACAAAACTTAGTACACAAGAAAATAAGAACATTGATTGTTAAAGATGTCTTTTAGTTTAAAAGTAACATTTAACACTAGAACAAAATCTAAATAGCTTCAGTTCAGCTACAAAAAAAAAGCCATAGAATAACAAGCTATAAGCTGATTTTTAACCACTTTCATTTAACAACACTTTTTTATTCATTTATTTAACCTTGAATACATGATCATCTTCTTCAAAGGTGAAAATGGGTCAGTCTCAATGTCAGGGATGTTTACTCCTAAGTTGTGCATAAGTAAATATTATTTTCCGTTCAAATTCCAATCTAGCTGTCACTAATGTTTTGATTTCCTACATTAAACAGTTCAGTTTATCTTAAGATCACATGTCTTCATTTTTCATCACTTCTGGTAATTATTTGATAATGGTTATAATAAGGGGTCAGAATATATAACTAATTCTAACTACATGTGTATGTGCTATAGATGGGAAGAATGCCTGCATAGTACATAAAAGTGTCAAATTTCAAGCAATCAGGGCTCTCTTTAAAGAACCCAGATAACAAAAACCCATGATTTTGCAAAATTTCTCTAAATCTATCTGAACATTTTAACTTCCATAAATGTGAACTTTTATTTTACAGATCTTCAAAGAGCATTTATGATGCAAATTCTATGTGGTGTAAAAACTATTAAAGGGACATCATTGAAATTCCATAAAGTGAAATAGAATTCTTTAAAGTGAAATAGACTAATTTCAAACAATTTTAAAACTTGCCTTATAATAGATTTGTAGATGCTCATCCTTTGATTCAGCTTGCAACAAGGAAGCTCTGTTAATGAAAGCCTCAGCTTGAACAGGATCATCGTCTTCTAAATACAGGCGAGCAATTTTGAGGTAGGTATCCAACTTATAATCCACTGAATATTGTCTGCAAAAGTAGGTTGAATATTCATACTGAGGGTAGGAGTATTATTTGTCAATAGAGGGCATGACAAAAATAACAGATTTCATCTTTAACATCTAAATGTTTATTCTTCATTGCTTTTTCTAATGAGAAACTAGCAATTGGGTCTTAAAAATTTACAGAAACATATAATTGTAAGCTTGAAAATGCTATAAATTGTCCTTTCTGTAATGGAATCAACTACTTTGAAGAAAAAAAACCCAGAAAAATGCATCTTCTTGGTGCAATCTATAACTTGGTGCAACTGACTTCAAAAATTCTGTAATTACCAAAGTGCAAAATATCATACTTAAACATATCTTATTATTTTAGATTTAAACACTACAATTTTAAGGAAAATTACAAGTGCATTTTAATTTATATACTTATATTTTTAATTATTAGCATGAAATGTCATTTTCAATTAAAACACAAAGTTAAATAAAAATCATTACATTGTCATAAATAAAAAAATTTGAAATTTTAAATAAAATATCAAAAATTTGAAGAAAAGCCCTACCTCAATTGTTGATAAAGCGAGTCACTCAAGGTTTTTAGATACAAATATTGGCAATTCAAAATATATTCTTTTTGTATTACAACTAATGCAAAAAAATGTATAGAAAATAAGAATTAAATTTTTTAATCAGTTTGTCCTTTGTGCAGTTTGGATAATTTTACAAGCTCCGAAAATTGGATGTCCAATTTTTAGTTTTGAAATATTGAATTGCTGACCTGGATTCAAATTGTCATTTGGAATAATTTTAGCCAAAACCAAGGAACAAATTCAGAGCTGATTTAACACAACAGCAATAAATTATTTTCTGTTTAAATACATGTTTTATAAAGATTAGATTAAATTTCAGGCTACCTATTGGTACTGAACAAAACAGATTCAATCATTAATTTAAAGTACAAGTTCTTTTCTTAGACTACTTTTTGCTGAAATTCTTTGAAAATGATAATTTTAGGAAATTTATTTTCTTTAATGGCAGACCTTGTGCCATAAAACCCAAATATCTAATCCAATCTTTAATGGCGTACACATTCATGTGCACTCTCTCAAATGCAACATAACATTGGCCAACCTTCAATGCTTTTAATTTCTTACATGGTTTAGTAAAATTGAAATTTACTTTTTGTAAGAAATTAAAAGCATATTTATTTTAAATTTTTATACCTTAATGAGTGTAGACTTTAATTTGATTTCAAGAGAAAGAAGGGGGAATAGTTTTTTGTCCCACTAAAGTTCTGGTATTGGGATAAAATCATTGCCATTTGCTTAGCACCTAACTTGAAACAACTTAAGCATTTTTTTTTTTTAATTACTGATGTTATAAGGAATTTTTATACAGTAAAAATTTTGACATTTAGATTTGAAGTGATAAAAGTTATGCACGAATTTCATGGTTTATTGTCTGCAACATTGCACTGCATATTTTTCAGCTAACGAATATTACATTTTATTAATATTATGTATTTAATATTACATACTTTTATTTGTACAAAGTTTAAAGAATGCTTTGTGGTGTATTTAATATTTACATTCTGTAGAAAATGATACAACAATAAAGTAATTCAACCCAAACTTAAATGTCTAATGAATGTTAAAAAATAAAGTAGTGGGAAAACTTATCCATAAATCCTATCAAATATTTCAAAATTTGGGATAGAAATAATTTTCTGAAACAAAATTACTACATTTTACAGTATCATATCAAACCTATGATTTAAATTGGCAACAACATGAATTAGAATGTGTAGAGTTCAAAATGGAAAAATCTCAGCATAGGCCAAAATTAACCGAAATATCAGTAATACTGTCTTTTCAAAACATTTTTGGTTCATACTCAATTAACCAAAACATAAATTGCTTCAGCTTTGCATAAAAAATTTTTTTTCACTCAAATTGTATTTTGACTGAGCAATTAAATAAAATGCACTTTGCTTAGTGAAAATCTAACTTGAGTGTCAATGGGAAAATCTTATCTGCACTGGGGAACACAGAAATCCTACACCTTGGAAAACAACAGAATTGTGAACCACTCTGCAGGAAGAATGATGTTCAATGCCCTCAGAATAGCTTGTGGAATCCATACCTCATCGCATTTTTGCTTTTCCAGTGGAGGTTTATCAAGTATTAAACTGCTGTATTAGTTTTCTGACAATTCAGAGTATGGGCTGCTACAGGACTGAGGTTAATTTTAGAAATGAATTAGATAAAATTTGAAGAAAGTCTGAAATTTTAACTTTTTTAAATAATTATTTTTATTCAGATATTTTACAAAGACATAGGACATTAACCATGGGGGTAAAAATTTGCACCTGAACAGAGTGACCTTTTACTATCAAACCCAAGGATCAATAATTGTGACCCAACAAGCATAGTGTAGTATGAAAAATTCTCCAAGCGATTGGTCCTTTTGAGGAACAGGGTTCAGTAAGTTACCTTCTATGAACAGTCAGACCACACTTGGTTAAGAATGAAGCCCCTGCATGAGAATTTGTCCATGCGTTATTTACGTTCGGAACACGTTTGCAATACTAAAATAGCAGATATTTAAATAGGAATAATTTTTAAACAGGAAAAAAACTTTTTAATACAATGCAATAAATTCTACTTTCAAATCTTCTAATTAACTCCTTGTTCTACAAAAATTGTCGGAAAGGGTAAAGAGGTGGAAAGATAGAAAAAGCGAGAGAAATGGGAAAAAACGCCAGTTATAGGAAAACGTCCAGATTTGGGACTTTGTACAGTATCAACAAGCCTCAGACCCTTCAACAGCTGAAGAACAATATTCAGGCAGAAATAAGATCACTGAAACCTGAAACAATCATTGTGAGATTGCCTCAGAAAAGGCACAATTGTGTGAACCAGAATCTGGACATGTTTAAAGATTTGATTTTGCATACTTAAGTGTAAATTTATTTTATAAAGCTAACATATAAGATTTTACAGTAGTGTAAATTTTAAACAAAAAATAAAGAAGTTACCAAACATTGAAAAAACTTTTTTACTTTTGGCCCATCCTGAATATTAAATAAGAGTCATCAACAGAAGATTACTTTTGTCCAGTCTCCAGAGGAATGCCAACCAAAACATTAGCAGCATCTCTCCAATTTTGCTCCTTCTCATAAATGTCAGCCAAGTGTTGACGGATGCTGGCCACCTGGGAAGAAATTTCAGCTTATTACAAATATAGCAAATTCAAAATATTCCTAAAACAATTTTTCAGTTAGTCAAAAAATGGAACTTGATTACGAGGTCTGTCTGGAAAGTATTCAATCATGTAATATGAAACAAGGTACAATGTACTGGGACTTTTTGCTCCTAGCCTCCTTCAAGGTAGGTACCTTAAGACATCACCAATTTCCGCCGGCATCTCTTCCATTTTTCAAAATTCACTGACGCCACCATGAAACCGTGTTGGTAGGTAGTTACTTAACATTGCACTGGTGCAACAGAAAGGGCTTTTAGCGGTGGGTCCAGGATTAATTCTGATGAGGAAGATACAAGAACGCCTCATAATTTTGAACCTTTTCTTTTAACGTTTATAGCAACCCTACAACAAATCCCTGGAAATATTCTTTTCGCATCAACATTTAGGCTTGGCGATACCTGCATCAACTTTTAAGCTTGGCATTTTGTTTGGTACCCAACTAACAGAAAAGCGTCAAATTTTATTTTGTAACATAAAGTCTAGCAAGTAAAATCACTCATTAAGAAAAGACTACTTTCTATTTCAGTAGTAATTCAAAAAAAGAATTCCATGAAGAAAAAAGAATTCCATGAGTCACATAGTGACTCATGGAATTAGTGTAGAACAAAAAGAATGGTAAAACAATATAAAGTTGCTTGGTTGTTTTGGCTTTTTATGGTGCAAGGGACACATTTGGGCAAGTTGCAACAAATAAGACAACATCAAGTAAAATATGTTGAGAAGGGGGGAAAAAAGAGTGGTGATGAAACAGAAAAAGATCGATTGGGTATCCCAGGAGCACTTTCCCCGTGCTTACTAAAGACCATCCATGTAAAACAAAGAGACCACGCCAGGTCCATGAAGCCTGCCCACACCAAAAGGAGATTTGTCCCTGAGGGAGAAAGGGGAGGGAGAGGAGAAAGATCACAGCATTCTCGGGTTGCGACCCCATATTTACCAGAGGCTGTTAATCCCACGGGAAAAGAATAGATCACGGGTTCATAAAGCCTGTATACACCTAAAGAAGAAAAAATATCAAGATTCTAGCCGCTTCAAAAGATTTTGAGCCTTCCAATAGCATGCATGTACCTGATACCTCATTGATGCTGAACATTCCAAAAGGTGGTCATAGTTAATCCCTCCGTCACATTTCAGGCTACTATAGATGCCAAAATTATGTAAATGCTTGGCTATATATTTATATTTTGACACAGGAGCTTATTTAGTCCAGTCAGGAGACGAATTATGCATAGCAAAAGATTGAGCAACAGTTAAGCTCTCTGTTTTTCAGCTCTTTGAAAGCATAGGGATTTTAATGGGTTTGTAACACCAACATTATTCAAATATTACAAAAAGCTCAGTTAACAATACTCATCTTTGAATGATATGAAATGAATCCACATGCTTAGTCAATTAAAAAAACTATTTTTAAGATTTAGATAGTCATCTAACCTGTTCCTCAAATGAAACAACACGGGGCTGCACTTTATCCAGAGTATAATGGGAGACTTTCTTTGAAACTTCATCTGGTAACTTGGTCAGATGGTTTCCAACATCAGTTAATAATTGTCTTGATATCACAAGACTAACATTTTCATTTACAACTGTAAAATAATATATAAGATTAACAAATGAAAAACGGCAGTGGTGTGCATACATTAAACATGCGAGGTACGTAACTAATGATTTTTAACATCCTGTATGAATCTGATACTACCTAATACTAAAGACCAAAAGAAACATTTTAATTGTCTTATTTTAATATGAGTTTTTTCTTCATTAAATCTGTTTACTAGACAGGTTTTAAAACAAGTAGTGAAAGTTTTATAAGAAATCATTTTCTTGAATGGTAAATCAGAATAGAAATGAATATCCATTAATCTGAACTAAATTCAAGTATTCCCATGGTTTTTGAATTTCCCTTCCCATTTCTGGCAGGGTATGCCAATTTAAATTATGTTTCTTTAATCGTTGATTTCAATCAAAATTTTAACGTTCCATTTTCTTTTCTACATTAAGATTAAAATACTGAAAAAGAAATTACTATGAACAGGATGCATGTTATTTCATTCAAATTGATAAAGAACTTTGCTTGTACTCAGTTCACCCCAAAAATGATACTGAAAATCATCCTCCCTTTTAAGACACAAAATAAGTGAATTTTTTGATTGGGATGTGATTAATAGACGTCATGATTTTTTTTGATATCCTAGTGAGCATATCCTGAACCTGGGTCAGTATGTATGTTATTTTACGCAAATAATTTTTAAAATTTGCTCTAATTAAGTAACACCTGAAGAATTACCTTTTTAACTGAAAATAACTGAATTCCTTACTAAATTTTTATTAATTGGGATGCAGTGATGGGTCAGTTAAAAGAAATTATTGAACACCACTTGCTTCATATATAAGGGTGTTTGAGAAAACTCTTTATTGTGATATAAATTATTGGTTCATTTGTAAATAACTTTACCTCACGTTAAAGAGGAACCAGGCCCAAAGCAAACATTTTTAGGACTCAAGGAGTTCAGAAATACAATACTTTCACAAAGAAGAAATCAAGAAACTTATGTGCTTGAATTTTCTTAATTACAGGCATGATACTAAATGGATATTTTGCAAATAGAGGTTCTTTCTATTCTGAACTTGTGTCCACACAATCATTAGATGTAAATATTTCTTATGCAAAACCAAAGATGTTGTTAAAAACACCTTCACCAAACATGTACTAGGAGCCTGACTCCCTTGAAAACTTTATGTAGACCTAGGATCCAAAAATATAAGAGGTTGGTATTACAAATACTTACCCCTTACTTCAAATACTACAAGTAACAACAAATATGCTGAACAATTCACTCCCTTAACACATCACTATCAAAAGGGGTACAAAATTTTGTAGTAAAAATTTGAAGTAAGGGGTAAGTATTTGTAATACCAACCTCTTATATTTTTGGATCCTAGGTCTACATAAAGTTTTCAAGGGAGTCAGGCTCCTAGTACATGTTTGGTGAAGGTGTTTTTAACAACATCTTTGGTTTTGCATAAGAAATATTTACATCTAATGATTGTGTGGACACAAGTTCAGAATAGAAAGAACCTCTATTTGCAAAATATCCATTTAGTATCATGCCTGTAATTAAGAAAATTCAAGCACATAAGTTTCTTGATTTCTTCTTTGTGAAAGTATTGTATTTCAGATACCTCCTTTTGAAGGGAAAAATCCTTTAAATGTTAGTGTTTGTGTAACAGAAATTAAAGTATTCATAAAACTATCTTACCACCATAGCTACTTATGTAGAATACAGGCCTCCCAGTGGTTCTTACCTTTGAAAATAGTTGCTTTAGTTGCCTCATATGTGAAAAATAGTAACCAAAATAGTCTCCTCAATTTTGTAAAATTTAGCACTATATTAGACACAGAAAGCTGCTGTAGGGCAACAACAAATGGAACCTTTAGAAACAATTAAAATAAAATGCTAATGTTTCAGTAAAAAAAAATTCGAAAATTACGACGCAAGTGTTCTTTAAGGTGCGTTCTCACGAATCAAATTCAATTGACCAATTATAGTTGATCTAAAAATGTTGAATCCGTTTTTGTTCACATATCAATAGAAACTGATGAACAGTTTAATAAGCAAAAATATATAAGTTACAATTGAAAAATTATTTTTTTTTAAGAAAATCATATTTAAGGTATTGAACTGGTGTAAAATTTTTCGCAGATTTCAAATCCTTTGAAATTTTTACACAATCTTTATCGATCGCGAACATACAAACTTGGCCCAGAGAATAAAAAAGCGCTTTTGTTTTGTTCCTGGAATAAAATAAACCAAGACAGATCGTTTGCGCATGGAAATAACTCGAAAGCAGATGACTCATCACTTGATCCACTAAAAAGTTGGATCAACTCGATTGAAATAAAGGTTCTCACTATAGTTTTCATTCAACTTTTGTTGATCAACTATAATCGGACAATTAAATTTGATTCGTGAGAACGCGCCTTTATTTTTATTAGTTTCTGCATATACATGAATACAAACTTAAACAAAGCTAAAAGCTTAGAAAAAATTTATAATTACGGTTCTAAGGCCTTGCAATGGCCATCTCTGATAAAATTCAAGGAGTGAGTCACCCTCCCGACCTCTAAAAAATCTGGTTGCCAGCCCTCTGGATTCACCAGTGCCCCCACTCTACCAAATATTTTTTTTAAATTTGATAGTGTTAACCCTTTCAGGACCTTATGAAAAACAAAGCACAAAACATTTTATAGCTGCCTGTGTTTCCCAATTGCTACAGATTCAAGAAACACACACAAAAAAATCTTTCAAAAAATTTTGCCCCTGTAGTTAATTTTTTATTGGTACGCGCTTACATCTTGCTAGAAGTACGCTGTAGAAGTCGGAACATTAGGCCACATTCACATGAGGCATTTCAATGCGCATGTGTTGGTATGGCGAGGCTAGCAAGATTCCTCCATTAAATTATGTTTTATTTAATTTTCTAATTCATATCTATCTTTGCAACCTTGAAGAACGCGCGTTTTACATGCCTCATGCAAACGGGGCCTCAAGGTGCCTAGGGACTATCGGTAAAATACGTTTTTGACCAGAAGACAGTAATAGAAAATTTTATGGAGAGTACAAAATTGAGGATTTTCGTAGTTTTTGGACAAAGTTCGTAAAACCGTAAAGTGGAGATAAAATTCGGACAAACAACTGAAAATCTGCACATCTGGCATCTTTTGTTTTAAACCCCAACGGAAAAAAAAATCTGAGTGCTATTGCAAACTCGTTCATAAAGAATCCTGACAACAGCATGATTTTATATCACTTAAAACCATGATTTTATGATATTATAGATTACATACATATATGCCTGAAATTAGGAAGGAAACAGTCAATGCTGTTAAAAATTGATCAGTTTTTCTCAATTGCTGTTGAGAATTTTCAAATTGAAAAAAAATAATAATAATAAATCAATCTGGAATTTTCGGATTCGACTGTCGAAAAAATACGAATTTGCGGATAAAATCGTGGCTGTTATCACCCCTGGTTTGATCCAGTCCGTGAGCATGCGCAGTTCGGTTACATATGTTGTCTGACGATCCTCAACCGAAGACAGGACGAGCAGTTCAATATACACTACCTTTAAAAAAAACATGTTGCTTTTCTAATCTTAAAACATTAAAAAAATAATAATTTTTAGTTTTACATTACAACTCTGTTAATCCATCACTAGTGGGACTGGTTGCATGGTCAGAACGCAAATAAGGTCAGATTACTAGTGAAACCAGTGTATGTACAGTACTCATGTACAAAATGTATACACTGTAAAATGTCACTACTTTAACAATAAACTGTTTGTTAAGCAATGAATCAAAATGCATTTTTCAAGTCTCAACAAATATCTGACTCAAAAAATGTGTGTTACTTTTTCAAAACGCATTCTGATCATAGATTCTGACTACCGGGTTATTTAGAGTCATGGTTGAACCATCGGAGGTCACATTAATGGGGTTCTACTGCACCTTGAAGAACCAAAGCAATTTTACAGTTTGCGGGCTGCTTTAAAAAGAACATAGGCACGTACCATGAACAAATGATCAAATCCAGAAGTAAACTATTTACACTGTTCCTGTCAGACACACTTAAATAAAACCACTTCAAAACTACACTGTTTATTATCTAGAACATTTTTCAATGAATTCTATGGAAATTTAATTATTATTGGGGTTTTTTTTGGAATGGCAACAGCATGAAAGATCACATATTCTAAATTTATTTTTTCCCGCTTCCGTTTGATTTTGCAGATGAACCCAAAGCAGGCAGACAAAACAAATGAGTTTTAACTTTAGTTATGTAGTTCTTTTTTCTATCTCCTAGACCGTTAAAGATATCGTAAAAATATGATTTTCTCCAAATAAATAATTTTTTAATTGTAATTTTATACTTTTTCCAATATGAATGCCTCATTTAATTCAAGATTACATAAATCAGATTTCCTTTCCTGCGCTGAAAAAAACAACATTTTGACTGACATTGCTTTGTTCTTTTTTGTAAAATCGGTGAAAGTAAAGAAAAGTTGAAAATTTCAACTGATTTGAAATCCGTGGAAAATTTTACAACAGATCGATACCTTGCATTTGATTTTCTTTTTATTAATAATTTTTTCAATTAAATATTTATATTTTCGCAAGAGATTGGGTGACGTCACGACGATTGGATATCTTCGCAATTGGAATTTGGTTTGCGAAGCAACACCACGTGCAACGCCATGATGGCTGTTATCCAATAGGCTACGAATTCCCATTTGGTTTGGGAAGGAATTCGTAGCAATTACCGGAGGTTAGTGAGCAGTGGTCACACCTGACCCCACAAAAAGAACTGTCACAAAATATCGCAGAAAATAATAGTAAAAATTGATTGTCCATATTATATTGATTTGTTCTATTATTCATGCACGGCTCTAATCGATTAATATGCCTCGATGATACTGAAGGATCATAAATTGATAAATCAATAAAAGTAGCATATAAATCGATAAATGTAGCATATAAATCGATAAATGTAGCACAAATATCGAGTTTTTAAGAAAAAGTCGCCTTGCAATGAAAATAGTTGCCTTTATTTTCGAAAATAGTTGCTTTTGACGTTTTTCAATGTTAATTTTCTGAAAAAAGTCGCCATAGTCGCCTTGAAAAAAGTCACCATAGTCACCTTGAAAATAGTCGCTTTTTTAGTGGCCTCTGGAAGGCCTGAAAATATTGGCCTAGTTTTGTAACTACAAAACATAAGCAAATGCAGAAAGCAACTCACTCGATTCAACAAATCCTTGGAGCCCTTCAATAAGTTCATCAGCACTAGCTTTTAAAATCTCCTCCAGAACATTACGGTACCTGAAATTTAACGAAAGAATACATTGATAGCATTTATTCACAAGGAATGTATGAAAAAGTATTGTAAAACATCAAATGTGCTGCTTGTTTCATTATCAGAAGGATAACTAAGGCACACATTAGCTTTTAATATAAAAATTAACGAAGCATAATAAGATAGTATAACAAGAACTGACCAAAAAATCAACATGAGAATGAACTAATCAAATACACTAAACCTCTTCACAGGATTGTTTTAAAATAGGCCCTAAGGCTACTTGCACACACATAGATTTTAGTTGTGCAATAAATGTTATACCATAAATATTTTTTTTTGGTGGCACGAAGAGTACAGGGAGCTTGCACACAGTTCGATCTACTCACGACGACATGATCTCCGCTTTTCTGTCGTCCACTGACACTACAACAGTTTGTCATGATTTATTTTATTCACTTTTAGCTTTTTTATTCTCTAGTCCAAGTTTCTATCTTCATAATCATTAAAGATAGAGGAAAAATTTTAATGGATTTGAAATCTGTGGAAAATTTTACACTAGATCGATACCTAAAATGTGATTTTCTTTAAATAAATAATTTTTAAATTATAACTTTTATATTTTCGCAATACGAATTTGGCCACATTTGACAAAGATATTCATTACAAACACAAAAAAGGACAATTTATCTCGTTTTATAGAAAAGATAAAACTTGAATGGAGTACTTATACTCTGTTTCACCTTAACTTGTCAGCATTGGGAAAGGCAGGAATGATGTTCATCCGCATAAAAAATAGTTCCAACTTGATTTGGAATTTAAAATAAAGAAAATGCATATAAACGTGTAAAAATTGTCCTACAATGAAGGAGTGATTTTTGAAGCTTTATAATAGGTTATTTATTTGTAAAAAGCATTTATTTTTTTGACCGAAGCGAATGAATATATCCAAAACGGAATTCTAGTTCGGTTGAAACCGGTTTCCAAGGTAACATTTCTGGCGAGTTAAATACTCTTTCCCGCCAAGTCTGCGCCATTTCGCTCTGTGTATTTGCTAGCGTGTGTATTTACGTTCATATCTCTCTTGTGCTATTTTATTGGAGTGTGTTTGATACTCTGAACATGGCTGAAAAAGGTACGTCACCAACCAAGCTGTATACGCCATCAAAGCAAGGAAAATCAATTGGTAGTGGAGCTCGGAGGAACATATTGAATGTATATTCTAGACTTCGAGAAGAAAACCATAGTGATTCCATTAACCAAATCGTCGGAAAGGTGTCTCAACTAACTGGTGTTTCCAAAAGAACTGTTTTTCATTTGAAAAAAGAAAAGAAGACGTCAAGTCTTTTGAGTACACCAGGAAAAAAACGACCTTATGCCGTTGGAAAAAGAACAACAATGATGAAATATGACAACTTTACTTTATCGTGCATCCGACGAAAAATTCATGATTTTTTCCGTCGAAATGAAATTCCTACATTGGACAAAGTTCTAAATGAAATTAACAACGATAAGGATATTTTTTTGACAGACATTAGCCGAAGTACACTGTATAGATTTGGGATTTTCCTTTGAAAAGCGAAAAAGGCAGGCTATGCTTTTAGAAAAACACAACATAATTTTATGGCGAAGAAATTATTTACGAAAAATTAGAGAACTGAAGAATGAAAATGCCTTAATCTATTATTTGGATGAAACATGGGTGAATGAAGGACACTCACAAAGTCGAGTATGGCAAGACAAAAACATCAAAAGCACCAATGAAGCTTCCTCTTCAAGTTTGACAACAGGCTTGGCTGCGCCAAAAGGAAAAGGAACACGACTCATCATTACCCATATCGGAAGTGATGAAGGATTTGTACCTGATGCGGCTGACATTTTTGTAGGAAAAAAATTCGGCGACTACGCTTGAAAAAATGGATGGTAACCATTTTGAGAAGTGGTTTGAAGATATCATGCCTAAAATTAAACGAAATAGCTTTGTAGTGATGGACAATGCCCCCTATCACTTGGTGAAGAAAGAAAAAATTCCGACGACATCTTGGAAAAAAAGTGCAATTCAAGAATGGCTATCGTTGAAAAACCTTACGTGGAACCAGGACATGATCAAGATTGAACTGTTGAAAAAAGTTAGCGAAATCAAACATATGTGTGATAAATACAGAGTTGAAGAAATAGCCGAAAAATTTGGACATAAGGTTTTGAGACTTCCCTTGTATCACTGTGAGCATAATCCCATTGAAATGATATGGAGTCAAGTAAAAGGACATGTTGCCAGGGAAAACAAGACTTTTAAACTGAACGATGTGAAGGATTTAGTCATCCAAGGGATTGAAAAGGTCTCTGTACAAAATTGGAAAAACTGCATAAACCATGTTACTGAAAAAGAGAAAGACATGTGGGAAGTAGATGGACTTGTGGATGATATTTGGGAAAGTAAGAACTTGGTAATTTCTTTTAATAGTGAGTCTGATAGCGATTCGGAAATGTTAAGTGATGATGATGTGTAAATGCATGTGATGAATAAGTATATTATAATGTAAATAGATTTGTTATGGGTGGAGTGGTTACATACGCAACGTTAGGCCGCCAAAGCGATTGTTTACGCCAAATCAAGATGGCGGCCGATGTAAGCAATTCCAAGATGGCCGCCATATACAACGTGAACCTTTGCATACAGTGCATAAATAATAATAATAATTTGTTTAAAAATTAAGAAAAAAGCAATATAAATTTCACTTGAAAATTTTCTAATATTTCAGTCTGGTTTTCTCCGAACATGTACGCAATTTTGCGTCAATTTCATCCTAGTTTTGTCACTTAAAAAAAATAATATTAAATAAAAAAAAATAAAAAAATTATAATTAAAAAAAAAATTATAATAATAATAATAATAAAAACGTGATTTTTTTAAAACGTCCGGATTTTCATCAATTTTGAATTAGAAACTTTGCAATGCATAGAAAATTCAAAACAAGAAATCTTTTTTTAATAAGGTAGTTCTTTTCTGTGATCATAATCCACACAAAGGTTTTTGATGAGAAACCAAAAATCTAAAAATTCTTCTGCTATCCTAAAGTGTGAAAAAATATTTTTTCACAATTTTTCTAGCAATAAGCATTATGTGAGCAACTCAATGGGGATATTCCAGGTTATAGAGCCATATATGGAAAAGCAAGACAAATATTTTTATTGTAACGACTTTACAAGAGGAAATTGTTTTTTTAGAGAAGTCAAAGCGTATTGCGCTTAAGGTTTCAATGCGTTTAAACCAGTATACCGGGAGAAATTTGTTTGTAGATAAGTCACAGCGTATAACGCGCGATCCCCGCCTGCCGGCTACCTCGCCGCCCCTCCGGGGCCGACGAGGACCTTTCACCGTTGGCTTCCATGCGTATAAGTCAAAGTATTGGGTGCCCACCCAAGCATAGTCCAGTGTTTGTAATATAACCAAAAGCTAAACAAAAATCAAACTTACCCTCATAGCCGGGTCCTTGAAATTCTGACAATGGTTAACAGTCATATGCTTGAATCGATAACCCTTGAACTCTTTGTCCTTCGGGTATTGATACCAGCATATGACTTCCAATAGTCAGAAATTTTTGTAGTTCCTTGCAAAATTCAGCTCTGAATTACCTCAGCCAAAACTTTCTGGTTCCTATTTTTCACCTCAACCATAAATCATTTATCCGTCCCTCGTTCAAGTCCTCCAAACACCCATTTACCCTCCAATTTCTTACTCCTGTTATACTTTCTTTTGCCAAATTTTTGTCCTATCTTTCTACATTTCCACTCCTACCTATCACCAGCATCCTTTCTCAATGTTAAAATCATATCATTCTCACATGAAAGACATTTCACCTTCTTCCCAATCAAGCTACTACATGTTTGCAAAAAAAAAAAAACATTTTCTAACGTTCAATAACACTATCCACTGCTATATCAAATCAACTAAGGGGAAATGAGCAACCAAAAGGGGAAAAAAATTCTAAATTCCAATCTGCAATTTCAAAAATCAAATTTAATCCAAATTTTTTTTCGAAATTTTAATTGAAATTTAAATAAAGTGACAAATTTAAAAAATTGTAACTTACAATCTGCTTTCCAAACTTATCCTAAAATTTTTGAAAATTAATAAAACAAGTCGATTTTATAAATCAAGAGCAAAATTCATATGCACCCAACAATTTCAAAGACTGTCTAAATTTTAATTCCGTTCTACATTAAAAATAAAAGTGGAAAAGCGTATTTTCTTCCTTAACCAATCATGAGACCCGTTTATTATCGTCAGGAGAAAATATCTAGGGTTGCCTTAAAACTAAGAAAAACGGGAAGGTTACCACAATTGGCAATACATCGCTCGAAAGTTGTAACGTATCGGATACTACATACCATCCCAGAATAAATTTAATTTGGAGACTATATTTTGCTGATAATAAAAACACATATTTTAACAGACAACGCACTCTCCCCTACCTTGTCCAACCAAATGTAAGACCAAAGGAGTAATTAAATAAGAGTAATTTCCTTTACTAAAATTATTAAAATTTAAAAAAGAAGTATTAATCAAGGTGTTATAGCTTTCAGGTAAGTAAATTTAAAAAATGAATTTTATGGTTCATCACATCTTTAAATAGATTTTTTTTTTAATAACATTTATTGTAAATTTTTTTTAAATATATATATTTTTTAAATAATTAAAAATATTACTCATTTAGAAAAATCAAAACGTATTTATATTACCTTAGAGTAGCTTTTTGTTTAATTAACGAATGCAATGCAAGAGCCATTAGAAATTAAAAATCTGTGAAACGTATAGAATTTCCAAGTGCATTTTATCTCTCCTTGCCAAAAAGGGCAAATTTCCTCGCTTATAGTTGACTTCTTCTGACATTGTAACCCTAGTTTCTATGACAACGGCTGCAATGCGGTCAACGTAGCCTTTACTCTACTGCCAAGTTAGGGTGAAACAGACTATAGTTGCCTTAATTTACTGCTTTATATTTAATGCCATTAAAAATAGGATAAAAATTTAACTGTATTCGATGTTGTGAAGAACTGTTTTTTGGTCATAAGATTGTTTTTAGTTTGCATAATTCTTGAGTTTTATCGTCGGTTTTAATCCCATTTTGTGAAATATTCCCCAGTGATTATACCATTTGTGCTGCAAATCCCCTGAAAGAGAGAAGGTTGGAAGATTAGTGTTTGTTTCAGATAGTCTAATTGCAGTTAAATTGACTGATGTGTGCTGTCATCTAAGCATTTTATTGGTAGGTTAGTAGGTACTTGAAGAAAATTAAGTTAGGTTTTAGAGTAAACACAAAAAAATTTAATTAGAGGTCAGAAGTGAAAATATTGTTTGCAAATACAATAGGAAAAACTTGTACTGGTCAAAAAAATTATAAGAGTTTAAGGTATATAAAATGATTCTTTGCTTAAAAAGGTATATTTTAAAATTATGTAAATTACCTAAAATAGAATTTAGAAAATAAAAACTTATTTGAAACAAAAATACAGTTCCTTAAATTGTGAAGAACTGATACACAGTGTCTTTGCTATTTCTTTTTCGAATTGTATTTAACAATTCAAGAGAGAAAAATAGTTTGGAATTTCGTCCTATTATAATATAGCATCGATGGCATGGAAATCATGGCTTTTTAAATATTATGTCAAACAGAAACTTTAATAAGTAAAGATTTAAAATTTTGTTCACAATACTGAATGTTGAAAACATAAATAGTTCCAAGACCATAAGAAAATTAAGTATTTCAATTTAATTTTTAGAAATTATTACAAATAAGACCAGTTCTATGTGATAAAACATTACAACTGTACAAAGATCAAATCCTACCAGAAATTATGGGAAAACGTCTGCTATGAAGTAAGTAAGGATTTTGAAAATATGGAAGACAAGTGGAAAAATGAGTTTTAACATATTTTAATTATATAAAATAGGTAGGTAAGTATTTAAATTAACATCGTACTGAAGCAACACAACAGGCTATTGATGATGGTGTGGGATTAATCCGGAAAGAACCGAGGACAACATAATTTTGAACCACGGTCAGATGATGATGTTCCTATGTTGGCTCCGAGGTTCTGACGATCTGAGCTGGCACCCTACTCTCTAAAATTCCACACCGCGCCAACATGACATTGAGGCAATGACATATTTAGCATGCACCAGCCCCCTTTGTACACAGCGGTCTTTGGTTGGATTCAAACTCCAACCCTCCAATTGCTATTCCGTTATTCTTCTAAACAGGCTTACCGCAACCCCCCATGTAAAACAGAAAATTTTCAAATATGAAAATTTTTTTGCTAGTCTATTATTATAAACTGCACTTACGACACAGTAAAAACCATGGAGTGAGCAAGCATAAAATATTGTTAGGATATTTTATTGTACGACAGAAAATCAATGTGTGTGCAAGTAGCCTAATTGTTTTACAGGCCAACTTTCCAAATCAAAATTTTTTTACTGAACAAAAACAAAATAGTTTTTAAAAATTTATAAAAATTTGTTTAATTTACTTATCTTATTTTAAGCATCACTGTTTTTTTTATTGTACAGACCTATTCTTTTCATACTTGAACCAAGATAGTTATGTGCATGAATACTATTAACTTTAACTAAAGGTCTGGATCTAATAGCCCTCATATGGCAATAAATCAAACCAAATTGATCAAGTCTAAAAAAAAAAACTGCTTAATTTATATCCATGGTAACCTCTCATTAAAAATGTCTTGATATATCCCACATTCAGCTATATCGCTCTTTTTACTGGTCTCCTTTGTTTCGAACAACAAACTTCAGAGGAAATTGCAAGCTCTTTCTTAAGAATTGAGAGTTTAAAGGTCACTTGCTTTTCAAGCAGTTGTCCTAAACTGAATTAGTAAAAAGTTTAGAGTGTTTTGAAAGAGTGGATAATGTTTACAGATTAATTAATGTTGCACTGGAGTAACACAATGAGATATTAAGTGTGGTTGAGGAATAATTAATTTTCAAAAACAACATACCATTTTTAAAGTTTGATAGATTTGGTAGGTCTATTCAAAATCAAAGGTATTAATGTATTTTGTGGTTGTTTGTAGTTTTACAAAATATTAATGAAAAAAGAACATACTGTGCATAATGCACTTTTTATTTCTATTAAAACAAGTTTTGCTTAATCGTCATTGTTTTATTCAGCAAAAATGGCGTTTTTTCTTGTCCCTAGAAACTACATTCTTCAAGAGGATATAAAATTTTGGTGCATTTTACTGTTCAGATAGCTCAGATCAGATTTGAATACCTACTGTTTCTTAACATGTTTCTTCATTCCATTCTAATTTTTATTAGAGTTAGTGATAATTTTTGCTGTGGTTTTAGATGTGACGATACAGATTGTAAAAATAATACAACATGCTACAAGAACTCAAGTCAGCCCAACTTACAACCTATTTTAACTTAATTGTACATAGACAAGTATTGCTTATCTCATATCTGCCTTAATTCACTTCATTAAAATAACAAAAACAATGAGATTGAAATCTGATTTTAAATTGTTAATCATAGTACCTATCTACTGTATATATGTACTCTGGATATACCTACTCAGGAGCATCACAAATTCAATTTAATTTGTAAAACTACCCATCGTTAGATTTGTTTGACTGTCTAGCTTGCTGGAATAGTTTTGTAATTGCAGTCAGCACTTTTTACGAACCTCAAACGACTGAATTAAAGTTCATAAAAAAAGAAAGTTTGATTAAAATAATTAAAGGTTGTTTTCTGATAATACTTAATTGTATAGAGCAAATCGAAATTTCTTACGTACGCTGATTCCCTAAATTAAACAAACTACAAATTGTGAACGTTAAAAATTAATGTGTAGAAATCATTCCTAATTGTACGATACACTCCTACAATAATCGAACCAAAAAAGTAAACGACAACCGTCGTAACCTTTGATGTCTTAGGGACAACCCCAAGTACTCATCTTGTATTTCACATAAAATTGAACTCTCCTTTTTCTACAACGATGAAATACAAGATTTTAAAGATCAAAACTTCATGAAATTTGGAAAACACAAGTAATTTACAACACATAATTTGTTTGCATTTGTACACTAAATGTAAACAAATCACTTCTTAAACACGACAGAGCTTTACCAAGTGCCGCTTATGAGACAGAGATATATTATACTATCAACTTGTCAAGCTAGAACATGAGAAACAACATTTTAATTTAAAAATCATTTCTATTTCATAAAAGAAATACTTACCGATCAGCTTGATCCTTCGGAGTACCACCTAAACTAGACAAGCCGGATAAATGTTGTTTCACATTTGACGCCATGTTTGATTTTCTTTTTCACGCTAAAAATTTTTTAATGCCAAATTAGACATATCAAACTTTCACAATGATTTTGAAAATATTGAAAAATCTCATTCCTGCTTTTGTTATTATAAAATTTTTGTTCTTTTCTAACTCACAAACTAACTACTTTGCGTCTAAATTTTCGAAAGAATGAATGAATTACTTATATTTACACTCGACGGGAGTCTACTTCCTTACAATTGTAAACACAAAACACATTTTCATTACATTTAAGCTCAAATTTTGTCGCACTCTTTTTCACATTTTCCTCAAGCAACTAAATGGTCTTCTTGATAATTATTTTTGGACATAAAAAATTTATTGGTTTGCAATTCTGAACGTGTTTCAAACCTTAGGGTTTGTTTGGAATATCCATGAAAGGTTTTCATAAGACAACATGAGAAATTTCTTTTTTATTCGGGCTCTTTTTAAATGTAATTTCTTTCAAAACAAGGAAAGGACTAGAAGAGAGCACATGAAGAAAAAGCACGAGTTTTCTTTCTCATTGACTAATTTGCTATTCATATCTATCTATTCAAAGAGCTTTCTTGAATAGATAGATATGATCCTATTTGAAATTCGAAATCGTTTGCTGTATCTTCATAAATTTGCTTATTGCAGACATGAAAGCTTCCTTTCTTTGTTTGGGGTGTTAAACAATCCAAAAATTAGGTTTGTTTTGGATAAAATTG
The DNA here is from genome assembly GCA_947359465.1 of Metellina segmentata. Lineage (NCBI taxonomy): Eukaryota > Metazoa > Arthropoda > Arachnida > Araneae > Tetragnathidae > Metellina > Metellina segmentata. Next base: position 123,710,673 of record OX375875.1, read on the forward strand.
GATATTTTTGAAATGTATAAAATATTATGATTTCTGTAAGGGAGGGGGCTTTTATTCAGAATGGCAATGGTCGGCGCGTGATTTTGAAGTTAAACGGGATGCCTGATGAGAAAATGGGTAATGTGGAAATAAATATTCAATATATTTGTAGATTTGTTTTTTGTTGCAAAACACGCAAACAATTTGCACACAACGTATAGAAGTTTCATAAATATGATATTTGAGGTCCAAAATTTAAACTTTCACCGAAACGATTTGTTTACTAATACTGTACAGGCGCAGTGTGTGCTAATTCATGCAATCGTAGCCGCGGGGGTAAAATATTTGACTTCATACAAACAAATAAACAGACTTAGTTCAGTTTCTATCCGAAGTCCCTCACGATTTATAATTGGACTATCTCCTATGTATATACATATTTTGATCCTATTCCTCATTCAAATTTCCCAGTCTTAGAGTCTGCAAATGGCGCGTCATTTGAGAATTCATGTCAATTTACGCGTTCGTGGCAGACAAACTTGATATCTACAGTGTCTTACGTTTGTCGAAATTGTGTAAAGAAGTTGAAAGAAACATAATAAACCCTCATGTGCGTATTATGATCTGATTTTTAAAAAAATTAAAATATTTTATGGTTTGTTTACCTATTGCGAAATTATTTCGTCACTCTTTCTGGTGTTGGTAAACATAACATTTGTTCAAATGACACTACATCACAATTGTATTCCTAACGAATCTTTGTGATTTTATCATTTAAAATTTTGCATATAAAGCTCAAGCTATCAATATGAAGTTCAGTGTAGGGCTATATCACTACCAATTGCTCATAATAAACTATACTCATGATTATCCAAAAATATTCTTTTCGGTAATTTACGGCCCTTTGACATCGAAGTTGTATGTTTTACAATTTTAAACATGACTCAAGTCGATTTTGCATGTTTATTATTGTCTGCACCTTGTAGATGACAGCTTTATTTCCTCTTCAATTTTTTTTATTCAATGTAGTTATTTAATTACTTTTGTAATAATTAAAGTATTGAATTATAAATAAATAACACTCTGTCTTAGAGCCATAGTTCTAAACCTTTTATAATTACACACCATCTGGAAATGTGTACTTATGTAATTAGTGCATCCCTTGCATACATAGATAAAACTGCAAATATAGTATAACAATGGATGAAAATAAAACACATTAAAATTAGTATTAATAATTTATATACTGCTCTAAAAGGCAACAGACAATTTAAACATTTTTCTGAGTAAATAGAGATCTTTGCCCTTGTTTATCTCATCAGTGGCTGAGGTTATTTTGCATAGGTAGAGTCGCAAATTATCTACAATATCCAGCCTGTTCATCTATCTATTCTTTATGCAGTTAAATGATGACAAAACCAGTGTATCATATATAAGTTGGTGAAAGATAACTCTTGACAAAGTTGGATATTCCAATAATAAAAATAATCAGTGTTGGAATGAATGCTTTCAAAAAAAAAATCTCAATCAACAAATGTGAAAAGGTCTCCTTGAATTTCATCAAAATACCACCTTTTAAAGAGTACTTTAGAGAATGATTATTTCTGTGGTCAATAGGAATATCTGGATAAGTCTAAAAACTAATTTTCAGGAGCATGTTTTAAAATATTGCATTTATTGTAAATTGAGCTTTTCTAATAATTTATTTTCACTGCATTCTTTGTTACTCTGTTCTCTTGCACATTACTTCTCCACAACCCATAAGGTCCAAAGACAAATCCTCCAGCAGAAACACTTTTTCTCATTTTGCTAAATTTTGACTTTTTTGGTTATTTTTCTTAAACACAGATTTGTTGTCTGATGTCTTCAAAAGACACTATCCCATGTATTCTAGTTTGTCACATTGAAGGGCAATACAAACTGAAAATACATTTGCTATAATTTTTAGTTATTGCTGGGAAGATAAGAAACTAAACTGCTTCTTTCCACTGGCAACATTTGCTCCGAAGTAAAATTAAGATACCCACCACAACACCCCAATCCAAATTGAATGATTCTTGTTCCTATATATACCATTACCTAGTAATGTTGAAAATTAACAGTCGCAATGTGGCAACTGAATGGAACTCTCAAAAGTATTACAACTTACCCCCAAGGGGAACCCTCAGATGTATTGCCACATACCCCAAGGGTACTTCTAAAGTACCCCACATTGAAAGTCCCTGCTCTAGAGGATTTAGACACTCTTCTGTTCTTTTAGGGTTTTATTCCTACTATACTACTAATCAGCCTTTGTAGTTTATTTAGATGAGGAATGCTAGTTATTGAAATAAAATTCAAAGCATGTATTTTTCTGATATAAAAAGCAATCTAATTAATTCAAAAAACATCTACACGCATAGTTAAATAATTTTTTACATCTTTTCCTACAGAAAATAATTCTGGCTTTGAAATTTAGACTCCTCATTAAAGAAAACTTGCCTGCATAGTGATTATTAAAGAGAATGACACTAAAGTAAACTTATTAATTATCTCTATATTAAAAAAAATGCTACCGCCACAACAGGATTTAAAACTTGTGTTTTTCGCTCGATTGTTAGACGATTTCACGGGAAAGTACAGATCAGAAAATTACCAAATTGACATGGTTTGTTCAAAATTGTACAGGAAACAAGACAATGAAGTTTTTTTTTTCCGATGCGGCTATTGGTTTAGGGTTTATTAAGTGTCATTATTGGCGAGCAGGGGGCGAAGCCCTTGCTGTGACGTCATGGACCGGAAAGTCAAATCATGATTATACGAATTATGAAGATAGTTTTGCCGTCCAGGAGAGTCACTCTGCGAAAGTAATGTTGGTTTGCGTAGCAATCCCAGGGGGTCAGCGGAGCCCCTAGTAATTGAAAAAAAAAATCAGTTTACTTTATTTTTTTAATGTTGCTTAAGGTATTTTGTGTTCTTGTTATTTTGTTCTGAAATTGTTTTCTTATTAATGTATATATTGACAATTTTTAAACAAGAATTCAAAATGTAGACTTTTTTTATGTATTGTTTTATAAAAATATCTATATCATTAGTGCACTTGTCAGATTTATAATGACAGCTGCTTCAGATATTAAGCTTAATATTATCCATCCCTAAGATTAATCATTTTTAAGTGCCTAACATGCGAAAACTGACTAATTGCATTTGGCCAAGATTGATAAAATTGCAATATATTTCGAGGTTCATAATGAATAAATAGCTGAAATATTTTCTCCTTTACCTGGTCTTAAGTTGTGTCAGTTCAACCATTAATCTTAACATTTGTGGTTCAAATGAGATGTGGCCTGTTTTACATCATCCTTGGCTAGTCATTTTTTGTGTAACTTAGAAATTTCGGATTACATAACATTTACTACAATACCTTATATGTCAAATTGTGACTGGCATAGATAGATATTGCAAGGGACACACTTGAATCCAGGGCTACTTTATGGATGGAGTAGATCTATCAACTTTTATTTACTACTAGCCACTTTGTTGCTAGTCCGGCGTTGCCCGTGCCAGTTGCTTTTGTGGGGTTATGGGTTTGCTTCACAAACCAAATGGGAATTTGTAGCCTATTGGATAACAGCCATAACAGAGTTACCTGTGGTCAGGGTGTCAAGATTTAAATCACTTGATTTAAATCAACAATTAAAATCATGATTTTAATCAAATGATTTTTTTTTTAATCACAACTAATCTTACATTTTTATAACTAAGTAAATACACCATAGAAAAATGACAGAAGTGGTCAAATGCTTTAATTTTTCTGCACTTATGGGGATTTCAGCACTAATGGTTACACCCAGCTCAGAAGGAACTGGATCAATTACTGCATATGATAAAAGATTGCAACAGCCAGTTGTAACTTATTAGAATATACTATATACTGGAAACAGTAATGTAAACACACATGACATAAATCTAAATGCCAGGAAGAGTAATGTATAAACATTTCTGATTAACATCACTCATAAAAACACTTAAAGGAAGTATACAACAGTTTGATTCAAAATTATAAACGAAAGAGGTGACTGATTTTATTAGCTAAAAAAACACAAGTGGGAAGTAAAGTTTTTGAGGCATTTGTTAGTTAGCTCCCAAAGTGTGTGCCGTAGCACCCTGGGGTGCGGCATAAAGAGATGAGAGGTGCTGCAAAGCACCCGTAACCTCCAATCTAAGCAACAGAAAAAAGGGTTACGGTCACTTATCAAAAATCGGTTTACTCCCCAACAAAGAGCATGATGAAGGTAATTTTTTTTGTTTTATTTATATTTTCACCAACCTATGTTTTCTTATTAAGTAAAATTAAAGTGTTTGTGTGTGAATTTTAAATACTAGTTGTATTAATTATGTTTATGTTCTTTATTCTCTAATTTCTTTTTCAAAGTGCTACAAATATAAAATGTGTATATATATATGTAACAATATACCACAGATAAATATTACATGATGACGAGGGTGCTGTGAGAGAATTATAATTCTCTTAAGGGTGCCACCACTTGGATAAGTTTAAGAACCTCTGTGTTTGCTTATTCTTGTAGTTAGCAATAGAGATTAAAAGAGTAGAACTATACATTTTCACGCACAGCCATTAAAATGTCAGCAGGAAAAAAGAAAGATCCAGTATGAATTAAAACTAAGTGAAAATCCAATTATTATTGCTGCTCGGCAGATTTTTTTAATCAGAATTTACTATAGTCTGATTATTTCTGAGTTCTATTCTACTTCTCAGATTATAGTTTAGGTCTGTCACTCACACTTGCTGATAAATTTGTTAACATGATGATGTAATTTTCTCAAGAAAAACTATGTAGGATGTCAACTTGTGTTTTAAAGTTTAATAAATGTTAAGTAAATATTGATTTACCATTTCACAAATTCTGATTGTTTACTTAAAATAAATATTGGTTTACATGTCATGTCACAAACTCAATTTTTTATTTTACAAATTTATATATATTTATTATATAAACAGTGTTTAGGGCCTGCAGAAATTTAAATAGAAAAATCTTATTTAAATCAAAATAATCCGATTTAAATCAAAATAATCTGATTTAAATCAAATAAATCCGATTAATTGATTTTTTTTTTAAATCATGATTTTTTTACACCCTGCCTGTGGTGTTGTTTTGCTTCGCAAATCAAATGGGAATTTTAAGCCTATTGGATAACAGCCACAACCTCATTTGTTAATATCTTTTGTCTAGATTTTATTCTTGTATTTTTTAATGCTTTTCTAGTGTGGAGTGTAATTGTTTCTCTTTTCCAGAGCTATCACCAAAAGTAGATATTGACCTCAATGAATCAAGCCTGTCCTTCATGTCCAGCTTGTCTTGTAAAGATGATGACTCTGTCATTTTGCCCGATTCCATGAATCCCGAGAACGTCAGCCAAATTGACAGTGGGGACTTGTTGAAAAGTGGAATAGTAAACACCAGTCAGGATTTATTTAACATTGATTTTGATAAAACTAGCTTGAACTCTGACCAGTCTGATGGTCTCATCAATGCCTTGGCCTCTGTCGATGGCACTTCCAGCTTATCCGACTTTTCTCTCAGTGACTCCAACCTGAGTACAAATATCGTACAATCGAGTGCATGCAATTTCTTGACATCAGTACCTACGACGAAAACTGTAGAAATAAACTCCATTAAAGGCAATGTTGTCAACACAAATAAACCAGGTACAACCCAGCTGCTCATTTTCCAGAAGCCAACCAATATGTCCACCATGCTCGTTGGTTCTAAAGCTGCACCTGCTGCTTCAACATCCAATGTAGCCATAGTGCAGACATCAACGGGCGCCACTTCCAGCACCAAATACTTAACTCTCCCGACTTTGAATTCGAGTGGAAATTTGATCACTTCTGTCACACCATCTATGTCTGGAAAATCAAATGATGTAAAAATTCTCTTGAGTCAGGTCCCGACAACACCTACTTTTGTAACAGCAAAACCTGTTGTTTCAACTCTTGGAGGCAGTGTGGGTACAGGAACCCAGGCTCCTTTGAAAAGAGCTGTGGCACCATCCTCCAGTGGACAGATGGTGACGAAGGTCATCATAACGAATAATACTTCCTCCAATCCGTCTATGGTGACTCCAATATCTGTTTCTGCTTCTGCTACTACTTCAATAGCTCCTGGTCAACCTCAGTCCATTTTGTTGACCAGTCCAAACAAAACCTTCACTTTGTCACGTAATAATTTTTTCAACCTGAGCAACTCACAGCAGGTTCTTAAGGCAATACCTGGTACTCCAGCTAAACAAGTAGGTTGATTCCTTTCCTGGACTAAAATATTGTTGGTTTCAACATTACAGATTTTAATAAACAAACAAATAGAACATGCATCTTTTTATTTTTGACATGCAGCTCATTTATGATTTTTCTATGTTCCTTTCTGGTTTGGATTAATGAACCTTAAACCTTTTACTTGATGATGTCTGTATATGCCCCTATAAAATTTCACAGTAGGACATCAAAGACAAATATAACAGGTAATTTGAACTCCCAATTCTAAAGAAATATGTTGGGACTTACTCTACTATTTGTAGGTCCATTCCAACTCAATAGATTTACCCACTGCATTAGCAGTCTGCAACTTGTAAGCAGCACAGGTTTTCGACTCTTCCCTGCATTACTGTTTCTTCCGTAGTAACTTGAATGCTGTATTTCCAGATTTCATGTATTCCTCTTAGTTCATCAGAAATATGCAACTGTGAAACTTTTTGCTTTCCCAAAATCTATTCCTACTTCCTTGTATGTGACAACTTGGCAAGCATGTTGTACAGAAATGCCATCTTTCTAACTTGTTTGCAGATCCTTTTAAATCACTGAATATTTTTGAAACTTTGTTCTAACAAGCACTTAAGTTTGCTGAACTTATGGTAACTTGACTGAATTTGTATTTTTAAAATACTGAAGAACAATTCCATATTCAATATCTTTTAGACAGAAAAATATTAGGATGGATTAATACGTCAACTAATTCATTATTAAAGGGAAGTTCTTGAAAATTGAAATAACAAGCAGAGAGAAATGCAGTACTATGTGCATTTCTCACGTTCATATGATTTTGAAGGAAGAACAATAAATTAACACACAAATTTACTGAGTGAAATTTAAAATATTTACTCTAATATTAAGACTAACTTTAATTTACCTTGTTCGAAGAGAAAGTGTAATTTTCTTTGCATGATGTTATTTGCCAAAAATAATAAAAATTGCATTTTGAAAGAACATAAGAAAATGTATTGCCTAGAACTTTTACGAGCAAAATTGTATATTTCGTCCAAACTGAAAAGACTTCTAAAATTTTAATGCATTGCCTTAAAGCCATTCTAAAGGTAAATTGGTCTAAATTTCATGTTGGAATTTGCATTGTGTTGTTATCTCTTACTCGAATCCATTACTATATATTTTGTGTATTTTTATTGAGAGGTTTGCTTTGAGTTAGTTTCAATATTTATGCTATTAAATTTTTTGACCTTACAGTTTTTAGAAGCTTAAGAATTTGTAAAAGCCTAAATAATTAACAAGTTTGATTGTTAGATCCTTACAAATCGTGTCATTGACTTTCCTAGAAGAGTTATTTAGGGGTATTTATCCTATATATTTTTATTTCCGTGATTATTTTAAAAAGCTATTAAACAAAATCATTGACAATTAAAAAGCATTTTTTTTTATCAACCATGCATCTAATATTGTCTGCACCTCATAAATTTAGCCTCAGGCTGAATGTATAGTTAATTGGGTAAAATTTTCTTTTCAGTATGTTTTATCCCCAGTAAAAACTGTTCAAAAGCAGTTTGCGTGTGCATCCACATCCTATTCCAGATCTCCCAGAAGAATTGCTCCTGCTACTCACACCAGTGTTGTTTCAAATTTTGGTGCAGGCCCCAAACTGGCAACCATAGTGTGCCCCACAACCATGACAGGAGCTTCAAGTACAAAAATATCTGTACCACAGTCACCTACTAAAGTAATCTTAAAGCCTGTCTCACAAGTGAGTATTGAGTTTGATAGTTTAAGTTTTGTTTGTCAAAGTTGTATATTAACTCATTAATGGAAAAAATTACAAAGAAAATTTTTTCCATTTTCGTACTGAATACCAGAGAAGAAGTAAGCTTTGCGAATAGTTAAATTTCATGTTTTAGGAGTTCATAAACATTCTATTTTGATCTTAAGTAACGTTCAGAATCCAAGTCTGAATTTGTTGTAACAATTACATGGTTTAGAAAGTATGCATTTAATTTGAATTTCAATTTTCATGCATTTATTTAATAAATATGTTGGGAAACATTAAACTTTCTATTGAATAAGTTGTACTAATTTGCAGTAAGCTGTTATCTCATACAGTTAATTAAATGGAATTTCATTTTCTTTTATGATTTCTATTTAAAATGCAACATTTATAATAATTTATCCAACAGTTTCTAACTACATTTGAAGAAAGCTATTGGTAATATAATGAATGTTATTTTCAATAAATGAATATTAAAATGTTTTCTTGGAAAGGGAAACAGTATGATATGCCTAGCTCCAGTTGCTTTGAGTTTCGAAACGCCTTTTTAAATCTGGTATATTCTTTTCTTTATCAGACGCTTCTAAAGCCATTAATAAGTGTCAGCAGTACTAATTCGGTCTCAAATACGTTCACAACTGTTCCATGCTCCTCGATGGGGACATCAGTGCAACAATCTGCTCAGCCTGTTTCGAGCGGAACGGCTCAATCCATACAGGTTCCTGGCAGCAAGTTTCATTATGTGAGGCTAGTGAGTGCTCCGACAACCTCTACAGTCTCTACTCCAGGTATGCATCAACATCAGGCTCTTGCAGACATTATAATTAAATTGTTGTTACGTATACACACAGAAAGTGTTCAATCAATTAAATTAAACTCTAATGATTGTTTTGTCTACAATTTTGCCCCTGAAAAGAAAAGTAGTACAATATAATACTATCCTTAATAGTTTGTATCTGGTAAGTTTATTCATTTTTCTTGTATAAATATCAAATCTGTTGATTTTGAGAATCTATTGCCTCATCCATTTTTTGCAGACATATTGGGCCTATATTTTAAACCCTCGGAAAACAAAATGGCAATAAAATAACAAACCGAACCTACATACAATAATTATGTACTGTCTTAAAGTTTTTTTCTTGGGCATCTTAATTCAATGACTATAACAAGGTTCCCATAGATATTAACAACTGATTTTTCATTTCAGTTTTTAAGGGCCGTGAAAAATACCTATTTTTAAGGGGCTTTAAAAATTTAATTTACTTAATCCTAATTATATAAGCAACCATTTTTCTCTTTTGTATGTAAGGGCTGAAAGTCCATAAAAAAAATTCTAAAGCCTCAGTTTTTACAAGAAAACTGCATACTTTATTACACATTCAAAAATTAAGATCAATGTTACTTGTCGAAGATCAGACGTTAAAAAAATTGAGGTCTTAATGTGTGTCATTTAGCTAAAAATTTACGTTTTTGAAACTGGGTTTGCGAGAACATATCCTAGTCCTTGTACAAATTTCTTCCTCTATGCATTCGTGAGTTAATCTATGTTGACAAAACCTTAAAGTATGAAAAGGCCTATAATTTTCTTTTGCTTAAGAAGTGGGAAACCTGTATAATTTCTAAATGATGATTGAAATTGTCGGGTACAATTTATTTACCTGCATTAGAAAAAAATTTAAATATGAAAATTAGAATTATGGATTTTAATGTCATAATCACATTTATTGCATTAAATGAAGCTTTCTTTTTGTCGAGAAAAATTCAGCACTTGACCATGATTAACTAATCTAAATTTAGCAAACCTTTTTTTAGTATTTGTATTATAGTATGTTCTTTAACATTTCTACATGTTTTCTAGAATTTCATACTTTATCTCAGTCAAGTCAGACTATTTTACATTTTTAGGTTTAAATGATTAAAATACCAGTTAGGTTAGAAACCACCGAGTAATCGCAAGTGAAATGTTTCAAGGTTGATCTTTCGTTTTTTGTTTGTAATGAAGTATTTTTACTTTTCACACAGGGAGGAAAGAAACCACAATAATTCCTGTGAGCAGTACCACACCTCTTGTCTCAAGTGTTGTCACCGCCACCTCAACCTCTTCTTCAACATCAGTTTCTCAAGTTCGTCCCACAGTTCCCATAGCACCTGCTAAGCTGGTTAGGAATTAATATTTTAGTTCCCCCCCCCCCCTCATTTTTGTACATGTTGACACCATTACTCTAAAATTTTAGAATTTTAGATAACATGTTATTGCATGAAAAACAAATTTATCCAACATTTGAATAATTTGGAGCATAAAATCTGGAGCCGCCTTTTCTTCCAAAAATGAATTTTGCACTATCAATATTTGTATAATATTCATTCTAAAATAATAATAAAAAAAACTTGACATTTTACTTTTTTGCAAATGTGAGTTCCAATTGCCATTTTTGATAATTGCTAATTATGTGCATTATCACTCATCTTATTGGACAGTGCATTTCCAGTCTTAGATCTAAAAATACAATTTCAATGCCATTTTAGGTTTTAACTGTGCCGATCACATGGAAATTAAAAAAGCAAGGTCTGTTATTTGTTAATGGAATCCATACCCATGAGAGCTCAATGATTCACAGATTTCAAGTGCTTATCTTGAAATCTGTAAATCTCATTTCATTCCGATTAGTTCAGTTGCAGTCTCTAGTGGCTCCTATATATGAGAAGTTACTTTATGATCACCTGGTATATGTAAAAGAAAGGTTTGTATAAGATATTCCACTTCTGTGAGAGTAGCTAAAGAATTTTTCAATATTTCTTAGGTGGCTCCCAAACAAATGGGTCCTAAATTCTTAATTCCTGCTGGATCAAGCCCACAAGTCCGGGGTCAAACAAGCACCACTGTTTCTACTGCTCAGTTGGGCCAGTTACCAACGGGAACCTTCATACCTGTTGGTGGTAATTCTTCAAGCTATGTTATGGTTCCGGCACAGTATGTAACTCAGGTACAAATACATTCTTTAAATATTATATACTAGCCACTGCGTAGCTAACCCGGCGTTGCCCGTGCCCTTTCACAAACCAACACCACGGGCAACGCTGTGATGTAAGGTATTAATCTGGTGTAAAATTTTCCGCAGATTTCAAATCCGTTGAAGATATATTCAATTTAAAAATTATTTATTTAAAGAAAATTATATATTTTTAGGTAAACTTATCAATCCCAGTCAATATGCTTTTTATTTCTTACTCTCATTTGCCGAAATGGGGATAGGAAATGTAATCTGTTTCTTTTTTTTTTTAACGCAAAGGGCAGAATATGTAATCTGTTTTTTTTTTGGGGGGGGGGGGGTTAAGAGGAAGTGCAGGTGACGCCACAATCTCTTGCGAAAATATAAAAAAAGGTCACATGGGGGAGAAAAGCTCATTTTAGGGGGTTTCTTCTTTTATTAGGAGGAAACGCTTTTAAAGAAGCGGGTAGAGGATAAAACTATTAATTTAATTTTAAAATCTTCTAAATTAAATTTTTAAATTTCGCCAGGATCCAAAAATTGCAAAAAATTTGGACTACCTGTGTGCCAAATGTCATTGCTGTAAGTGTGATAGAGTTGTTAGGATTTTGTTCCCGCAAAAAAAACAGACAAACACTTCCTTTTATAAAATTAGAGATTAAAGTGGAATTGAAATCCTAATATCTCAAGAAATACAGCTTGGTATTGGAACAATGTTTACTAAGGATTGAAATAAAAATTAATAAAATAAAGATCTAAATTTTATCAATTTGTTAGGGATTAAAATTTTAAGTAAAGTTAAATTAATGACAATATTGAGAAGTTTGTAATCATATTTTAACGTTTGAAGTTTTGTATTTAAATTTTTTTTTAATCCTGAAAATGTATTTTAGTTTTGCATTGTTTGTACACACACTGAAATAATAAGTTAAACCTTTTATTTCAGTGGATCAGTCATGCTCATTTCATTATTTTCAGATCTTGAAACAAATATTGTGTCCATACAAAATGTTTACTATTAGATTTTGCCTGGCAGCTAATATATCCTTTGGGAGTACTACTATACAGAACTCATGATGCTTAAAATTTATAATAGTTTGCATAGTAACTATAAAATAATCTATAGTGTTTATACAGTAAAACTTTGTTATTTCAGCATAAATTGCCCTTTTTTTCTCCTTTTTGCAACTTATAATTTAGTTTTTAGCAGTCATTGTATTTCAAATTGTTTATCAGACTTAATATCAATTCACACATTGAGTCGTATTGCTGAACTTATGACTGCTTGTAGGTCAATAAAAGTGAATTCTACCTATCTCGAACCATATCCCATATGATTTCCATTTCATTGCAAAATGCCAAACCTTTAATTATCTTAATTTTCTATGTAATAAATATTACATTTTATTGTTTTCAGCTGCAACAAGCTTCCTCTTCCACTGGCACAGGAACTCCTATGTTAAATATTTTGCCTGCACCCGGTACTCCGAGCCCTGCACCCGTCGGGCCCCAATCTGCTTTCATTTCTCTGACCTCCAACCCACCGAACAACTTCCGGCCCTCCAGTGCCTCACCTGCTGTCCATCCCCCAACTTCTCACCACTCTGCGAGGTATGCACCTCCTCAATTCTTACACAGACTTTGCTGAAAAGCGTGGTTTTGAACAATTTAATTTTACTGCCTTCATATTGGCAATAGCTGTCACTTCTGAAACCAGTACTACAAAATTAATGCCACTGACTTGAAACTAAGTTGACCCCTAATTACTTCCAAAGCGAAGTTAATATGTCATTTTTAAACTGGTAACATCCCAATCAGAAGAGCAAAGGCTTACAAGCTTAAAACTTGGTCCAGCCAAAGACCATTGTGTACATGCGGGCTGGTATACTTTAAATTTGTCATGGCCTCAAATGTCATCACTTTGGCCTGGTGTGGAAGTTTGGAGCATGGGGTCCCAGCTCGGGTGTTCTCGTCGTGTAACCATGGTTAAAATGACGAGCCGTTGTCGTTTGATTGATCCAAGACCGTTGCCAATAGCCAGTTGTGTTGCTCCAGTGCAACTTTAATTAACTAACTACCTACCTACCTAAAACTGGTGGTAGATTAATCAAGAATTTTAGTAAACAGGGAAAGTAGGTAGTATTTTGTCAAAATTCTAGAATATTTAGGGGTTACGTTTTAGTGGTTAAATATTTTAAATGTTTACTCCAAAACAATATGACCCAAGATTTGCCCATGGTAATATCACAGTGGTGCATGCTTCAATTAGCAAACCATAGTAAAAATTGTCTTTAAAAAATAACAAGTATTTCTGTATAGTTTAAGATATGTTTACATTTATATTTACACTGTGTTATGTTAAATAAGAATAAAGGATAGTTGAATAAATGATGGAATAAGTTGAAGATAGAACCCCACCTGCCAACATCCTTAATCGTGTTGCATAGACTCTCAACATCAGCTGTTCTACTATCGGCCTAGATGGGCCGTTGGTAGCTTTGTCAATCCAAATCACTGCCACCCTTTTTATGGGGTAAAATGTTTGTCATTAATAAATCTCTTGTTTCCCACATCCCCCAGCTGAACTCAGAAACTTATAGATTTAGGGGTTAAGAAACAAAGGTCCAAACTTGTGATATATCACACCTCTACCCTCGAGATAATCAGAGAATCCTGTGATTTAAGTATAGAAAGGCCAAAGGGCGATCCAGCATAGCCTGGGTAAGTCAAATAAGTGATCACTGGTTTTGATTTTCAATTACTGAGAATGGTGATACACGGTTTTCTATATACAGTAGAGTCCTGATTATCCGAGTTACTGTGGACCAAGACCAACTCAGATAACCAAAAAATTCGGTTAAAGCAAAAATTTATTGTAAATAAAATAAATCATGTAGGTTTAAATGTACATTTTAACAAATACAAAAATTATACAGATACGCCACATGCAATTCATATTGTTATAATAATTAGAGTTCTTACTTTTAAAAAGTCCTTAATTGTTTTTTGTTTTACGTTACTTTGGCATTTTCCTGCAGCAATGTTTCGCCATTTTTTAAAAAGAATAACAGGATTGCTGGTGTCGCTTTTTGTTGTTCTATATACAAGGATGAGATTCTTTCGACTTTTCTTAAATTTTTGAGAAAATGACCGATTGTTATCATTTTTTAAGAAAAATTCCAATTTTTGCCTATTTTATCTTCTATAAACGTAAAATGCGCCAAATGAGACATATCTTGCCAACATTGCACTCCTAAATTTTGCCAAGCTGATAAGTTTGCAAATTTTTCTTTTAAAAGAATCCTTAGAAGAAGCAAATAAGTTTATGGCAAACCTGGAGAACTTGGATTTTGAACAAGTTAACGTACGTTGTTGCTGTAAATTTCGTAGATAAAGCTAGGGTTTCCTAAGAAAATGGAGTTGTTATCTAACGGTCGTAGTACATCATGATGTGGTGGAAAAATTATAAATGAAATATTTTAAGTTGATCAGCTTTTAATGGGTGGTTTTTCTTTCAACTAGAAAATAAGATGCTTGGTTATTTAACCGATAAAGTTATTTCGTCTTTTGTGGCAACCTCGGCAAGCGGAAAGTTTAAAGTTTCTTTTTGAATATTCTAGTAAGTACTTTCAAAATTCATTAAAACTTCTTTGGCGACTTTAAAAGTGCGCCAAGGCAGTGGACCCCGCTTTGAACAAACAGAAATTTTCAAAATGATGCTTCTTTTAAGGGCAGGGTTATTAATTTTAAGTTTTACTTGATTTAAAGTTGACAAAATTAGAAAATGAGAATATTTACAGGAAAAAATAACCTGGCGGAAATTGGTTTAGAGATTTTGAAAAGGTCATTTTATATTCGAAAATAGGTTGTTAATTTAAACTGAATTAAGTTATATTTTATTTAAAACAGGGGTACAGCTTCAGTCTATGTGTATAGCAATGGCAACGGCCTTGGCGCTTTTTTTTGCCACACTTCAAAAATCGCCAAGGAAAATTTTATTTCAAATGAACCAATGAAATCAAATGACTGTTCTACAGATATTGAAAGAACTTTCTAGAATATTCAAAGTGAAAGTTTAAAGTTAAGAAAGAATAAGTTTTAAACTTTCCCCACTAGTCCAGGTTGTCTTAAAATCCGTAATACAAAGAGGTTACCTTAATCTGTCATTACTCGCTACTAGAAGTGCGCCAAAAAAGCGCCAGTGCCATTACCACTGCTATAAACATTGACAAGCTGCACCAAAAAAGGTTTTGATTTGTTTTAAATTTTGTATATTTTTTTCGATTTATTAAGGTAATATCGGTGAAAAGATATAATTATGCTAATTTTTATTTTTAGTGTCGACTTATTTTTTCATATAACATTTATGCTATTTAATAAAATTAGTATTTATTTTATTTATTCTTTTGTATAACGTAGCGTTCTTATTTCTTGTTAATTTCATTTTTGTATCAAGGTTTTGGAAAAATTGCAACTGTTAAAAAAAATTGCACCATTGGTGAAATGTTCAAAAATAGGCAGAAAAATAGCATTTTCAACTTCATGCAATTTATTTTATACTATATACAAAATTGTCAAGATGTAGCAATGATGTATGCTGACACGGCTAGCTAACACTTAAATTGAATTTATTTACATACACATACACTACAGAAATTACAAGACTTTCACGAACATAAAATATTCGGGACAGGGACATTTTTAGTATCACATACTACAGCCTAGCTGCTGCTTGCTCCAGGGTTGGAGTTACACTGTATAAGTTTTTGTCAGTCCGCTAGGGGGCGTTGTTGGTTCCGTTACAAAGATATTTTTTTCTTTTTGTGCGAAATACAGTTTTACATGCCTCTTTTCTTATTTGCAGAATTTGAGTTTACACGTATTTTCAGACTTTTTGTCCTTTTTCCACTCTTATGCCTGTATATATTCAATAGCACTTTCGATAGCTTTTAGTTCATCTGTATGGGAGATTTTCATCGTTACTGTCTTCATCATCATCATCGGTAGATTCATTTTCCTTATTGACGACCATTTTATCTATAATCTCTTGTTCGACAGCATTTATCCAGTCACGGATTTCATTGTCCTGAGTGTTTGTGAGATCAAGTTCAGAATTTTTTCGGTAGTTTTAAAAATGAAAAATGTAGAACTAAAATAAAATCCTAGAAATATTTGATGGCTCGGTTAAAGCGGAAACTCAAATAATCGAGGCTCAGATAATTGGGGTTTTACTAAATATATATTCCAGAATCTTTCTAAACTTAACTTAAACTGTCGTGACGATAGCAGCGTCACAGAAAACTCATGAGTGAGTATAACTGGATTCTAATTTTCATTATTGGTTAACTCTTTTTATCCATTGAAATTTGTTTTATGTGCATATTAACTATGGAATGTGTTGATAACAGGTCTAAAGATGATGTAACCAATAGAGCATACAAAGAGCGAATATTTTGTTTATTGAAGAAAAAAAATTAATAACAGACACTTAAACATGTTATCTGGTATTTGTTCAGTCTCCCCGTAATTTATTTTGTCTCAAGAAAAGGGCAAGTAATAGTTTACCTGCAATGACCATAGCTTGCAACTGTGATGGGCATTTTTCATCTAATTTTGTTTCAGTTTTTAATATGGGTCACTTTTTAAATGACAAGCTAGTATCTTGCATTCAAAATTCCATTCTAGATTTTCAAATGTCTGTTTTACTGAGAGATAACATCCTTTTTGGTTTCTTTTGGATGGTTTCTTTTCCAACAGAATCGAATCAACAACGGGGATCCTTATTGGCAATTCTAGTGTTTTCAGTTAATGACAAATGAGGACATTCCCAGCCAAACTCTAAACTGTCGTTACAAGGTGTTATTTTCAACTCCATAAATATTGGGAAATAGTTCTGTATGTTTATGTATCCCATTTAATGTGTGTGTATATATATATATATGCTCTTTACTTCCATTTTGTTGAACAAATCTGTTTTCATACTATGCAAAACATGCTAATTTTTTTCCTTGTTACCTTACAGAAGACCTCCAATTGAGACAGATAATAGACAAAGAAAACCTTGTAATTGTACAAAATCCCAATGTCTCAAATTGTAAGATTTTTTTTATTTACTATTTAAATTTCATATGTCATAATACAATCAGTGTTCCTATCAACCTTAAAAAGCCTTAGTTTTTTTCAAAAACATTGCATATTTATTTTACCAGCATTCAAAAACCAAGATTAAGAATACTCATCCTAGGTCAAGTGGCATTAAAAATCGATGACATATTTCATGGTTAGCTAAAAATGGATGTTTTTAAATGTAGGTAGGGTTATGAGACCTAAAGCATAGTACTCCTGAAAGTTTCTTCACCTGTGTACTCAGGTTAATCCATTGGTATATGTAAAGTGTAGCCTTAAAAATGAAAAATATCTTTAAAAGACCTTAATTTTTCTTTTACTTTAAAAGTATGACTCAAAAAGAGTTTACATATGAAACAAAAAATGAAGTTTTTCTCTACGAACACCACAGAACAGTTGTAATAGCATCCCCCCAGAACATGCCAATTCAGTGGAATTTTCAGCTTGCAATAAAAAATTGAGTAATTCCAATAGCTTTCTGCTTCAACCCCTAATCTTTTCTCAGCATACTCACTCAATTATCAGATGAGTGAATTAATGTTTGCATTCCAAATTTTAATTCCATAAATATTGAATAGTTATTCTAGCAGTGTAAAAAATTCTAAGGGATCAATGTATATACACAGTCCAGTCACATTAATGTGACCACCACCTACTTTCGATGTCAACGTGAAA
This sequence comes from Metellina segmentata, assembly GCA_947359465.1. Lineage (NCBI taxonomy): Eukaryota > Metazoa > Arthropoda > Arachnida > Araneae > Tetragnathidae > Metellina > Metellina segmentata. The sequence continues at coordinate 123,728,491 of OX375875.1, forward strand.
TAACCAATCACCAAAGCCAAGTGGCAGCACATTGCAGTGGAGTGTATATAAAGGATTCCTAGGGCATCGGAAAGCATTTCAATCATTGGCGTAATGCAGAAACGTAGCGATTTATCCGATGTCCAGAAGGGCATGATTATTGGCCAAGTGTGGAAGCATTTCGGAAACAGCTAATTTTGTGAACTGTTTGCGTGCCGCCGTGGTAAAAGTATACCGTGCATGGCAAAATGGCACTATCCAAAATCAGCGGTGTGGCACATGTGGTGCACCACGGGATATAGATGACAGAGGCGAACGAAGGCTACACAGATGCGTTCGGGCGAATAGACATGCAACTGTTAAGCAACCGACCGTCCTGATGAACCAAGGGGCTACCAAGAGTGTATCCTCATCAACGGTTCAGCGAACGTTGCTGTGCATGGGCTTCTACAGCAGACGCCTGGTTAATGCACCTATGCTGACTGCTGTTGCACCTATGCTGACTGCTGTTGCACCTATGCTAACCAGGCTGGAGGAGGGAGCATTATGGTTTGGGGAATGTTTTCCTGGCATTCACTGGGTGCACTCATCATTGTGGAAGGCACGATGGATCAGCACAAGTATGTATCTGTCCTTGCGGACCATGTCCACCCCTACATGCGAATTATTTTTCCTCAGAATGATGGCATCTACCAGCAGGACAATGCGAGGTGTCATACAGCTCGCAGTGTATGTGCGTGGTTCGAACAGCACCAGGATGAGTTTACCGTACTCCCCTGGCCAGCAAACTCACCGAATTTAAACCCAATCGAGAATCTGTGGGACCACCTTGATCGGGTTGTTCGCGCCATGGATCCTCAACCGCTTAATCTAGCGCAGCTGGCCACAGCACTGGAGTCGGCGGCATGTCTCAACATCTCAGTGAACACCTTCAGAAACCTAATTGACTCTCTTCCTGCACGTCTCGCACTCTGCCAAAGGTGGTTATTCTGACTTTTGGCAGGTGGTCACATTAATGTGACTGGACTGTAATTTCCCAAGTTACCACAATTTTAATAATTCAAGTGAATATATTTCAAGCATATTCACTTATCACATGGTGAATGGTTTGAAATTGGCCATGTCCAATTCATAGTCACACAGAATGTTTTAAACAAAACCAACTCTGATGAGTAGGTTTATGAGTGACACCTATTGGTCAGTGGCCCAAGATGAAAATACTAGTCTGGTCAGTGTAATCCCAAGCATATAATACTGTTATCTAGTGTCTTCAAAGGAAGGATGATTTTTAATATAATTTTGGGGTGAAAGTACGAGCCAAGTTCTTACCTTACCTGAGTAACATGACATGCATTTTGTTCTGTTATTTCATTTTGGCTACTATTAAACATAACAGAAAGAAAAATGAAGTTTTAAATGTTAATTTAAATCATTGAGTTTTTTAATTAAAAAAACCCTGGATTTAAATCGGCATACCCTGTTGTGAATACTGCATGTTTTATCCTAATACAATGTATTCACGCATGAAGGAAGAAAATAAAATGGATTCATTCACAGGTACTGTGACTGCTTTGCAAATGGTGAGTTCTGTAACAATTGCAACTGCAACAACTGTTACAATAACCTAACTCACGAAGAAGAGAGACAGAAAGCGATCAAGGCTTGTTTGGATCGGAATCCTTTAGCTTTTCATCCTAAAATTGGTTTGTATTTAACATTTTTAATTAATTTTTATTCAATATTTTATACAGTGAACTATACGTGTTATCTTTTATAAACCATTTGATGATAAGTGTTCCCTGTTGGTGCCTGAACTCTCTGCCATCAAAAATTCTGCACCATGTTGTATTTATTAAGTAGCTTTTGAAAATATTTAGTACCAAAGTTTTATAAGGTTAAAATCTCATCTTGTGCTGTTATTATCATTTTATATGATGCTTTATGAGTTCAGTGTTTTACCTAAAAATGGTTTTAAAAAACACTAGTTTGAAGTTTTGAATATTTTAACTGCAACATATATGCTTTCAAAATACTGCAAAATGCTAAATTTTTTCAACTTCAGTCAATGTATGTTACTAGTTTTTGGAATATGTATTAGATTTGTCTGTAATTTCTCCCATGTGATTCTCTAATATTAAAAAAGGAAGTGTTTGTTTCTTGTACGCAAAGTCCTGACGAATCTATGGCACTTATAGTATTGGGATTTGGCACACAGGTAGTCCAAATTTTTTGCAATTTTAGGGTCGCAACGAATGTTAAAATTCAATGTTGGCTATTTTTAAATGAATGTATTGAAATTTAATTATTATTGTTTTCTTTGGATTGGCAACAGCATAAAAGATCAGATTCTAGATTTATTTTTTATCTCCTAGACCGCAAAAGATAGAGTAAAAATTTCAACAGATTTGAAATCTGCGGAAAATTTCTCATTAGATCGATACCTGAAAATATTATTTTCCTTAAATAAATAAGAAATTTTAATTGTGAATATCTTTTATATTTTTGCAAGAGAATGTGACGTCATGCCAACATTCGTGTTCCAAAATTAAACAGATTTCATTTCCTGCCCTCTTACAATTTCAGCGAAAGAAAGCAAAAAAAAGAATAATAATAAACATTTTGGCTGGCATTATTTAGTTCTTTTTTGTAAAGTTGGGATCGTTAAAGATAGATGTCAACAAGAAATGCTAAATCACATAACCATTTCTGACCACTGACTTCAAGCATTGATTTTTCCTTGATTTCCTTAAAATCGGCTATTTCCTGTCTAAGATCATAAAATCTTTTTAGCATTTTCCCTTTGCTTAACCACCTGATTTCGCAAAAATATGTCACATCACCAAGTTCTGAAGAAATGTCATCCAAAAATACTTTGAACTGGCGATGGTTAGGCGCGTGGATCGAATAATATTGACTGTCTTTATTACCACATCCATAACGTTCTGCAATCGGATGGACTTCGAACACAAGTTTTGTTGGTGTATAATGCAATGTAGAATTATTAAATCGTCTTTTTGCACATTCAGTTGCTTTTTCTTTCAAAATTCCGATGAATCCTTTTCGTGAACCAATCCTAGAAGGTGCACCATCTGTGCAAACCCCAATTAATTTGCACCACTGCAAACCAAACCGTTCAATAGCACTTTTAAACTCATGAAAAATATCAAGAAGTGCAAGGTCGTTTCTCGGATACAATCAAAACCGAAATTTATAATTACTCCTGATTATCCATGGAATTGAGTGGCGTAATGTGTTGCCGATAACTTGTCTGACGACTTTGAAACCTCGTTTTGATTTAATTTGTTCAAGAAAACAGGCTCAACCATCTCATGTATCCAATACTAATTTTATTAGTAACTAGCAAAATACCCGACCTTACTCGGTTTGAATTGGTTTACTCTAGATTGAAGAGATAATCAAAATATATAATGACTTACGTTTTTTGTAGAATAAAAATTTATTTTAACACCCTTCGCCATCTTTATATTTTCTACAACTTACTTTGGACACAGATCCTACACATGCAGATCCATTCATGTAATACATTTCACATACATCGCACAATTGCTGTATGACAAAGCTACAAAATGACGAAAGGTGATACTAAGGTTATTACTATAAAAGACGATTTTGAGGGAGATTTGGAATTCCCTTTCTTAAGTTCTTTTCCTGTTCAACTCAATTAATTAAAATTACGATTTATGGCGAGTGCTTTCGCACTCATAGTCAACAAAACAATATTTTTTTTACTTGTGGCACCCTTGCCTTCGGTATGCGACATTGTGAAATTTTGCAATCTTCTCCTGTCATTATTACAACGAATTTTTAATGTTGGAAAAAGTTCTAGTTTGGATTTTTAAACATTATTATTCTTTCAATAACGACATTATTCTTTCAATAACGGCATTATTCTTTAAATAACGGCATTATTCTTTAAATAACGGCATTATTCTTTCAATAATGGCATAACTACACTTAAAATTTACTGAAAATTTATACTGACTTACCTAACATTTTTAAGTCTAATATTTTGTGGTGCTGTTGCGTGTGATGAGAAGGAAAACACATTTTTTCAAATAATAAATATTTAAAACTGGAAACAGCGTAGTAAAACAAAATAAAAGATGTCGCAAAAAATTGTTCTAAAGATATTAATTTGTGATTCAATTTTATCTCTTGATCTCGCACAGTTGCCACAACTTACAACTAAAAGTGTACAAAATTTAGATATGTGAAATTAATTCAGAGCGAAAGAACCAGAAAAAATATCACTGCTCGCGCGATCTTGTTCATTCTCGTTTCATTGAAAAATATCGTCTGTCCCAAATATTCGGCGCAAAGAATAAAATTAAGACTCGAAATAAATGAAGTATCAGAGATGAAATTCCATAAAAAAAAAAATTTGAAGAATAATTACTTTTTCAGCAGTACTGGTAAAGCAATCGAAGTAATCGTAATATTCAATAGACATTCCAATTTTTCCAAAACTACCAAATTATGGTTGATTTAAGTATACTTACTCAGGTGTTTTAGCATGAAACTCAACTAAATATCACAATAAAGAAATGTTTAATATTGCATTTACTAAATTAATAGATAATGTATAAAATGCAATACAATGCAATCAAATATCTGGAATGCAATTCATGTGATGTCTACACAAACACACATACACAAAATCGAGCATAGATCAGAAAGACGGACAGACAGACTTTCGCAACCAATGCCACTCACTAAATGAAGATAAGTACTCACTGTATGCAAATTTTCATGAAAATATCTTAAACCGCATGGACGTGTATAGGGCACAACATACAGACAGACACCAAACGAGAAAAAGGCGGATTCGGCATCAGAAGGGTCCAAAACGGATAGAAAACTTGAAATGGGTCGAAAATATTGAATGTACAAACAAACACTCCATTCTTATTTATATAGATGATAACTTTTATGAGGTAGTATTGGAAATAAATATTTTTATATTCAGGTGTGCCGCAAATAATTCAAGATATTTTTAGTGTGCCATCAACTAAAAAAAAAGTGGAGAAACACTGACAAAGGTAGTTCAGGCTTTTGTTCCCCTCCTCTCACTCTCTTGTTGGTGAAAACCGATAATATTTACTTTTTTTTCGAGCGAGTTTTTAAAATGTTCTTTGGGCTGGGAGTTGCCCATATATGGTATAACTCTGATTCTGTACTCAAAAGAGCCACAGAATTTTGCTTTGAAGAGAACCAAGAAAAAGAAATATTTCCCAGGACAACATAACCACTAACAGATTTTCTATCATCCCTATCTGCTGCCCAACTAGCATCACAATAAACAGTTATCTCTGAGTTCTTTGCATTTGACAAATTTATATGGAGGTATGATGTACTTACAACATATTGAAATACTTGACACAACAATTTCCAATGTAATTCAAATGGTGCATTGCAATACTTTGAGAGTAATATTACAGAAAACATTATGTCTGGTCTGGTCCTTGAGGCAAGAAACAACAAACTTCCAATCAATGATCTGTATGGAACATCAATACCAACAGAACATTCATCCTTATTCTTTTCCACCACTATTCCAGAACTTAGTGGAAGTTTACTTTTAAATTTTGGTACATCTTTAAAAGTTTTAAATCATTTTTTTTTTACAAAACTTTCTTGATGCATAATTAAACAGTTACTCTTTGTCTCAAATTCCACACCCAAAAATATTGATTTAAGACCCAAGTCCTTCACATCAAACTTTATTCTTAACATATTTACAACATCTTTCAAATAATTTTCATTACAAGCAAATACAGCAAAATCATCTACATATGCAATAATGATCACTTTCCAGTTCAGGTGATACACACAGTTGCAGTTATTAAGTTTGTCGAAACCTAGTTCAATGAAAGTATAATTTAATTTATAGAACCATTCCCTCCCTCCCTGCTTGATGCAAGCTGTATAGAGCCTTTTTCAATTTAAGAACATAGCCCTTTTTATTCTTATCAATGAAACCTTTGGGCTGTTCCATGTATGTTTCTGTATCAATTTTACCATACAGATATGCATACTTAATATCTAAATGTGTATGTTCCCTTTTCATCAAAACTACTAATGAAATCATAAAATATCTGACCAACGTAAAATTTATTACAGGGGAAGATGTGCTTTCTACCTTTGAATTTCATCTGAAAAGTCACGCTTAAGATCATACACCCATTTACATCCTAAAACTTTCTTATTTAGAGGTCTTGGGAACTAAGTCATATACTTCTCTGGATTGTAAAGTGTCAATTTCTTCAGACATAGCTTAACACCAATTTTCTCTTTCTGGAGCTTTCTGAGACTGCAAATGAAAAAGGTATCTTTACCTCAACACAATGAGCCTCTGCATCAGATTCTGAACCTGAATCCATGCTTACCCCTTCAGAAAAATTAAAATCACTTGGATTAAGTTAAACCCCTTTTTGGGTGCAATACCTTTTGATATCATTTAAACTCCTAAGCCTCACTCCCTTTTCAGGATAATAATACACGTCTCTACACCCAGCAGACTTCCCAGTCTTTACATGTATTGTTTTTATTGGTGGTAATGAGTATTCGCAGTTTGGTCTCACTATTTAAAAAGATTCTCATTGAATTGTAGGGAAGAGTCGTGAAGGGGACCAAGAGAGGCGCCACACTAAAGGTTGTAACTGCAAAAGGTCTTATTGTTTGAAGAATTATTGTGAGTGCTATGAGGTAAGTTGAAATTTAATGTAACGCCTCATAACTCTGTTTTTCAACTGCCAACATGCATAATAGACAACAGTGTTTTTGAAACATTGAAGTTTTTTACTTCTCAAATCTAATGAGTATTTTTAGCTGTATTTTTTTTTAAATCATATTCATGTTACAGGCTAAAATATTATGCACAAGCATATGCAAGTGCATCGGGTGCAAGAATTTTGAAGACAGCTCGGAGCGAAAGACATTGATGCATCTGGCCGATGCTGCCGAAGTGAGAGTTCAGCAGCAGGCTGCTGCGAAGACAAACTTCTCTTCGGATATATTCGATTTCCCAACGAAACCACCGGTCATGTCGAGAACTGGGGAGAGGTAAGTTGTATTCATGTGACTTCTCATACAATTCCCTGTTTGTGTATCCTGATGTTTTAGTTTAACAATTAAAGTTTCTAAAATTAACTATTAAGTCAATTTTTTTAAATCTTCGAGTACTTGAAAATTGTTTTCCAAAAATTTACATGCGTAAATAAAACTATATTTCCTGGTTATCAGTTGGGAAAATGTAATCCAATTTAAATTAATTGACAGATTTTTTTGTGAAAAACTTTAGTTTGATGCATGTTTAGAGGGTGGGAGATTTTTATAGCTACTGATATTCAGGTTTGCTAGATCAACTGTCCTTAATATTTTATAAATCAATTTTATTAGAAAATCTTTCATATTATAATTTTATGCAAATTTATTTTTTCTATGTGAAATGAATCTTCCTGACAAATGTATTAATTTTTCATTGTGTTTAACCACTACTTTTTCTCCTCCCTTCTCGATCTGACAAAAAAATATTTTGTAAATGTGTTTAGCTGTTCAATATTGTTAAATGCTGGAATTAATTCTTTTGCCATTTAAGTTTTTACTGCAGATAAAAGAAATTCTTAATTTTTTATGTGAACTCTGAAATGGTGAATTGTAAGTTAAAGCATTCAAATGAATAATGCCTTTTAATGATGCACTGATATTTCGACTTGTAAATATTTATTTTGATATTACTTATATGGTTTTTTTTTCCCCCATTCTTTTTTATTCAATTAAATATATCTTCATTACCAGGTTACCTTTTGCCTTTGTGACGGATGGTGTTCTGGAAGCCACATGCCTCTGCCTTTTGGCTCATGCAAACGATGCTGAGAAATCACATTCGTCTGAAGAGGAGATCGAAAGGCTGGTTTTGCAAGAATTTGGGCGTTGTCTTGTGCGCATCATTGACTGTGCAAATAAAACAAAAGGTGAACACCATTGCTTTCATTCCCACTTCACCCATCCTTCCCATAGCATTTTATTACTAACGAAATTGGGTTATGTATATTATGTTATCCATTCCTCTAAATAAGAGCTGAAATAATTAAATATTTTTTTTTTAAACAGACTTGGAAAGTAGTACAGTAGAAAGTTCCAAATCCGGACATTTTGCTAACCCGCGTTTTTTGTTTTTCTCACTTTTTTTACATATTTCTGACAGTTTTTAAAGAACAAGGAGTGAAACCTGGACCTAATTGATGAAACAACGCAAGATAACGGGCATGTTCAGAGTAAATACTACACAGAAAAATTTGATTTGCAATTAAAATTTGTTGCATTGTATTAAAAAGGTTTTAATTTTACTATTGAAAACACAAAATTCACGGGGTTATATCAAGGTTTTTTTTGAAAAAAATGCAAATAATCCGGAAAAGTCCGAAATCCAGAATGGCTGAGTTGTCCGGCGGATTTTGGACTTGGTACTGTACCTAATATCTTTTGTTTTTGTGCTGAGCTGTGTTTGTGAAATCTCTTATTCAGTTTCCTAAATTGTGTTTAAATAATGGCTAGTATTTTTGCTAAGAAACGTGGTGTACTTATTGTAAAAAAAGAAGTTTATAAAAAAGAGCCTATTGTCTTGAATCAAATTTATTGACGTGCACAACCACACATCTAAATTTTCTGGCATTTTGAGGTCAGGCAACTATTTGATCCTACTAATAAAGTTGATTCCAAATCTGTATCCTTATAATTAATTTATGGACTTAAGTATATTTTCTGAAATAGAAGTCAAAAAGATGTATGCCTGGACAATATTAATTTTAGCACAAATAAATATAGATAAAATTAATGTATATTTTTAATGTCTTGTCTTTTTTTTCAATCAAGTATTTATAAATTTTTTTTAATGTCTTTTTTAATGTTTTGATTTAATATTTGTGTTTATTTATTATGTTCCTGCAGTGAAAAATCTTCTTTATGGAACTTTCAATACCTCAATATTCTAAATTAGGGACAATTATGTAACTTCAATTTTAATTGTAGTCTCAGATGCTTTACCTTATTTTGATTTATCAGAATTTATAAACCTTTCTAAAACTAAAGGGCTGTATGAATTAGTTTGATATTTCTGTATATAATATTATCTTGTCTAACGTGTAAAAAACATGAAAAATAATAATAATTTTCATAGAGAAATGGTTTAAAAACTAATATTATAAGTGCGGTTTTAAGTGCCTGAAACTGTCATATTTCAATGCAGTGCATTTTCGCTACTCTATATTTTAATAAACATCTTTAGTATTTCTTTTCATTTTTCCAACGTGGTAAAAACTTCCATATTGTGTTTCAGTTTCCAAAATGGATGTGCAGTGATGTATCTGGAAGCAAATTGACATGCTCTGATGGTTGAATTTTAGAAGTGGAATGAGATCTTACACACGATTGAAGCTAGTCATAAAAACTTTTTGTTTCTCCAATAAATGTTCTACTTATTGGTGAATGTTTTGTACATAATGAGCATCAAAAATATATTGAATCCATTTTGTACATAGAGCTGCATCATCACATTATGACATGTTAAGAAATGCTGAGTTTTATGCTGTTTTTAAATGTTTTTATTGTTCGGCTCCTGAGAAGGATTAGCAGGAAAAAGGGCATTTTTCCCGGTAGTAAAGTTTATCTTGATTGTGTACATAAACCCTCAAAATTGTCAAGTAAATTCTTTTAAACCCTCCTAGTGGTTGTCTACATGTTATTTTGTCATTAGAAAAACCAATCGTATCTTGATGGATGAGATAACTCGTCATCTTAAAAACAATTAGCAATGCCCTGACGAGATATCTCGTCATTAGCAAATTTGGCTGATGGACGAGATATCTCGTCATAACCATTTGGACTATTGATTCCGATTGCTGTCATAAATGATGGGAATGAATGAATTTATTTTTGTATTCCTTGATTTAGCAGTGAAACAATGAGGAAACTATTTTATGTTTTGTCTAACCAGATCCTAGGAACTTTTGTTTGGTTGGGTGTTCCAAATTATGTACGAATTCAGTCTAATTTTTATCTAGTGCTGCTCTAGATGACGTTTTTGTATAAATACAATACTTATTGACCTGATTATCAGTGCTTTTTTTTAAAATATGATTTCATGCTTGACATTTACTTAGATTTTAAGGAATAAAACACTTTAAGCATGGATTTATTTCTTTGAAGCAAATTCTAACTTTGTAAAAAAAAAAAAATCAGCTAAGAAGAGACAGGGCCTCTACTTAGGAAATAAATTTTATTTTATTGGTTTTTAAAACTTATTTCAATTTATGTTGATGAAGAGTATTTCAGTGCGAACTCAAAAAAAGTGTTCTAAAAAGCAAGTGCTGTTTGGGAAATATTTTAATTCAAAATCATACTCAAAACATTTTTAAATATTGTATTTGACATCAGCTATTGAAATTTACTGCTGAAGAATTTATTAGATCTGAAATTAACATAAAAACACATTAATTGTATTAGTATTTGAAGATGTTTGACATTTTTTAAGCTGGCAACCTGGTTTCTACTAGCCTAGTTTTTAAGACAAAATTGCTTCTTGGTAAAATTACTTTAATTAAAAAATGCTCAGTCTGAGTACTCTTACCTAAAAAAAAACAGCATTCATGTTAATTTTAATCAAGTTTGTTAAGATTATATTATTTGCATATTTAAATGTAGTAACAAGATTATTTTCTATAATTTGCTTTTCCAATAGGCTGTTTTTTATGTGATAAGTAATGCACTCTTATCTTTATATACACTGTAATTTTAACAGCATTTGTTGTAAGGTAAAATTTTTAGAAACTTTGTTGCTTCAAATGTTGAATTTTAGAAATACATTGATAGGTTATTAATATTTATTGTAACAGCTAATTTCTCTGAAATCTTTTTACTTTTGTGACTGAAATCATTCATGTGACCCAGTTTTGTTCTTAAAATTATATTATTTTTACATCTTAAATATACTGAATTTAATATAGGTAATAATGAGACAAGAAAGAAGATTGTATTTAAGCAATATGTGTGGATAGAACTCCTACACAGTTTAAATTCTTTTTCTCATTGCAAATATATTTCTACAACAGCATTGTATGTCATGACTTCCATGAAAAATTCTGATTTTTTATTTCCAAATAGTTGACTACTTATGAAAGGTTTTTATCATTGCTTTGTTACCCAACAATGCCATGTCCCCCTTTTTTGTTTTTGTAGAACATAAAGCCCCCATTTCTCTTATATTTTTTATACAGAACAGTTTCATTTTTAGAACATCATCATTTTTCTTATTAATTTTAGGGTACTGTGCATTCAGCATAAAAAGCTTATAAAATTATTCAAGAAATACTGATTTCTGTTCATTTTATAAGCTTATTTCTATAAGAATGTTATATATTTTTCGAAAGTAAGTTTAGTTTTTTTAAAAGACTAATAGTTGGTTTTTAATCAGAAGGCATTATTAGCTTTTATGCAGGACAAAAAACAGTTTTGTCCGATAAATGTGAAATAGAATCAAATCAATCGTATGAACAAAATGTTTTCAACTCTACAAAAGTCCTTGCTTGCATTGCATAATGTATTTAAAATTTAACTCTTATGACTTTTTTAAACTTTTTAATTTAAGTTATTAATTTTTTTAAATTATAGCCAGTTCTGCACTTGTAATATTCTAAAAAATACCATAGAAAAATATAAAAGATGAAAGGAAACTGGAATATTTAAATATATTTTTGAGATGAAATGTGTTGAAATGCATAAAATAAACTTTACCTTCCTGATTTGAGATTTCCCTGGTTCACCTACAGTTTCAAAATTGTGCTTCAAGTGATTCTAAAATAATTTTTTATTTCCTGATTGAGATTAAAAATTGTTGCAGAAGATGCATAGTATGGTTTGAGTGATATCTATATTTTTAAGTTATTAGTTCTGTCATTGTCCTGTTATATTATTTGTACAGCTACTAATTTATCTTGTATTTAATGTACATTATTTGACTTTTGGCAATGTGAGACGTCAGATTGTTTTCAAATCTTAAGATTTTATTTCAAATGAATATTTATGAATTTCAGTTGAAGGTTTTACACAGCATTGAACTTTGATGTAGACAAAAACTAACTGATAATGCATCATGTATTCACATTAGTGCAATTTTTAAATCCATTCAATGCTCTTTTTATTGAACATTTGACTTTTCATGCATATTAGATATGTGTATGTATTGGACACTGTGTGAAGTGAATTTATGCATCACTTCATAAGATTTTATTAACAAATTTCATATTTTGTGTTATGATCATAAGTGATGCATTATGCTTAAAACAAGCTTATGTGTACCTGGAATGACTACTGGAAATAAATCTTTTTGAAAGGCTTCTCTCATTTGTATCTTTAAAGCAATGCAAAGTTAAAGTGGCATTCATTGTTGTGTGCTTAAGCAAAGTTTAATCATACAGGGTTGTCAAAAATGTTTTCTCCGAGGCCATTTAATTTTGTACTGAAGTTTAAAATTGAAGAAACGCATTTTGCATAGTAATTCTAAAAAGCTACCGATGCAACATAATTATGAAATTGTAACGAGACAAAGAAATTCCTAGACACTTCAAATTGTGCGGTCATTTGATCAAATTCCAATATCAATGATCTGTCCTTTAGATCTGTATATGGGTCTTAATACATTGCAACAAGATAACATTTTGACACAATTGAGTTTACCACTGTTTCTGGAATACTGGCTATGACAAACTGTTAAACTAAATAAAGTTCATTAACAACACAATTTTTTCTGTGTGTTAACACTTCAAATTGATATTTTTATGTATAATATGTTTCATTACTTTATCCTACTTAGAGAAAGACTTTCGATCATAATCTCCCAAAAAAGAGCACATTTTTGGTGGTGCCACGAACACCATTGCTGAAAAAAGCTAATGGTCACTGTAAAGTTCTTTGTTAGAAATTCTGAGCACATTCATCTGGAGAGAATGTTGGACTGATAATACAGTATATGTAGGTGTAATGCATCCACTAATCGTATGTAAGGCTTTTTTTTCTTGGGTACCATATCCATTTTTATACACAACAGTGCAGTCTCACAAAACACCTGGATTTCCTCCAAGCCTTAAGGTCTCCAGATTAAGCTTAAACAAATATGCCTGGAAGGGTTACTTAGAGTAGCAGTTGATTGTGAACAAAAATTGTTTGTAAGAGGATTCTAAAAAATTTAGATTAGCAGTAAATATAGTTGAAAGTTAACTGGCAGTCTAAACTTTTCTGTAAACAGTACTAATACGTGTGCTCTGAAAATAAAGTACTCAGTGAAAAGATAAATAGAAAATTTCATCTGACCACTGGAGTACAGGACATGGCATTCTAGTTTTTTTTCTAAATGCCTGGCTAATCAAACTTAATCATGGTACTATTAGACGGATTTGAGAACCACTTAACGTTACCCTGGTTCATTTGGAAATTTAATTTTCAAACATTCATCCCCTAACAATACTTTTAACAGTCCCATGTCACTGGAAAGTGCTTGACCAATCACAGATCTGACAAAATATCTAATCAGGGTCTTAGATAGGCCAGGAGGGACGTGTCCCCCTGCGCACTTTTGAAACGAGACATCCAACCATCCGTGTTTCAAAAGTGCACGTCGGTACTAAATATTCTTACTTCCCGAATTGGGCGCTGCGGTGTATTAACAGGGCGGCCTTAGTTATACAGGTGCTTCGAAATTGTAAGGGCGCCGCTTTGTTTTATCAGGGCGCCCTCAGTTAAACAGGTACTTTGAAATTATGAGGGCGCCGCGGTGTTGTTAGAAGACACCTTTTGTACACTGAAATAGTAAATATCCGTGATTTCCGAGTTGTGCTCTGTAGTGTCTTGAACAGGTCACCCTTTGTTATAAATATCCTTCATTCTCAAATTGTTAAGGTCGATGTTGGCTTGCCGCCAGATATAGCAAAAGTTTCATATTTCATTAAAAGCTAGTTAAGAAGTTTTATATTTCGTGGCGTCCATTTTAAAGACTTGATTAAAAAGCGCACGATTTTGTCTGCATGAATTTAAGATACATTTAATTTTCTAATACTGGTCTCTGTTGAAGGAATTGGTTTTAAAAACAAATGTAGTAAAATAATTATATTTCAATTTTTTTTTTTTTTTTTGGGGGGGGGTGTACAAAATAGCTTAAATGCGTAAAACTACTCGAAAATAACTTATGGTACATAAAAAAGGAATATGAAGTCATATTTTCTATTCGAGAAAAAGTTTCTAGCAAAGATACTGCAATAGCAGAGTTTCTGCATCTACAACTGAGGCGTTCTTAATTTGGAGGGAGCTACGAAGAACTTTTTTTATGATCGTTTATTTCAGAAAAACCAGTATGTTTGAAAATATTGTATTAAATATCTAGTTCTTAATCCAGCCATACAACCAACCAATATTCTATCATTTTACTTTGGAGTTGTCATTTAATGGGCGTGTCATGTTCGGTAATTTGAGCCGTTACGTGCCCCCAAACCCACGGTGGCTGTCAGCGGCCCTGAAGTTATAACGCCCAGCTAAAGGCAGTACGCTGGTGCCAAGAACTTTTGGAAATGGTTTCTGTACATATCTCTGGAACCTTTTGATTAATTTTTACAAGGTGAACAGAGAAGCAGACGAATGCAAACATACTTTGAATGGTAATTTCCTTGAAATTGTTATTTCTCGGGAAATATGACCCTACTTTTAAAAAACATTTGGATGTAGTAATAGCTAAAAGTGAAAAACTTCATAAGGCTAGAGTAACTGCTGAGAACAAAGTAGCGTGAAGAGGAAGTTTTGACACTTTACTAAGTAACAACACAATCATGAAAATTATTTAAATCATGGTTGGAAAAATTGCAAGAACAAATATCAACAAGTGTAAAGGACGCAGTAAAGTTCTCGATTCTAATGGACACAAGAATGGACGTTTTGGGCAACGATCAGTGTGCATTTGTAGTGCGGTATGAAAAAGGAGATGAAGTATTTGAAAGGATGCTGTCTTTAAAATGTGTTACATCGACTACAGCTGATAATCTTTTAACTTTGAAAAATATTTTAAAAGAAGTGGATATGCCAATTGAAGATTGGCAAACGCCTTTGTTGGAGCATCGAACATGAGTGGACCATATAATGGTCTTATTGCCAAATTATCAGATATAATACCAAATCATATATATGCATTAGAATGCCCATGTATTGAACTTTGTTCTTGCAGACACATTACAGGTTCTGCCCCTTACGATCACTTTTTATGGTCTGCTACAGGAAACTCAAGTTTTCTTGAAAGAATCTCTGAAGAGACAGCAAAAATATCAGGAGGCAAGCCCATCATTTAAGTTGAAAGCTATTGGGGCGACTTGTTGGCACATTAAAAGTAATGCCTGCATAAAAATGTTTGGAAGGATTATGACTGGGTATCGCCAAAGTCGAGAGCTTCACAGCAACCCCCAAACAATTTTTTTACGAACTTACTGTTGCATTACATAAGATATATTTATCAACAGAGTTCAATGCCAAAATTAGAAGCGAATGCGGGAGCCATTTTTCATATATTTATTTCATTGGAAATTATTATACTACACAGCTGGCCCGCCAAATTGCAATACCAAGAAAGACAAGAGATATCACAACAAAATTTATTTTGTAGATAACATGTTGACCAAGTATCAAATGATTAAATTTATAGACTTCTGTGAAGTGTGGTTCTTGCCAAAATCAGTAGCCTTAGTAGCCGCCATTGTTGGAGATCACCGCTGCCACACGCCTCGGCATCGATTCAAAAAGACTTTGGATGTGTTCTTGGGGTAGAGCAGACCAAGCAGCTTCCACACGTTGACAAAGTTGATCTGGTGTGGCAGCTGGGGATGTAATCTGGGTCAATCGTTGAGCAACCATGGACCACATGTTTTCTATCGGCGAAAGATCCGGAGAGCGAGCTGGCCAGTGAAGCAATTCAATCTAGCGATTCACGAAGAACCCTTGGACAATGCGCGCCACGTGTGATTGCGCATTATCCTGTTGAAATATGGCTGTGGGCAAGCCCTGAAGGTAAGAAAGGACAACTGGCTCCAACACCTCGGAGATGTAGCGCTGGCTGTTTAAAGTACCGGCAATGCGTACTAGAGGAGTGCGAGAGTGATATCCAATACCGCCCTATACCATAATTAGTATAATACTAGCGCGTCTTTCTAGGAATGGCTCTTCGTTGCGTGGACGATTCTATTTTGGAACGTAGGTAGGTCGGTAGATATTAAACTCGTGGAAAGTAGAGCCTTAACAGTTAGTGAACTAATGCATGCATATATATATGGACTCAATCAATTGAAGATGAGAGATTTTTACTTCTAAAAGAGGAAAATGAATCTGAAGTGGGAAATATTTGAAGATACAGTTAAAAATCGTCGAAATACAAACTTAAAGAAAAAATTTAAGTGTTGCGTGGTGACAGCAGTACAAGAATAACCAACAGAGCTAAGACGGGCGATGCACAAAAACTATTGAGGTTTCCCTCAGTCCGGTACTGGTAATATTTTAACAAGTAAATAATCAATCATAGCTCACTGTGGATCAAAACAAGTTACGAAAGAATCGAACTGAAGAATCGATTCACTTATCACGAATTAATATCTACCGATCAACCTACGGTCCTGAATAGAATCGTCCACGTAACGAAGAGCCATTCCTAGAGAGACGCGCTAGTATACCATAATACCCGGTGCAGGACCAGTGTGGCAGTGCATGACGCAGCTGTTCAGCATCCTCTCTCCACGGTGTCTCCAGACTCGCATCCGACCATCGTTGTGTTGCAGACAGAAGCGTGACTCGTCAGTAAAGACAATTTCATTCCATTCTGCCGTCCACATCCTTCTTTCATCGCACCATTGGCGGCGGAGACGTCTGTGGTTCTGCGTCAAGGATAGACGAAGCAATGGACGTCTTGCGGACAGACCACTCTGCTGTAAACGGCGTCGAATGGTACGCGCAGACACTGGATGATGCGTTACAGACTGAATGTGCTGTGCTTTGGTTCGTGGTGTTGCTGAGCGATCCGCCACTGCCATACGCACAATATGCCTGTCATCACGTGAAGTGGTGCACTGAGGTGGATGCGATCGAACACGTCGCTACGTCGTACCCTCCTGCATCCAACGATCACATATCCGCATTACAGTTGTTTGGTTTCGTCCAACACGACTACCGATTTCCCTGAAATATAATCCACAATCTCGGTAGACCACTATCCTTCCTCTGTCGAACTCGGATACTTGATCAAAAGATGATCGCTGTTTTTTACGAGGCATAATTGATCGTTTTTTTTTTTTTTTTTTTTTTTAAACCACAAGAAAAACACAATTGCCGTACTTGAAATCGTCAAAATCTCCAAGCCTTAAATAGCGCTTTGAAGTGGCGCCACAGACGCGCGTGATGTGCATCTGCGCTGAAATTCTAATCATTTGCATATCTCACCTCCGCTAATGCATGTTGTAAATTTCATATTATTTGCATGCTTCCTTCAGGGTGTTGCATTTACGGTGGCCAGCAGTGTATATTAAATTATTATGTAATAGCAATGATTTTCTTGTAGATCTTTAAAGTTACAAATCCCTTGTCGGATTACCTACAAACAAAAAAATTTGGATTATGCTCAAGCGTGGTGGTCAGTTGAGTCGGCTGTCTCAAGACTCAAAGATGTTTGAGATAAATTCGCCGAAACTCTACACGCAGCAAAAAATTTTGTTGAGAAGTTTAAAGAAAGAGTGGAGGAATTATATATATATATATATATATATATATATATATATATATAAACATAAACGGTGATTTCGTAAAAAAGGCCACGCAAAATTAAGAGGATGGATTCCGAAAAGTGTAGATAAGAGTAAACATTCACCAAAAGATAAGTTCCGAATTCATACATGTAATAGAATAGGGGATACTATTATACAGACCATAGAAAAAAGATTCACAACGCATAAAATTTTTTACTTGGATATGGGTTTGTTTGATCCTAAAAGATTTGCCTTTACTAAATTTGACCAGTTGCCTATAAATGCGCTGGAAAAGATCTGCAATTTGATTCCTTCTTTGAATAAAAAGAAATTATTTCTTTTGTGAATGTTTGTCCAAGTTAGTATTTATAAAAAAATCATTGGATGAAGATTTTAATACTGAGTCAGAAGAATATCAGCACCCTGAATATGAGGAGGATGACGTTTTTAACTCCATGCAATTTTATAAATCCATGTAACAACTGTATCAAGTGCGCATTGGGAGTAATAGTTGAATTCAATGTGTTCAGTCTCCAATATACCGAAATATACAAAGTTTATAAGTATTTATACTCACCATACCATTAACGCAAGTAAGTTGTGAAAGAATGTTTTCGAAAAAATTATTTATTAATGAATTAAAAATAGACTGAGAGTATCTATGACCAATGAAACTACGAAAGCATTTGTCTTGATGCGTACTGAGAGAGATATTTTAAACACCATCGAACCAGATTTTGTAATAAGCAAACTGTGTGAATCAAGTTTCAAAATGAGGACACTGGTGAAATTTTCAAATGTACAAATAAATCGACTTTATATAGTTGATTTTAGGATTGTAAGACAGTAGAGACAGCAGTTCTTTATCGGGATCCACTAAATGTGCATAGAAAATTATAATATATAAAGTTATTTTATTTTTAGATCCATTCAAAGGAAATATTATTAGGAATTTAATTCTTAGAAAATTACCACTCTTTTTAGAATATTCAAATTAATTCACATAAAAAACTGGTATACTCTTTTTTTGAATTACCATAATTTCGGTTACATAAGCTGGGGTTTTAAGTGTTCAGAAGTTAAAATTAAACATATGCAGCAGCTTATCTGCCAAGACAGGCTATGTGATACAATTTTGTTTTTCATGTCTTTGCATGTTAAGATTGTAAGTTATACACAACCAAAACAGTTAATGCAGAATACAATACGAGACAACGTCTTACCAAAAAGAAAAAATATATAGTTAAGCATCGAAAACCTATGGATGTAAATTAGCTCATAAAGTAACTCACTAATTTTTTGTTTTTATTTCATTATGAAATTGCTGAGTCGTTTTGAATGTCTTGTTTAATAAATGCAGTTATTTTTTAATATAAAACATATTTGATCATCTAATTTACGTATACTTTTCATAATATGATAACTAATGGGGATAAACAAATTTTGACGTATAAAGATGACGGTAATTTAGAAATCAGCAAATAAAAATTGTAAATAATTTTATGTATTTTTAAACAATTTCATTTCTAAATATATTTTATAATACTGGAAATTAATTAGTGTTTCATGAAGAAATCGTGCTTGATTAGTTATTTGTTTCAATTATATTTTTAAAATAAGCAAATTTTTACAGTGGTTTTTATAAGAATTTAGTATTAGCTGAAAAATGAAGCATAAGTGTGACGGTAAGTACGAAATTAGAAGGCGCCCTATCAAATTCCTTGTCCACCGCCCTCCCAAGGCACCCAGCACGGGCCTGGTCTTAGACAATGAAAAGGTGCATTGGTTTTCACTTTTGTGGCAATACCTTATTTGTTTTAAAGGATTGAATATTTTGTGTGCAAGAACTGCTCTTAAAATTTGCAGACTGAAAGTAATCTCTATATTAAAAAAATGTTACCGCCACCGCATGATTGAAAAGTCGCTTTTTTTGCTCGATTCTTAGACGGTTTCCCGAGAAAGTACGGATCGGAAAATTACAAAATTGACATGGTTTCGTCAAAATTTTACAGGGAACAAGACGAATAAAATTTTTTTGCGATGCGGCTATTCGTTTAGGTTAGTGTCAAAGTTGAAAGAGCAAAATTTAAGATGCGAGTGAGCAAAAAACGTACAAATTTTCAGTCCTCAATTTTTGTTCAGAGTACTTCTAAATGTAAAGTTTTGCAAGACGCCGAAGTTTTTTAGAAATTTCAATTTGGTTGCTGATAATATATTTTTTAAATATTGATAAAATCGGCACATTTTCATAACTTTTTTTTAAACCTGTCATATCTATATCTTAAAACAATTATTTTTTAAATTTTAAAACATCGCAGGGAACTTTAGAATGTACTTTTTCTTATGATACAATTATTTTTGAAATTGATTCATAAGTAAAGTCGATGCAATTAAAGGTTGGTCATACAAATTTCGGAACTTTTAGATCGTAATTTCCGTTACAAAACTAAAACTGTCACATCTCTACCTTAATACTATTTATTTTAAAATTTGAAAACACCACGTGAAATCTTAGAATACACTCTTTCTAATGGTATAATTATTTTTCAAATTGGTTCATAAATAAATTCGATGTGAGAAAAAGTATAATTTTCGCGAGTGTACAAATTGTTGATCGCGCCGAGTCAGTGGCAGTGGAAGCGGTGAAACGAAAGGTTGCATTTTTAACTAATGCGTTTGCCAGATATGTATTCATCGTAACTACAATCATCATAGCAACGATTTTTTTTATTTTTCCATTGAAACTCACTGTCACGTCTGGCTCGAAGTCCAAAAGGTTTTACTCGCTTTTTTCCCTCGATTATCATACGGTTTTGCGACAAAGTACACAACCAAAAATTTCCAAGTTAACAAGGTTTATTCAAAATTATACAGGGAACAAGACCGCGACGGTTTTTTACTGCTGCGACTATTAGATAAGAATGCATTATATGTTAAAGTTTAAAAGAAAGCGAAATCACTTGCGAAAGGAGTGTTGGTTTGCGAAGCAAACCATATGGAATTGCGTAGCAATCACTGGGGGTTAGCGAGCAGGGGGTGAAGCCCTCGCTGTGATGTCATAGACCGAAAAGTAAAATCAGGATTATACTAATTATTAAGATAGTTTCGCTGTCGCGGGAGATTGATTCTGCAAAAGTAGTTTTGGTTTGCGAAGCAAATGGGATTGCGTGCAGGGTCGAAGGTTTTGCCGTCGCAGAAAATTTAGCCTGCGAAAGAATTGTTGGTTTGCGATACAAACCAAATGGGATTGCGTAGCAATCCCCTGGGGTTGGCCCCCTAGTTAGTAAAAATAATTTGAAATGCAGTTTATCTAATATGCATTATTTTGTGACAAATATTAAAATCAAGATTTTTCAGAGGCATTTTAAAAAGGATTGATTTATTTTTAAATAAGTCATTTGAGTTGTGTTACAAAAGGGGCTACACTAAAGAGATATATCTAGAGTCAGGTTCCAAGAAAATTTATGCATAAATACATAACTATTTAAATGGTTTATCGCTCTACCAAAATTGTTTTGCGAAACAAGGATTTAATTAGACCAACACAGTTAATTAAACTTAAAGGGGATTCCGATCCACTGAACATACATGCCAAAACGGATTGGAAGCCGATTCATGAAACGATTTTAATAAGCGTGTTTACTGAAATATATTGCTGGCTATCAAATTTGTCAAAACAAATCATCACGTTTAGGCTTACCGTTATTTTGTATTTTTACTTAACATCACAATTGAGCTAATCAACGGGCGATTTGACGTGGCTTATAATATTTTAATTGAATCTGCAATTCTATGCACCAAAGCTTCCCGTTGTGTTTGTTGCTCCAATGCGACGTTAATTAAAAAATAAAATACACTAAATCAGAATCTATTTTGGCTCATGCGTGTGGAGATGCTTATTGTTGGAAGGATGTGTTTTTCTTGATGGCTGATATGGTAAGGTAAGGGTAACTTTAATTAACGTCATACTAGAGCAACACAACGGGCTATTAACGACGGTCCGAGATCAATCTCCAAGGGAAAGAGGCGAGGACAACACGTAATTTGAACCACGGTCAGATGACGAGGCAACATCTGAGCTGGCACCCCACTCTCCAAACTTCCACACCAACCCAACGTGAAGACTTTTCGCCGTGAAAGATGCACCAGCCGAATCTACACCATACTCTTACAAATATCCATGCATATCCCGGATTTGAACCAGTAACCTTCCGGTCTAGAGCCTAACACCCTTAACACAAGACCGATTGACCTTGATGGCTGGATAAATGCCTGAAGACCACGGCTGTTTTACAGAAGGTATGGCAAAGCAAAACAGTCAAACATTTACCAAAAGTTCACATTTTAGGTAATTATTAGTAAACGTCCTACTAGAGGTACACAACGGGCTATTGACGACAGTCCGGGATCAATCCCCAAAGGGAAAGTTCCTTGAACACCAACACGTAATTTTTGGAACCACGGTCAAATAACGATGGCGACGGTCTGAGAAGATCTTTCTCGAAGGGAACTAAATCGAATTGTTGGTAGGTAGGTTCATAAATCCACATCTATGGCTGTCAATATAGCTCTGCAATGATAACTGTTACTATAACGGTGCCAAATGTTTCTTACTTTTTAATGGCAACATTCTGGTCTTCACTTTTCTGATCTTTTTGTATAGGCCAAACTCAGATTACTGTAGTTGACAAAGGAGTCTCAGATATTTGTAACAGTCATGGAAGACCAACAGCAGTACGAAGACAATTTTACGTCTGAAGATCAAAATTATGGTGACTATGGAACTGATTTTAATGAGGGACAGCAACAAGGACAAGCTAATGGCGACGTGGAAGATCAAGGCGGTGCTGGCGGCGATACCGCTTCATCTAGTAAATCCTCTTCCGAAGAAGATAAGTAAGTTCTCGAAAAATGAATGACGGATCCCAATATTTAAGTTACCTATTCTCTTAACGTTTTCTAATTCCTGTGTTTTGTGCCTTACTTTTTCAATAAGAAAATATCTTCACTTATAGTGGCGTCGGCCGGTCTTGCTTAACGCAAATGGCGGCGTGTTGAGGAATGTGAGCACCCGCATTTTCCATCTGAAATGATCCATTTTTTTCTGTCGTACAATTATCTTTTCTTTTCTTGTATCAACAGTTAATGATATTAAAATTGATAATGTGTTGTAATTTTTTGAAAAACGTGAAATGATTCTTATACCTTCAATATGCGCATTCCCGCCTTTTGAACTTGTCATTTCCCCTAAGTGTAAAGCTCCCGACGCAAATTTTAATTTTCTAGTGCTTGTTTTGTGGTTCACTATAAGGTCGAGCATGGAGCTCGACGTTTTCCGGCTTTTTTAGGGCATTATTTACCCAGTAAATTTTGGCGCGTTATGGGTGACTCAAGTCATGAACTCAACGTTAAGCGTCTCGCGCTTCCCTCGTTAAACGTTTAATGTATTTGTTATTACTAGTGATATTTTTTATTTGCTTCCTGCTACCATACTGCCTCGTTGCAGATCTTGAATGTCTGACTCCATTTGAAATTACAATGGTCTAAAGAGCACCTTATCCGAAATATCACGAATCCGATTGGAGAACAAACAAAATCACATAGCTTGTGTTCATCCATAAGCGTTCTGATAATTGTCTCCGCATCTGGTCGTTTGACAGACAGCTTGTTTAGTGAGAGACGAGTGCATGACGTTATGTTTGCATTGTACTTAGATTTGGGATGAATCGTTTTTTGTTTCTGAATCCTTGTAATTTTGTATTCAGCGATTCCCATACGTAGTCGGTTCTTGTGAATGTACGAAGTTTATCAACCTGATTTGAATGTTTATTTTTATGACTACTAGGCAGCATTTAAACTAAGTTGCAAGCATTGACTGTCTTAATATTCGAATTTCTTGACCATAATCTGTCAACCTCATTTGCCTTGACATAGTTGTGAACAGTGGTTTGATTCAGATATATCATTTGACCTAGAGAGCTAGTTAGCCGAAGACTGATTCCTAATTTAGTTTTGTTAGTTATTTCCCTCTGGTCATTGCTATACAACAAATTTATTCTATATATTGACTCTGTTTTACAAAATCAATCTTTCCTGCTCTTGGTAGGTGTGATTAACTATTGAACCTTAACCTGAAGGTTGATAATGAATTTTTTGCAACATTTTTCAGTGAATGAAGTGCTTAAATTACAAGTTTAAGGAATTATTAGTTTTAATATGTGGGTTGATGCATGTATTTAAGGATTTGACCCTTGTTAATGAATTCATAAACAACTATTATGCATTTTGAAATTTAAGTGTAGCTTAATGTCTATTTATGTAATTAATGAGCTTTTAATCTAATATCTAAGCTTATACATTGTTTCTCTTCATTCTAGAAAACTTTTTATTGGTGGAATTAGTAGGGACACTAACCAAAGTAAGTAAATTAAACTGTTTAGTTAGAAATGAATGTGCACAGCAATTGTAGTACAATTGATTCTGGTCCCGGATTCCATTGTATTACAAATCCAGTGTCGACATATGTGAATAGGTTTAGACATTTAATACCTAAGTTATATATTGATACTGTAGCTAATGAAAGAAGAAAAAAATTAATGGTGAAAATGTTGAATCCATGGCATGTTTTGTCAGCAAGTAATTTTTCTTGTCAAATGTAGGTGGTGGCCATCTTGGCTATAAGTAAATGATGAGCATTTAACACTTTTTGCCATTAAGCAGGACTCCTAACACGTCACTTTTTGTCACCTTTTTGACATTTTGTCACCTTTTCAGGGGTTTTAAGTTCTTAAACTATATTTGAAGAAAAATTTTTGGTAAGCAATTAAAAAAATTCATTTCCTCTAAAAAAAACAGGGTTCGCACACATTCAATTTCGAAATGCGTGCTACATTCCACCGCAAGAATGGATTCAAAAGCGTACAGTTTCAATTGTAAAAGGATACTTCATGTTGGCCGGGGTGTATTAGCAGCAAGTTCTGGAAATTTTCCCACAGGAAAAGGCTATCAGTAAAACGAAGCAGCGAAGTTTAAAGGAAGCAGGGCCATCTGCATATCCGACCCCCTCTACAGGGTCGAACAAAAGGAGGAACCCTCTAGGAGGTCAGATGCTGACAGCTTGTAAATGGTGATTGATGCCAGTGGTCACTTAAGGGGGGGGGGATAACATCCTCCATACACTGATCTGAGGGCGGTCTCAACAGACATATTTTATTTTCGGATTCTGGAATAAGACGAGAATGGAGAGGTCAAGAGACCGGACAGATTAAGCTGATATTAACTCAACGTTAACCCAGGAGGAGAGGTAATGCATTTCGTACCTTTGTCATCACATGTTGCAGTTTCTATTGTGGGTCTGATTATGTCCAGAAGGTATAGATACGTCAGGGCAAACTCTGAAAGGACGGTGGAATCTTCAACATGTATGATAATTTACACTCAAAACTGGCTTTGGCAAAGTTTTTAAGGGAATAAATCATCAACCTCATACATTCTAAGCGCTCGAAGCTCCCCATCAAGAACCCTGACATTCCTGTCTACAGAATGGAGGCTATTCATATGCTGCTCTCTTTGTGGCACAGAAATGAGGGCATGGAAATCTTAATGACCTTCAGTCGTTTCTTCAGGAGTTTGAGATCTGGTTACGGAAGGCCTTGGAATCTTTCAGATAATGCAAAAATTTTGTCTGTCTCTGTATCCAGAGGGTTAAATATTGAAGGAGTGTTGCGAACATATTGAAAATCATTCTGTTATCATCGAAGTTGATTATTACAAATTCTTGAGGTTTTATTAGTGAAAGTCAATTTTTTAAAAGATTAATGACTCGTTACTTTCTACCCGAAAAAAAAAAGAATAAATTAACTTTGTGACATGTAAGATTCACACAATACATAATGCTTTTCTTAAAGGTCTAAAAGAGTTAGGGGAAGATGTGTCTGAACTAATTTTTACTATTCACAGATTTTTTAATCAGTGGCCTAAGTATTGGTCAACATACAAACAAATTCAAGAAGACTTGAAACTTCCCACTCACTATTTCATCAAGCATTGTTCAAGCAGGTGGCTAAGCCTAAATCCAGCTGCTGAAACGTTGCTTGAACAGTGGATTGCAGTGCGAAAGTATTTCCTTGACAACATTCCAATAAAGAAGCCAAACATGATACAAAGACCAGGCTACAAAAAAATTGTTCATTTCCTTAGAAGAGAAACTATGAAGGCTAAGGTGATATTTGTTGTATCAAGTGCAAGTATATGACAGAATTTCTTCAGAAAAAGGAACCTCTAATACATAACCTTCATTCTCAACTTGAGTTGACAAGATCTACGAAGGGGAACTTGTTTGAGATTTGAAAATGGATAAATCGGAAGATATGTCATCCGAAACTGTTGCCTCTAGCTGATATTGTGATTGGAGATAAAATTTCTAGAGCGCTACAGAATGTGAAAAAGAAGGAAAGGAATTTCTTTTTTCTAAGGGCTCAGAAGCATTACATTGCCAGTGTTAAATATCTTTTGAAGAAATCCTCCTTCAGTTCATCTCTCCTTAAAAGTTTATCCTGTCTTGGTCCTCTTGAGAGACTCAGTGGCGAGAGTGTTCGACAAGTATTAGAATTTGCAAGAGTAATGCTATGGGATGTCCCGACAGACATACTACTGAATGAGTGGTTATTACTCAAAAGAGAATTTGAGGAAGAAGGATTTAGAATGAAGCCTATTGATGTTTACTGGAACCAGTTCTTCAGACTGCAAGACTAGCAGAGTTGCCAAGTGCTCCAGAACTTCCAGAATTTCTATGTTAAAGAATCGAAAATCCACAACTCCGCGTAATCTTTGGTTCACTCTTGAAATCGCGTTAATGCAGGGAAAGGGGAAATTTCCTCTATGAAAAGGAAAATTTTTTCCATTTTCGAAGAAATTGTGTATAAGAATTTTGTTTCTATAATTTAGGGATAAAACCTTTCATGTATACATGTAATTTTTTATCCTTTAAGCAATACAAAGTCCAAAATCCGTAATCCTCAGGTCCTCGGCCATTCCGAATTTCGGATTATTTGCATTTTTGTCAAAAAACCTTAATCTAACCTCACCTGCGCAAATTTTGCATTTGCAATACTTTACTTGCAAATCTTCTAATTTTTCTGTGTGTTATTTACTCTGAACATGTTCGTTATTTTGCGTTGTTAGGTCCAGGTTTACCTCCTTGTACTATGAAAATTGTCAAAAAGATGGAAAAAAGTGAGAAAAACAAAAAACAAAACAAAAAACTTGGTTTAGCAGAACGTCCAATATTTTTTTTTCTTCGGAATTTTTGACAATTCCGAATATTGTACATCCGCATTTGGGACATAAAAGAAACTATTTGTTATTATAGGGAATTTTATGACTGTTTTTAAAGAAAAATCTGTAGACATTTTATTTTTGTCCTTATTTTCGCGTTGCTCCGGAAGAAATTCTTTAAGCTGTGTCAAAAATAAACGAATTAAAAAAATTATAATTCCGATTTTTTTAAAAATTTTATGTTAATATTTTAAAATTATATACTTTTTAAATGAAGAAAAAAAAATATCCTTCCAAAGAAAGAAAAGATATAAGTAGCTGGGGAGAATCTTTTTATTTTCTATCTTTATACTTGAATATATGTAGCATTATTGTTATTTGTTACTTTTTTTTTGCTTGATTAGTCACTTTTTGTCACCTTTTTAGACCTTGAAACCTGTTAGGAGCCCTGCATTAAGTCAACTTTCTGGAACCATTCAATCACTTTCAAGCTCTCCTGATTTGCAACATATTCATACATTTTTACAAACTGCATTGAAATGTTCAGTCAAACCACTCGTAAGCCACTCAAAATGAGGAATGGACAGGAAAGCAAATGCATAAGCATTTGACCCTTTTCACAATCAGGCCACCTACTGAAAAATGTGTACTGTTGTAAACCCTTTCATGCACTGAAGAGCTGACCTTTAAATTGAAGACTTCAAACTGTCATGCTAAGTTGCTAAACATGTTCACCTTCAAAGTCCTTAAAATTTTTTTTAAGGCCTTGGTGTTTACTAAACATTGCATATTTTTATTTCATTGTATTGACAAAATTAAGGTCAGTGGATTTATCCAAGGTAAAAAAAGTCAAGGGTATAATACATTGAATTGATGTTATTAGAGCTAGGACAAGAACCAGCACTCACAAAAGTTTCTTCACTTGTGTCGCTGATTATATGTAAACTTTAAAATTGAAAAATCATCTGGATAACGGATTCTTGTAGTTAATAATATTTAAAGATGTATATGTATAGTTAATATGTTGTTTTTATGAATGTTAATTTTTTTTTTCTCCAGAGGATCTAAAGGACTACTTTACCAAATTTGGTGAGGTGACAGAAGTGAACATAAAAACAGATCCTACTAGTGGTAGATCTCGGGGTTTTGCATTTGTTGCCTTTGCTAGCCGAGATTCTGTCGATTCTGTAAGTATTTGATTTTGCTGAAACAGTATCACAAGGACTAGGATATTTTCATTCATAACTGCCATAAAATTGCTTTCTTTTTGTAGGTATTGCACAATGTACCTCATAACATTAAAGGAAAACAAATTGAGGCCAAAAGGGCCAAAGTTAGACCTGGTATCAAAAAGATATTTGTCGGAGGCATTGAATCTGACATGACTGAGGCAGATATCCGTAACTACTTTGAAAATTTTGGAAAGGTAAGCTTATCATTTTTTCTTTTCCGTGTTTGTTAAGGGTGAGAACTAGTTTTTAATGTCTAACCCATTAAGAATTTTCTTTTTCCGTAAATTGAATTTTTAATTTGTACAACTCGTTATCTGTTGGAAGGTGATAGAAATTACCCCCTTTTTTTACGTTGAAAGTTGTATAATATACTTGGTAATTAATTTTAAATCTGCTACATAAAGAGTAACATTTTAGGTTCAGTTTTTTATTGTTTCATTTCGTATTGTAATTACTAGTGTTTATAAATGTAATTTAAAATTTGGCAGAATATACTACTGTACTTTATTCATAACTTACTGAAGATCATCAAGGTTAGTTACTATATTTTGCTTCTAAAGTGGAGTTAATTTACTTGCTCATTTTCAAGTAATCAACGAAAAATGATTTAATTTTTACATTGATTAGATTTTAGTCAAAATAATCTTGTATTAAGATTCATAAGCAACTTTAAAAAGTAATAAATAAAATATTTCAACTTAACGAGGGGGTCGAGAAATATAAGCATTCGGCCGACACTAATATTGCTACCATGTTGTGGGGTGCATAACTAAAGATCAAATGAACCTGAAGCTTTCATTAATCTAAACAATTGTAGGTTTTTGATATACTATTTAAAGAAAATTAAGAGAGTTTGAGCAAATATTTTTTTAAAGTTGTAAAAGAAATAATTTTCAAGATTTTTCAAAACAATAGAATATTATAGTTTTACAATTTATTATAATAATATTAAATTAAGGTTTTGGGTTCATTTCATCTTTAGTTATGCTGCGCACAATGTGGTAGCAATATTCGTGTCGGCCAAAGACTTATATTTCTAGACCCCCTTGTTAAGTTGAGAAATTTTATTTATTACTTTTTTAAAGTTGTTTATGAATCTTCATATTTGATTATGTGTGCCAAAACTCTAATCAATGTAAAAATTAAATCAATAAGGTTCTCAGACACCTTCAGTAAAAGATAATCTAATTTGCATTTCAAATAAGATAATTAAGTCAACACAATTAATTCCCTTACTATCCAGAAAGTGATAATTTGCTGAGAAATTATTTCATATGGTGTTCTGAATGTCAGGATAAACAAAGATATTAAAGTTGAACTGTAAACTATTTGTCTTTTTCAGGTGGAAACAGTAGAGCTTCCATTTGATAAGATCAAAAACCAAAGGAGACAGTTCTGCTTTGTTACTTTTGAAGATGAAATGACTGTGGACCAAGTCTGCAAGCAGCCAAAGCAGAAGATTGGTAACAAGGAATGTGATGTCAAAAAGGCAACCACCAAGCCTGATCCTAGATTAGCTCGTGGTGGAGGAATGGCTGGCGGACGAGGCCGCGGCAGAGGTAACTGCACCATTTATTTCCCTTGCATTGTTCACAAAATGCATGCTCCTTTATTCATTCGTTTTGTCAGTTTAATGTCGTCCTTCGAGTGCTATGTTTTGAATGAGTTCTTTCAATTATGGACAGCTCAAACATAAATGATACTTTCTCACAATTTGCATTGTGGCAGACTAAACCACCTTTTGAGTAAATTAATTTCTCCGAGATCATGTGCATTCTCACTGGAGCGACACTACCTTTTCTTGAAGGGTTTTTAAGTTAGGAGACAAGTTATGTTGCATAGACAGTTATACCTAGTAAGTTCAAACTTTTTTAGAAACTTAAAATTAACATGATTGTTAGTTCATGATGAAAATGTACATATGCTTTAAAAAGCATGTCTTATGTTAATTTTCATGTTAAAACTTGAAGTGTGCAAATTGAAACATTTCAGCTGTCTTCTGGGTCACTCAGAATTTGGTTTTATCTGATTCATTGTTTGCGTCATTTATTTAATCTTTGCTACTGCTTCTAATGTCTCATACCATGAGCAAATTCTTTAATCCCCTTAATAAAAGGCTTAAATGCAAAGAATTGTAATGCTTGGAATTCTACCAAGCTGCTTCTTACACGATTTTTGAACTTTCTCAATCTTGGGTATGGGTAACAAGGTTATATAAGTAAAGATTTGTCCTTCATTTGATATGACAGGAAGTTATGCAGGTACAGCTAGTCTTAGTCTCGTGTGGTAGTAATGGCCTTGCTGCTGCTGGTTTTTTTTTTGTGCACATGTTGCAAAGGAAATAATTTTTTCAAAAATCTTTATTTTTACAACAAAGTAATAAGCTTCAAAACATGTTTGTGAATATTTAAAGAAAAAAAATATTATTAAAATTTTCAAATTTTGGCGTAAGAATACCTTGATATTTATCAACAATTCTTAATACAGAAGGCATGAAAAGGAATATTTTCAAAACAAACAATACAACCTGAGGCGACTGCACTGTACTGTGATTTAAATAAAAATGATAGAGAATTCCTCAACTGGGAAAAACGTAAGGAACCAATGAAATCAAAGAAACAAAATTCAAAAGAACCTGTGAAATAAAAGGACAGATTAACATATATTAAATTAACTTTCTATAGTCAAAATGAAAATTTATGCTTGCTGAGGTTGCCATAAAAAATGAAATAACTAATACAGATAAGATTGCCACCTGCAGATTGATAAACCTGCTATAACTTGCTAATAAAAATTACCATTATTCATTACAAATGCGTTCTTTAGATTGTTTGATTAAAATAACATAAACGTGAAGTGTGAAAACAGAATTTGACAATTTGTTTGTTTTGTATGACAGATAAATTATGGCAAGTGTCTATTTAAATTCATTGTGAACCGATTCACTTTCAGAGGATTTTCTTTACAATTGTAAATGTGAAATACATAATTTTTCCTTCCTCACCCGGTTGAAAACATGTTGTGTATCAATTTCTGCCAATAGCCTTTTGTGTTGCACCAGTGTGATGTTAATTAAACCATCCTACCTACCTGAATTTTTGCTTTCTATCAATTTGCTATTGAATTAAGTTATCCATTTGAAATGGGAGACTGGGTAAATCTCAACATTATGTTTGGTTTATGTGCAGTATTTAATACGAGCATAATTTAGTCATGAAGTTAATTTGCATCTTCCGAGTTGACAAAACATGTAGCTGGGAAGTCATACTTGCACTTAGTGCCAGTGGCTTTTTTATTTTCTAAATTGTTCCTAATTGGCAAATAGCTGCTTCAAAAGATATCCTAAACCATATTTTAGCTATGAAGAGGCATGCTTATTATAAATATATGCATGGAGTAATTAAAAAATTTCTCAATGGATTATTTAACATAAGCAATTCAATTCAATGATAAATTTTTATTCACTTTTTTTTTGAATAATTTTGTTGAGTATATTCCAATGATCAATATTTAGTTTCATGAATTCTGATTGATCACTGACTAAGGTGCAGTGACAAGTTCTGGAAAATTTAAGTGCTTAGTATTTTGCCCCATGGTCTAAGGTTAAAAGTTTGGTGTGCATTTTGTAAGTTTTATCAGCATGCATCTTAAGTAAGGAAAATGTCGTGTGCTCTTACTGTGATGATGGGAATAATATCAAACACCTATTTTAAATTGTATACTTTTACTAGTTGTAGCAAGTATGTTAGTACTAGGCAGGCACTAGTTGTAGCAGGCATGATAATCTTCCGCGTTTTTCTGACATGAGTTTGACCGTTTTTAAGAATACAACGTCTTTAGTGTTTCTAGCCAATGAGAGTATATTTCAAGCTTTGAAAAACCGGATGTCCTAGTGACGTTTTTATGTACTAATGGGGGTAGGCTTAGGCAATGTATCAAAACATCGTAAAAAACCGGTGTAAGGACGACACCCTTTATTTCTATTTATGCTGAAGTTTTTCTCCTAAAAGCTGATTTTTGATTCTCTACTTCAGCCCAGTAGCAGAAACATCGCGACATTGTTGCGGGCAATGAAATTCTCTTAAGTGTAGAGAAGCATGTGTTTATTGCACACGCCAAACACTGCATACATTTTGTTCTGCCCTTTCCGAGTGCATAGAAAAGAAAATGACCTGCGTTCTGCGCAAGCTAAAGCTTCGGTTTCCTAAGAAAGCGGAGCTGTTACCTAGCAGCTGTATTGTTGCTATGGATGACGTCTCTAAAATGTTTATACAAACAGATGGTGTGATTTCCTAGAGAGCGTTTGTGAGCGTAATGAAAATGAGCAGAGCCACCATTTGCATGACGATCGTCATAGGGGTCTTGTACAGTTGGGAACAAGTCTTCTCTTGTAGCGGCAACATATCATTTCCTGCGCCGAAAGATTTGAGCGGAGGGAAGCAAAACATACAAGCTTTTTTTTTGACAGGCATTGTTTGGTTAAAGTAAATAATTTTTAAATAATCAAATGGTTCATAATTGAATAATAAATCTGTGTAGCGATCTGGCGTAGGATAGGTAGCTGATTTGAAATCCGTTGAAAATTTCACTCATATCTTCAACCATCCCGAAGTTGGAACTTGGACTGGAGAATGATAAGACCATTTTGTTTCTGGAATAATATAACCCTCGACAGCCGTCTGTTTTGCCCATTCTCCACTGTATTCTGTCTAAGTTGACATCTCTGGTCTCTGTTAAGACAGCTGGCCTAGTTATGCCTGCTGTATCATGACGTATCACGGCTGCTAGATAAGACTCAAAAACCATTCAAAAGAATTTGCAAGAAATTTTTTATCTTGGATATCACACCCTGTCTACAGAAATTGGTAACTTTATTATTTCAAACGATTTACCATTAGGCATTGTAGCCGACAAAATAACAGCCAATCGCAGAAGTCGCCATATAATTGGTTTGAGAGTACCAATTCTTGACATAAATAGAAAATATTTATTTCAAATCAATCTACTTGGAACACAGTCCAGCGACTGATTTAACACTCAATGGCCTAGCTAAGCACATATTACAAACCCTGGAAAATTTTAGCTTGGACTTGTCTTACATCTGTAATCATCTCATTGGTCTTGCAGTGGATGGTCAATATGTCATTCAAGATGTTGGAAAGCATTTATAATATAAGCTAAATAAGTGTCTTAGTTTCATGGAACCCCATGCATAAAATAGAACTTATTAAGGAAAATGCTGATACTCACAAAATAGTAAGATTCATTTGCTTTAGTACATGATGCTATAAAAAACTTTTCAGCTGGTAAAATCTTGGAAGTGCTTTTAAAATGTTCTGAACAGTTCCCTGGATTCTTTACAGACCCAAACTGTTCAAGACTATGAAGTTTTCAGCCTATTGTGAAACAGTTTTTCATACATTTTTAGCAGATTATCAGTCATTGATCTCGGCCTGTGAACAAGACCCTGGTGGTCTTGCATTGCGAGACAGATTAATAAGATTGCGATGATATATATTCTGGCACTTGCTGTTCTGCTCTTTAAAAAACATCCAAAAAAAGATCTTATGCCCTGGGAGTGCACATCTTATATTAAAAGCTTCATCCCTTGAAATTACAAAGATTTATTTTGATGAACTTTCAACAGAAGAACAACTCTGAAGGTAATGATCAGGAAGGGAAGAAAACCACTTAATTTGCAGCTGCATTGTGAAAACTGCCTAAAACGTTGTTTTAAAATTTAATAACATCATTGGAAATGTTTCCTCCATCAAATAGTGATATTTCCAGTACATACCATGATGTCCCTTTTCTTGAGAAACCAATTAGTTCCTAGATTCTTAGATCACAACACTAAGCTAGTGAAGGTGATGAGCTAAGAGGTAATTTCTTGTGCCTATCAAGCTATGTGAAATCTCTGAACATTTCAGTGTATTTTTGTACACCTGAATCGGTTGGTAAACCAATATTTTTTTCAGTCATCCACAAGAGCAGTCTTTTCTTACTGAAGAGAGCTTCAATGGCATTTTAAATGGATTTCCTTTTGTGGACTTAAAAATGAGTGGTTTCAATATCAGATCTTCAGTAAATGGATGTGTAATGGAATATACAAAATTGTTAAGTGTTTCAATCTGGCACATCATCCAACATATTTAAAATTGGCGCTCCATGAACTGATGAAGAAGTAGGCACTAACGATAAGGTTTTTATTCAACTGTGTGTGTGTGAATTCTGGTTACAAAGGTACATGAAGGTTTTTAAAAGCAGCTTTATTTTCTAAGTATGGTTTTGTTTATCCTTCCCACTTTGGAAATCCTACAAGAAGTGAGCTGATGAAACAATTTGTAACATCAAAAGTCATAAACGAGAATGCATCATGCTTACCATGTTTCAAATAAAATTATCACACAGTTACAAATTTTTCTGCCACTGGGTGCTTGTACACAAGCAGATATATATGTAAAATCTTGTTTTAAATCATGTGTGCTTCTTAAATTGTACAACGCAGATCTTTACTTGTTATTTTTTTCTTACCACAGTTTTTTATAAGCAAGAGAAATAAGAACTTAAAAATAATTTTATATATATATATGGTGATGTAGGAACAAGGTTTTGCTTTTACTATGTATAAAATGCATGGTTTACATCACGATATCGTGATGTTAGAATGCCGATGTATCACGATGTAAAAATGTGAACGTCTACCGAGGAATAATTTGCTCACTATTGCAAAATTATACTTTTCATTGCATTGGCTTTATTTATCAATCAATTTTAAAAACAATTCTACCGTAAAAAAAAGGACATTCTAAGGTTTCCTGCTATCTTTTCAAATTTAAAAAATAAGGGTAATAAAATAAATATAACAAGTTAAAAAAGTCACAAATGTCCCGATTAAAAAAAAAATATTAGAAACCAAATTGAAATTTCTTAGAATCTTGGCATTGTGCAAAAATTCACATATTAGAATTACTCTTAAAAATCTCGACTGAAAACTGAAAATTTGTATGTCTTGTTCACTCACATTAGAAATTTCGACTTTGACCCTTAATGCACCCTAAACTAATAGCCGCATCAGAAAAAAAAATGTATCTGTTTCATCTTGTTCCCTGTTTTGTTTTGAACAAACCATGTTAGTTTCGTAATTTTCTTATCTGTACTTTCTCGTGGAAACTGCCTAAGAATCGAGCAAATTTTCAATCCTGCAACGGCTGTAACATTTTAATAGACATCTACCTTGAGATGTTATTTATTTTGGATGGCTGATATTTAGCACGTGTTCATAATTCACTGCTTTTCCAGATTTATGTTCTACCATTATTTATAAATTCATAAATCAATTATAGCTCTGGGTTATAATTGATGTTTCATTTCAGGATTTTGCTATTGTAAAATCTTGTGCACACAGACCTGACTTGCATGTATTTTTAATTTCACATTTAGGTTTTTCCTTTTTTTTTAATTTTGCATTTTCATGCCTGGCACGGTTTTGTCAGTGACCACTGCTCGCTTTAACCCCCAGTGATAGCAAACCTAAAATTGCAAAAAATGTGGACTGCCTGTGTGCCAAATCCATTACTGTGCCATAGATTCGTCAGGACTTTGCATGCAGGAAACAAACACTTCCTTTTATATTAGATATTAGAGTTCATGTATTTGAGTCTTAGTTGATGGTTAAGCTCAAAATCCTGTCTTTAGGGGGAAATAGATGTTTTGATGATGAATTAACAAGCTGGCTTCATTAGCCTTCATTGTCCTTACTTACAAAAAGTTAGACCTTTTTTTGTGTTGCCTCTCTTGTTGAAAAAATGGACCAAATGACTAATTTATCTAGATCCAGGCAACTTTGCTACTATTCAACCTTGAACTACAGGTATCTCAAAGCAAAATTTGTTCCAAAAGCTACTTTTTGGCAACTTTGAAAATTCACCTAAGACCAATATTAAATCCTCCTGTCTTTTAACTAACAACATGAACCTATACCTCCTTCTGATTTCCACCATTGACTACAACAAATAATGGATGATAAAACGATGCTTACTAAGATGATGCTTCATAACAATCCAAAAATTCCAATCCTGTTTGAGTAATAAATAGAAATGCTTAAGACTAAAAGTACTTTCTTGTTATGAATTTCCTTGTAGAGTTTTTTTTTGTTTTAGTTTATTTATTCTGTTCTTGGGTAACTAGAACTTTTTTACTACTTTGAAGGATTCATGCCTTGGCTTTGGCAGCTCCATATGTAGCTTTATATTTTTGAAAAGGATGTATTGACTAATTTTGGTTGTTACAGGTGGCCCAGCTGGAGGATGGGGTCAAGACTATGGCATGCAGGGTGGATATGGAGGATACGGTGGCTATGGAGGCCAGGGTGGATATGGTGGATACGGCGACTACAGTGGATATGGAGGATATGGATCAAGCTATGGACCAAGTGGATACGGTGGCTACAACTATAATGGCTGGGGTGGCTATGGACAAAATGGCTATTCTGGTGGTTATGGTGAGTAGTGCCAAAGCAGGGTCATGCCTGGGTGATACAAATTGCATGGGCCATTGTACATTTTTGTCTGTGTCACTAAAAGTGTTTACAAACTCTGTCTCAGGTGAATTTTTATGAACTGAACTCTTTCGAGAAATACTTCTGCTGAAGGGCTTGGAACATATTTCGTGACATTGTTTTTTTGTGTTTTCAATAAAAGATATTTTCCAAAAAAAATTTGTCTTAGTTTTTTTGTTTCTTTTATTCCCTCCCAGAACATTGTGTTAGAACCCATCACACATTTTTTCTAATCCTCCCTTCAGTGTGTTGAGCACATTCAGACACAAATCTCATACACATTAGGCTACTCGAAAAAAGATGTTCTGCCGTTCTAAGCATACTGATGTAGAACAGTGTTTCTAAACGCAACTTTTTTTAATTCTTTCTTTCTAATTTCTTATCTATTTTAACAGTCTATTTCTTGTATAAAATAAAGTATTAAAATTCTTTTTTTTATTTTTTTCATTTAATTACTAGGTGCTCAGCAGCCG
Source organism: Metellina segmentata (assembly GCA_947359465.1). Taxonomy (NCBI): domain Eukaryota; kingdom Metazoa; phylum Arthropoda; class Arachnida; order Araneae; family Tetragnathidae; genus Metellina; species Metellina segmentata. The sequence continues at coordinate 123,765,848 of OX375875.1, forward strand.
CCTGCCCCTGGAAAGGCACGACGTGGCACCACCACCGGACAAGGCTATCAGCCATACTGATAAAAATTTTAAGTCGAGCCGTCTTTGCAGTTTCATGTCCCACGATCCAACCTACGGAAGGTGTAAATAGCCTGTGTGTTTTATCCACTTTCATCTCTTATCTCTTTATGCTTATAATTCGTGCAGAACTCTTTTTTGTTTTTTCTTTTTTTCAAGTAGCATGTCCATGCTTGGTCCAGTGTTGTAAAAATATACAATTGTCTGTGTCAAGGCACATTCCAAATAAAAAAGGAATTCTTGTTAGTAGTCGCACACCACACATGTGATGCATTTTCAGAACAAATATAAATGTCTTTTTTATCATTTGCCTTTTTATAACTTATTAAGTGATATACAAACACTTTCTCAAACTTATCCACTTTGTCCTGCTCTTGGGTTTTTATCATTCAAGGATCAGTTGATGTGACATGCAAAAATAGTATGGAATCATTTCCCATGAAATAGACACATTACATTAAAACACATCTAAAAACAGGTCATGCAGTTCTATGCCAGGTAGGTATAATTAAAATACAAATAGTACAAGATCACCAACTAGAAATTTTACTGTCGTGAAGTTTTGAAAATTGAGCTCGAGTCTAGTTTAAACACCAAATTTAAAGACAAGATGGTGAACCCACATTTTATCAAAATAAACTGGATGCTTGGTCTCCAGGATACCTTTGCACAAGGGACGGTGTATAATGCATTTGGTGATGATACAGGTTAGTCCAATCAGGGATCCATTCCAGTTTAGGCATACAAAAAATTTAAATTAGCTGCATCTTTTTCACTTTACGAGACTGCCAAAACTACATTCCCTACAGTTAAAAGTAAATGGTTGGTTCAATGAGTTTCCTAAAAACATTTCACTTGAAGGCATCAGTCACTTGCCAATTAAATTTCTGTTCTGAAGATGATCAAGTTGAATCGAAAGTAAAAATGGACAGCATGTTGGTCTTGCCTCAATGTGCAGATCTTCCTAAAACTAATATAAAAAAATTGAATTTACGCAGTAATAAATAACTTCTGCCAGTTAGGCATGGAATAGTTCATCTACATCAAGTGAATTTGTTTCCACATATTTCTTGTCTGTGCCATAAAATGGTAACCTGGAATTTAAAGAATAGCAGTTCTGGGTAATATTGAGTATCTTTATTAGATTCTGAATACTCTTTTGGTACAGCAAGTTATTTTTGAAATTTATATAACCCTGCTAAATTAAACTGAAATAGTAAGTAATCAAAGTTCAGTGAAAAGGAGTACAAGGGGTTGACAATTTAATGTGAATTCTGAGATTTTATTGTAGTGTAAGATTACTTGAGACAAAAAAAAACGAACTATTGAATTTTTTACCTGGCTTGGGCTTGATAATGGATTTTGATTTGAGAATCAAATAGTAGTGAAAGAGGTGGCTATTCAAAAGTTCGGTAGCAAAGTTTAGAACATAAGGGAATTTGTATAAATATTTCCATATATTTTAGAAAATTTGACTTATTGAGTGATTACTGTTAGACACAAACAAACATGTAATCTTGAGTATTTTAACCTGTGCATTGGAATTTTTTCAAGTCTTCCGACTGAAATTTTCTTATAAAATACGATTTGAAGTTCATTATTTATAAAGAAGAGAGACAAACAAAAACTTGAGTGGATATGTATTGATTCTTAGAAATGACATTTACAGCGATTCTCCAAAATATATTTATTGTAGGATACAAAATATATACAATAATGAAATGAGATTTATATAGTTAAATGAGTATTCTTGTGTATAAATATGGCAAAAATTTTGCCAACTTTGGAATGAATTTACATATAATTGTATAAAAATAAGGTACATTGGATCTGGCTTCAATGACATCTGGGATGTTTTAGTTCCAGAGTTTTAAAAATGAGTGAAATTTTGTTAGGATTTCTGTTCAGTTAAGGTTATTGCATAATTATTGAAAAATTTATCCAGAAAAATCATTACTTCTGTTGGAAGTTCAACGAGTTCCGGTTCTGCCGTATGGCAATCCACTGTGTGCTGTTGATGTGTTTGAATTGCTAAGTTGCCGTGTTGTGAAATAGTTTCAATTTGTTGCACCTTTTGAACTGGCCTCGACACTTGTTGGAATGGCATTAATGAATACACTGGAGATAAGCTTTGCACGTTGGATGGTTCTTGGAATAAAGGCGGGTAAGAGTACCTTGTTTTTATAGAAGCTGGGGAAGATAAGAAAAAATTAATTAAATCGAAAACTTAACTAATATTTGTCAAACATTTTTATCAAACCTTGCAGAAGTTTATCCGTAATGTGCAATTTTGTGTAAACTGGGATCATCATAAATATTTTCACTTTAGTTTCCACAATTTTGATAATTAAAATTTAGAACTGTATTGCCTTTTAGTAATAGTCTTATGACAAAGTGGGTCTTAAAATTCCATTTATTGATGATAACTGTAACATGTCCACAACATTTGGCTGCTCATGAAACCAGTTCATTTTAAATTAAAATTTTTCAAGGAATACATTATTCCCAACAAACTTTAGTCATAAATTTTAAAACTGAAATTTCCACTAGGTCTTTAGTTTTCTTACGAACTTGAAGGATTGTTGCAAAATGTATTGTCACAAGAATTTAAAGATGGTCTAATTTTCTCAATTGTTATCAATTTGTAACAAATATAGAATTGGAATAATTATCAATTTTACTTGATTGCGTTATTACACATCCGTAATTTTTGTCTGTTTACTCGCAATTTTCGGTTAATTCTTGTCAATTGAATCTTAAAAATTTTCAGTTAGCCAAATTAAGAGGAGGGGGGGGGCAACTGGGAAAAAACTGAGCGAGAGTACTATGTAATTCAACAAAGCAATAAGTGATGTGTACTTTGCTACATCTAAAAATACAACTAGCTAGAGGTTTTGAAAAAGATAACTTGTGTGTGTTAAGTAAATAAAAATTTAGTTCAACGAATAAATTTAAATTAGAATTTGTGATGACTAATTTTTGATTACAATTAGTTATTGGAAGCAATATCTAGTTAAAGAACCCCGGATTTTGTTACTGACTTTTTGCTAGGGTTTTAGTGCTCTCTAGGCCATTGCAAAGAGGATAACTTATTGCTTTTTTTTGTTTGCGAATGCTGAGAGCTACATGAAAGCATACATTCAAACTAGAAAATACTTCAGTTCCAAGAGCAAAATTTGTGCTAAAAATTATGTAGGATTTGCCCAATGGAAAAACACGCGTAACTTTATAACAAATATTTTTGGTATGCCACCCTCGTAGATACATTGTTAGCTATTAGGTGCCTTTTGGAATTGACATTGAGAAAGCAAGATCGATAGAAAATGAGACGAGAATACATTAAAATTCGACTGTTGGTGGCGCCATCTACATTAATATTTTCTCTAACCAAAGTCTCGGGCAAGCGAGAAAACTAGCGCTCGCCACCTACACGTTATACAAATCGAATCTGTTCAAGAGCTGTTGCTGAAAATATTTAAGTTTACCAAAAACGTTAAGGGTCCGAATATTGTTTAGGCAGGTAGGTAATTGAATTAACGTCGCACTGGAAAAAACGAAGGGCTAATGGCGATGGTACCGGATGAAACTCGAAGATTAATTGCTTACAAAAGTAATTACGATATAAAATATATCGATTCGAAATGAAAAGGCTGAAGTGTTTGCTATCGGTAACTTTTTGTGAAAAGGCGAATAATTAAAGTAACATCATAAAATATGTATTTGAATAGAAATGTTTAAGCGCATGGTGTAAAGACGGCTGGTGCACCTTAAATCTGTCGTGGCCGAAAGTCCTCACGTTGGATTGGTGTGGAAGTTTGGAGAGTGGGGTACCAGCTCAGGTGTTGCTTCGTCATCTGACCGTGGTTCAAAATTACAAGTTGTTGTCCTCGGATCTTTCCCTTTAGGGACAGATCCCGGACCGTCGTCAATAGCCCGTTGTGTTGCTCTAGTACGACGTTAACTAAAATTACCATTGCCATCATATCTCAGGTATTTAAAAAATAATTTTATGATTAGTTACCTATTAGATAATATCAAATTAATTTTTTCATCAAAAATAGAATTTGAAGGAGTTTTTTGATTTTTGCAAGATTTTTTTTTTTGTGTGTGTGGCTATTGTACTTTTGATATCATTTTAGAAAGACCTTTCTGTTTTATATATTTTTCAACCAATTTGGCTGATTTTGATATAAAATTAAAGGTAATATTTTTCTTTATGAAAATAAGCTATAAAAGTGATACTAATGGTAATACAGTTGAAACTCATCACAGGTTAAGTGATTTTTTATATTTTTTCAGTCGGTAAATTCAATAGGTCATACCTCATAAACCACAACAAACACATGTATCATATTTTTTTCTAGAATGAGCAGATCATGTACTTGTGTTTTAAAAATAAGAAGAGTGTTTTTTTGTGGTAATAAAATAAATAAATATCTTTTGCAACAATTTAATTTCAAAATCAATAGTTTTATGTAAATTTGAGGTCTTTTTGAACTTAAATAACTCACAAATTTGTGAGAATATTTAAAACTTTGGTTACAAAATAATAAAATTGATCTGCATTAATCATAATTAAAAGCTACAGTTTAATTTTGTAAAAGAATGATGCAGAAGCCCTTTCTAATTTAGCAAAACAAAAATAATTTTTCTTTTGATTGAAAAAAATAACAATTTGGAACAGCCTGCCTAATTGCCAAATTATGCACCTGCCTTCAACTGGAGGGGGAAATACGCAGCAAGCAACATAAAAAAGTTTTCATGAATAGACTTGTTTGGATAAAAAAACACACCTGCCAATAATCTCCCACTCCCACTGCACATTCATGTGCAAGTCTTACTTTAGGCCCCGTTCACATGAGGCGAAATCTAACGCGCGTTTGATGTTGACACAAAACGCGGGTAGCCAAAATACATAGAGTTCTACTGGAGCGTTCACATGCAGAAAACTGCTGAATCGGGCGTTTTTATTGCTTCCGCGGGCCGAGGGGAACCCATAATTCGAACGCTTCGGCTGAAGCTCGAGATACATAGGAATATGGTACGCTGTTCACATCTCACGATTTTTGACTGGCGTCAGCACTTTTTTAATTCCTTATTTGAAGTTCCTATATTCGCGATCGTTAAAGATACAGTGAAAATGTCAACGGATTTGAAATCTGCGGAAATTTCTAGTTAAAATCGATACCTTAAATGCGATTTTCTTTAAATAAATAATTTTTCAACTGTTAAATTTTATATTTTCGCAATACGAATTTGGAAGCATTTGACGAAGATAATCATTACGAACACAAAAAGAACTATTTATCTCGTTTTATAGAAAAGATATATCTTGAATAGAGTACTTAGTTGCCTTAATTGACTGCTTTGTATTTAATATCTTTAAAATAGGATGCAAATTAATTGATTCGGTGTTTTGAAGATAGTTTTCAACAAAGGGGAATAGTATGTAATTTTAGTTTTGAGCTAACGTGTATACCGACGACGGTCCGTTTAAGTTTCCAAGCCAACGTGATTCAGTTTTAGGCCATTACATTCACCAGCCTCTTTTGTACACGACGGTATTTGGCTGAATTCGAACTCGCAATCCTCCAGTCGATGCTTTACTGGCCTTGTTTTTCATATTCTAATCCTCCTGTCAATCTTATTGTTATCATTAATGTTACTACGTTTAATGTTATTTTTATATCATATTTTCATGAAGATGGAAAATCGATTATCAATTTCCAGATTTTTGATTAGTTCTATTGTAAGCCATTTCACGACATTTTTAGAGCAATTTTATCACTATTGAGTGTAGTAATTATATTCATTATGTCTTTGATTTCGTTTCTATTTTGCTGGAACATTCACAGTCACACTCGTTACATGACTCATCTGTTAGTTTTTGGCGCCATAAATGACATTGCTCTGCTCCTTAATGTAAGCAAATTCTTGATAAGCGTTCTACTGACACCGGAAAAAGGGATTAGTCGTTCACGATAGAAGCAGAGCTCTGTGATACCGATCTTTTAATTGATGAAACACATAAAATTCCAGCTATTTGGAATATGAAGTGCCCTGCTCATAAGAACAGAGGTTTGAAAAAGTCATCTTGGGAAGATATTGTCGAAGTTTTTTCTAAAGTTGGAAACAGCAAAGAAAAAAAGAAAATATTTGGTAAATTCTTTATTGTATTTTATTTTTAATATTAATAACCTTTATATAATTTTATCCTGCCATGATACTTTGCCTTCATTCACAAAGTAATCGGCATATTTATTTCACAGTTTTAGCTGACATGTTTCCCCGTGGTATATTTCTGGTACTAAAACTTGTAAATGGAGCTTCATAAAGAGTATCTTCATATTGATACCCATATCGGTCTTACATAATTGTGCAGAACACACCGGGACCCAACTATAGTTTCGGTTGTATCAATTTTAGTTTTCATCGCCCTGTGAAATATTCGCCATTTGTTCGCCATCATTCCTAATGTACATTCGATATATTGTCGTGCTCTTGATAAGCGATACTTGAAAATTCTATTGGTGTATGTTAGAGATTTTCCACAAATAGGGCGCATGACGTTTTAGGAAATTCCAAAAGCTTCATTTCCTACAAGCACATGAGGCAAAAGTATGGTATCAACGGTGGATATAGGTTTTGGATTTGGAATTTTTAAAGCATGCTCTATAAGTTTTCTGTACAATGAAGACTCCTGGAAAACAGCCGAGTCACTGCTTTAACCATATGCTCCAATGACAACATAGAGAAAACTATAGTTCGCGTCACATACAGCTAAAAACGCGATAAAAAATAATTCTTGTAGTTGTAATATAGAGAGCCTGTATTTAGCAGGTTGTATGATTCGAATGTGTTTTCCGACATTTGCACCAATGCAATTCGGAAAATTTGCGTATTTTTTAATTATTTCTAAAACTTCCTCCCACTTCTCATTTGTCACTTCTGGTATACAGATCGGTCTTAATCTGTTCCAAATTGATTAGCACACTTGTTTAATTAAAGTTGCGATGGTAGACTTGCCGACCCAGTAACTGTAGTGCAAATCAGCAAAGGAACATCCAGATGCCAAATACATAAAAAGAATGCCAAATACATTTCTTTGTAATCAAACAGTGGTACCCTCCAACTTACTAGTTTTTTGCGGCACTCCTACTCATTTTGAGAATATATCATCAAATCAACTTATACCTATTTAGAGTTTATATTTTCAATAAACAAAATGCAAATACTATATTAATTAGTTTAAATAAGACGTTCAACTTCAAGATTTAATTTATCTGTTCAAAATATAACATTTTCATCTGTCTTGCTGAATTGTCTGCGTTGCGTTTCGATACGAAAATAATCACTTTGTGTAAAGTTATTCAATTTAATTTTAATGTATCAAATACATTTCTTATTTAGTCATCACCGTGCTTCTAGAAAATTTTCAATGCATGTGATAAGTCCTAGCCAAATTCGTTTCGCACAAAGATTAGTGACTACTACAGAAAATCTATTTTTTATGAAAAACATTATGTTTTTGATGTTGATCTGGCATAGAATTTTACGCAGATTCGAAATCCGTTGAAATTTTCACTCTGTCTTCAACCATCGCAAAGATAGACATTTGAATGAGAGGAATCAAAACATAATTTAATGCTAAAGGAAACGCGCAAAGGGGTGTTCACATGGACGCGGTTCGAAAACGCGCGTTAGAAAAACTCCATGTGAACGTGGCCTTATATTACTGCGAGGCCGGTTGTGTTTGTTGGACACATTATTTCCTAACATTTTTATTGCTTAACAAGTAGGGCAACTTTTTGCAACAAATGCAACTTTTTTTTCGCACGTTCTACGTTGCATGTAAAGTACTAAAACCAAAATTCCTCCTACATGGGGTGTATTGTGAGTTATAACCGCAATATAAATACAACTTTCTGCACAAATGCAACTTTTTGCATAAGTGAAACCACCTGAAACATTTTAAAATTTAGCTTAGAATTAATTAACATAAAATTACTAATATTGCGAACGCCGAAGTATTGCAAGAAGTACTTCAACACATTGGTTGGTACTCTTGATAATCCAGAGGAAACTTGCGTAATCGACTGCGGAGTTTGCGAGGTGAGTGTCGATCATCAATATGTTGTTCGCCTTGTAGATGACGTTTTAAAATCTTTGAATGTTGAGCGAAAGGATTTTGCGCTTCTGCTATCCGATACAGCGTATTATATGACTGCGGCTGGAAACACGCTCAAGGTGCTTTATCCACGATTGCTCCAAGTTACTTGCGTGGCACACTTGTTTCACAACTGCAGAAAAAATCCGCTGATTTTACAGAAATGTGGACAATCTGATCGCTTGTATAAGGCAGCCACGGTACAAAACAGCTCCGAAAAGCCGCTTTTCGGACCAACTGCCTGAGCCAGTACTCACACGCTGAACTACGTGGCTTCGAATGACCGACCACGCTCTTAAGGACATAGCGAGCGGTTTCAGTGGCGACTGCATTTAATGCGTTGCGTAAAAGAAAATGTGAGCCAAAGCTGCTAAAAAGTTCGCTGAAAATCAAAAGAATGTTTGATTCGTCTCGTAGAAAAATCGGAATCGAAAGCGTACAACATCGAGACAGCGTATAAAGATATCAGATCGATGGATTTACCTTAAAGCAAATCTTAAAAAACGATTGGAAAATAATAATCGCCCATTCAAGGACATCAAAGTTCTTCTGTATTTAATGATTTAATATAATACTGTTGTACATGACAGAAATTGACAATAAATTTTGAATTTTTTTCATTTTTTTTACGAATAATTTATTTTAGATTCTAGCGTATCAAAAATCAGTGCAACATTATTTCCATAAATGTAACTTTAAAGAATGATAAATGCAACTTTTCCCATTTGTACTGCAACAAAAAAGTTTCCCTATTAATAAGGTATGTTTTTTAGTTCTGATTTCAAAATGTTTTGATTGAAATTTAATGGAAATGTGTGTTCAGTTGGTCAATACTTCAAAGTAAACTCCACTACATCAACTCAAGTAAAATTTAGTCCAAAAAACTTTGTAAGTTGTTCTGAACTTGGGGAAGAAGAAAGGGAACTTTTAATATAAACAATGTGTTGAACTAGTACCAGGTACAAAATTATGTATTTCTTGTAGAAAAGTAGTTTTCTCCACATTTCCTCAAGATAATGACAAAGTAAGCAATCTTTCAGACAGTGATTATAAATCTGATTTAAGTAATAACGAAGTCACTGCAAAGCTAAATGAAAGCTGTGAATTGATAGAATGTTCGCTCCTTAAAGTCAGAAAACGAAAACTTGATGAAAGAGCTATTGATTTGGGAAATAAAGATGAGCGAATTGCAAATAGACTCCAAAATAGGACAAAAAAGGCTCTAAATATTGAATCGTCATAAAAAAAAAACAAAGAAAGAGAGAACAAAACAGAAGTGCAGTGATTGTGATAGTCTCTCTCTAATGCATAAATTAAAAGAAAAATTTATAAAGAGTAAAATAGATGATTAACATCAGATATTGACTATAGTTCCCGAGTCATGGAGTATCTTACAAACAGTCAAGTTTTTTGAAACCTCTGTGAAAAGAATCATAGAGTCCAAGAATGTCTTTTTGTGATTTATTTTGGGACATCAAACAAGTAGTAATATTAGACCGAAGTTTGAGTTTCTAGAACAAGAAGGGAGCTCATCAAGAAAGCTCAATCCCGAAGCCGCGCCATTCAGGAAGTCTAAATTGTTTTGAATCACATTACTTTTCGAACGATCACGTGGTCTCGCCGAGAGTGACAGCAAGAAGCTCCACTCTCAACAACACCCACGTGGTACATTCCTATTCTCAACACTTTGAGTACTTAGTGAAAAAAGCTAGGAAGTTATTGAATGAAGAAGGCATTTTATGTAAAGAAAGGAAAAAGCCGTACTCTATGTGATGAAGTTATTCAGAAAGCAAGAGATTTGTATTATGATGACGAGATAAGTAGAGTTTGTATTTCTTTACCAACAAAACATGGTCAAAAAGAATTGATAGCAAAAATATTAATATTGAATAACTTAAAAGATGTTTACTTATCATTCAAGGAGAATAATTCCACAAAAAAGATAGGTTTTACCAAGTGTGTGACACACAAGAATGTGTAACTGATGTAAATAGTCGAGGGATTCATTCAGTGTGTGTTTGCACATATCATCATCATAATATTAAACTTGAGTATACATTTAAAAATGCCATATCAAGAACTCCTGCTAAAATTAGAGTGCCTATATAATCAGAGTGGCGACATGCGGGAAACATTTTCTGATAGGCTTAGAAACCGTTTCTACCTCCCGAGGCGGTTTATTCCGAGCTTCCGTAGACTTAACATAGGAACTTTTTCTGTGTACGAGAAAATCGGGTATTAGTTAAATTTAGAAGAAAATATAGCTTTTTCATGTTCCCTTTCGTGTTCTATATATAATGTTTATTCATTATTATTATTTTAGTCTTATGTCAGTATAAATCTGAAGACGTTTAAAGTAAATAGCTTTTTCCGAACAACTTTTTGAAATGCGACTTTGGCGATGTAAACATCGAGCCAAAGGAAATTGCAAGTCAAACTTTTGATAATGTGTTGTTTTTTCAGCTATTGCTCCCTTATAAAAGGTTTTTAATTGCCTGTGCCAAAATCAATCATCAGTAGAGAGTAAATTGTAACCATGCTTTATATAAATAGAATTAGAAATGTTTACAAAAGTGTTGTTTTTAATTAAAACAATCGTCTCTTTTTTTTGCTGCTAGGTCTCGGAACAACCACATCAATATTCATCAGTGGATTTGGATATAAATGTGTGCTGATGTTGTTAACGATTTTAACGATTTTTATGTTAACATTTATCTGTTTATTTGCTAAATCACACTAAAGAATAACAGTGTGTTAAAACAGTTGGCTGAAAGAAAGCTTTATTTTAAGGAGCTACACATTAATAGCAGGATATTTTAAATCTATATTTTTTATGCGTTATAAAATTAATTATTATATTTTTTATGTTTATTTTATGTTATTATATATATATATATATATATATATATATATATATATATATATATATATATTTATGTTTTATACACAATTATTATATTTTTTATGTGTTATAAATTTAACTTCTATCACATAGCATGGAAAGAATTTAAAGAAAAAAACTGAAGTGCATAAGGTAAAACACATCAGTATTGAATAAAATAGGATCTGAAATTATAAGCTTAACATTTCGTTTTCTTGTTAATGTGCATGAAAACAATTGAAATAAGTAGGAGCATAAAAATACATGAATTTATTTTTAACGCACTCGTTGCGAATGTATAAAACACAAAGCAGTGTAGCGTTAATTTCGAAAGTAAAAATTTCGAGACTTCAACACTTTCGCCTAAAGAAAGAGTGAGTAGGAAATGTGGGAAACCGATGGAAGAAACACATTCGCCCAGTAACCTTCTTGAAGACGATTCTGGTAGAAAAATGGCTGCCGCGCATGCGCATTGGGCGAAATTGTCCCCTTGTCGCCACTGATTATTTAAGCATTCTAGCTAAAATTGGTGTGTAACGTGGAATCAGAGGAATGCATGCTTCACCGTTGTCCTGAATGTCCCAGTGAGAATTCTTTTTTTGGGTTAGAATACTTTGAAATTAAAAAAACAGTCACATATACGCAGTGGCTCCAAACTGATCGAGCATTCCTCGAAACTGTAGTAAAATCAATGGATGATTTTGTTGATTTACTAGTTTCAAAATTCGTGAAATTGACAAATCATCACTTTATAGCCAAATCACAGAGTCAATACTTAAAGAAAATAAAAGCAGATCTGGGTGATGAATGCTGTATAATTTTAGCAGACTTTGCAGAAAATGACACCTGAATCTTGCAAGATGCTGCTCAAGGTTTCCATTGATATAACATTCAGGTTACACTACACCCATTTGTAATCTATTACAAATATAACAGTAAACTTAAATTAAAGTCAATATCCTTTATTAGTGTGTGTGTGTGTGTGTGTGTGTGTGTGTGACAGCCTTAATCATAACACTACAACGTTTCTTACATTCCAGAAGTCACTTCTACAGTATCTGAGAAAAGAACTACTGCATTTAAAAGATGTTTTTTTTTTAGTGATGGTAGTTCAGCTCATTATAAGAACTACAAAAATTTTATAAATTTATGTCACCATGAAGAAGACTATGCCATGATGCTGAATGGCATTTATGCTTCTCTAGTCATGGCAAAAATGCATGCTATGGAGTAGGAGGTACAATAAAGCGCCTTGCCACAAGAGCAAGTTTTCAAAGAACTGTTGAGAGACAGATTTTAAATGCACATGATTTGTTTGAATTTGCCTCCAAAAAATAAAGGGGATTTAGATGTTTTTCACATCAGCAGCAGAGGTGGCAGCAAATGAAGATTTCTTGAAGGAAATATATGAAAAGTCTTTATTAATAGTAGGTATAGAGAGAACAACTTATTTAAGCCATTAGACAAAATAAACATTTTGGTGAAGAAGGTTTCGGTTTCTGAAAAATCTTTTACGGCAATTGTTGATAGCAAAACCAGAGGAGTAGTAAATATTATTCCTGAAAAGTTTTATGCAGTCATTTATGACAATAAATTGTGGATTGGGAAGGTACTAGACAAATGTGAAGAAGAAAGAGATGCAAAAATTCAATTCATGCATCCACCAGGCCCTTCACGGACATATTTTTGGCCAACTAAAACGGATTGCTGATGGGTGCCCTATGAAAATATAGTCCAAGAAGTTTAAGTTCTTTTGACATCATCTGTATCAGGACGAACATACAAAATAGATGAAAAGGTTGACAAACAACTGCAGAAAATTGTTATTTTAGGCTCAAATAAACTTTAAAGTTACATTTAAAAAGTTGATTCTGAAATAAAATTTTTGCAAAGCAAATTTATTTTTTATTTCATAACCACAAAAAAACACCCTTTTTATTTTTAAAACACAACAAGTATATGATCTGCTCATTATAAAAAAAAATGTATACTACATGTGTTAGTTGTGGTTTATGAGGTATGACCTATTGAATCTACCGACTGAAAAAATATACAAAATCACTTAACCTGATGAGTGGCAACACCCTAATACCTTTAGTATCAATTTAATAGCTTATTTTGGAAGAGAATAGTATTAGCTTTGATTTGATACCAAGTTCAGCCCAATTGGTTAAAAAATAAGTAAAACAGGAAGGTCTTTCTAAAATGATACCAAAAGTACAATATCCAAAATCTTACAAAAATCAAAATTTTCCAAAAATGTCCCCAAATTTAATTTTTTATGAAAAATTAATTTGATATAATCTAATGGGTGTCTATTCATAAAAAAATTTTGAAAAATATCCGAGACATAATGGCACGGCCGAATATTAAAATCGGGTGATTTCATATGGAATGACCCAATGGTAATTTTTAATTAACCTCGTACTAGAGCAACACAACTTAAATATTAGGAATGAACTTTACACGAAATTCACGTGATTAAAAATGCAAATACAGCCGTCAAAATAAAAAAAAGATTCATCCCATCGCAATTGCACAATTTACACCGCAGAGCAAAACGGAAGGTAACAATCGATAGGGATGAATGTATTCTACAAATATCAATACTTAAAATGTGTCTAAGAGGGCCGTCTGAATATTAAATTGGATACCTGCTCCGATAATTTCAATACGAACACCCTACTTTTATCCCACATTTGGATACATAATTATATTCTTTGTATATTAATTTCATGCGGAAATAAAAAAAGTTCACCAATTTCATTTGATTTTTCACCAATTTGTAAGTGTTTGAAAATTAGATCTCCTAATGTTAAATTGGTGTTTCACGTTTTTTGTTATTCTTGCTACAAATATTAATTTTTCTTGGAAATTGTTTTTTCATCCTTTGCTACCCACAAACCTAAACACAATCTATAAACATTTTAATTATCAAACTAAATTTACTATTTTTTATCAATTATGAAATTAGTATTCATAAAAATTATGAATAGAAACATGGGGAAATTTGGACACCATGTGATTCAACTGTTACTGAAACATCGGAATTCCAAATTTCAGCTCATTACGTGCATAATTAGTAGCGCAGAGAGACTGTTTGCAAAATTCGATGATTATTATCGTTATTGGGGATAGTTCACAAAGTGAAAACAGAAATTTCTGCCATCAGATCCTGGGATTCAATCAGAATGGGTTCTGACTTTGTCACCATCTTTATGGACTCCACATCAAGGGCCCTGCAACAGGTCATTGGACGCGTCTTTATTAATATTTATAATGTGATTGAACTGCGAACATTTATACCAGGGGTGGCCAACCTTTTACATACCATGCGCCAATTCTATTTCACATACGAGTTCAGATGCGCCATATGTCACGCACCTATTCTACCTTCTTACGTTCATGATTGAGGTTGGACAATAGAGATTGGAGTAGGATCTGCTTCACTTAGGGGAAACTAAATTAGTTAATGTGCGCCAGTTCAAAAGACACGCGTTTATTGGAGCACCAACATACACTAGTGAGAGATGATCTCTTGGACGTGAGGGAGATCGCAGTCTTGGAGCCCGCTGATTGTGTGATGGTGCTACAGCCTCGTTTTGTGAAGATAACTCTGGACCATAGTTGACGGATATGATGAAATAGAGAGATGGAGCTTCGAGAGCGATTTCAGGTTGGAACTTCGAGTCGTCTGTTCTCTCTATTTGCTACAAGTAGACTTGGCATATTCTTAATAATCTTTTTTATGCAAGTATGTTTAGAGACATAATTAACATTTTAAATGATTCAATTACTGTGCGTATTACAGCACATAAACGTTACCATTAATAAAACTTTTGAGCCTGCTTCGACTTCGCTTGTCTTTTAATGTTTGGTGTTAAATTTGTTACTGAGAGCAGCAGAGATTTCTTCAAATTTGAATAAAGTCATTCGCGAAAACGTTTTGCTTTTAATAAATTTCATAAATGAAAAAGTTTGTTCATATATGTATGTCGTTCCCAAACGAAATATTTTTTTTTTTTGCAAATTTTCTTACTTCTGGTTTTTTTTAATGTTTACAGACATTAATCAGGTCAAAAGCCATTTAGATTTGAAAATTTCAAATCTGCTTATCAAATTTCATTTTTAAAAATGGATTTGGTTATAAAAAAAATACGACGAACTGATGAGTAAAAAGGCTGTATGAATTGAATTGAGAGCACTGTGGTGTTGAAAGTATGAAGATGGATTCAGTTATGGCGCCTATTTCAAAAGAATAAGTAGGCGAAAGGATGCAATGCACCACTTGTTTTCATCCAATGCGCCACGTTTGGCGCATGCGCCACAGGTTGGCCACCCCTGATTTATACGCTCACTCAATGGTTTTTATATAGATTTCCTCGGTCAATTTTACGCCGTTTTACATTATTTTTTCATCAAATCTGCCTGAAATTAAAGGTGGGATTCGTATTGAAATTATCGGAGCAAGCACACAATTTAATATGAAGACGGCCCCTTTGACAAATTTAAAGTATTGATATTTGTAGAAAACATTTATCCCTATCGATTGTTACCTTCTGTCTTGTTCTATGATGTAAATTGTGCAATTGCTATCGGGTGAGTCGTTTTTTTTTTGACGGCTGTACATTGGACTTTTTTATTGGTTAATCATTGTAAAACACACACACACACATTTTAATGCGCTTTAAGCTTCATGTGTATTAATTCCGTAAATGAGTTATCGTTGATTCAAGAACTTCAAACATCTGGTCAGAACTTACGGTGAGCGACCCAATCAAAGCCGTCCTGGTGACATGGATGACTAAACTGGCTGGGATTGTATGGTGATGGGAAGACATGTTGAGCATTGTTCTCTGTAAAACAAAGTACATCTAATGACTCATCATTTTCTCAAACTGGTGAATAAATCTGCTACATTGTGGGCAGGATTCAAAAGTTAATAAGCAGTATTATCAAAATTAGATAAGTAATTCCCTCCTCCTTTAGGTATTACGAACGAGGTAGGTAGTTGATACGACGGACTATTAGGGTCTGTCCGGGATTAATCCCTAAAGAAAAGATCCGAAGACAATACCTCGTCCTTTTGTACCACGGCCAGCAGACGGAGAAAGCACTCCACTCTCCAAACTTCCACACCAGCCAACGTGGACATTCGAGGTCACGACAGATTTAACTTGCACCAGCCCCTGTGTACACAACAACCTTTTGTTGGATCCAGTTTGCAGGATTGCGAACCAATTGGCTACCGCAGCCTCGTATTATGAACGAAACATCGAATGAAGTGTTATTCCTTTATTTACAACCACGAGATAATTTTTGACGAGTTCTACTTTTGTATTGTGAAATGTGACATACCTCCAAGCTTTGAATCTAATTTACTTACGGACCAGACATGCCAAGTATAGCAATAACGTCAATATAACGAGCTAAGCATAACAAAACAGACGTTTCGGGCTGTTCATTTCGTCTACACGCACTGTTTATTGTTTTAGCTAATTTTGAGAGAATAATCGCTTCATGTCACATAATGTGGTAATTAAAATTCGCGAAGCTACGACAATAAGGGTTTCGAAAATGAAACGGTAATGAAGATTTGATGTTGATTAATTTTTGCTATGGGAGGGCTGGTTAGACCGGAATCTGTGACATAATTGCAGAAACGTGGCAAATATTAGTGCAATAATTACTACAAAAGGTTCTGTATGGTTATGTGCTGGAGGGGATAGAGTTGCCACTCCTTCCCTTCTGGCACACAAAACTGCTAAAGAAGATTACCTATCCCTTTACTGTTTTGATTGAAATAAAGATAGTCGATAACCACTTGTTTAAAGTGGTCACCATCAAACAGACAGCAGACAAGACCATTGCACGAAGCAGTGACGTCAGGAACCTGTGTGGCTGGTCCACTGTCAGCCTACCAGGATGACTTCATGGTAATTCCTAACGGATGGGTCCTCTAGGCCAGTGCTCCCCAACCTTTTTATCGCCGCGGACCGGATCAACGTTTGATAATTTTAACGCGGCCCGCTAGGGGGGGGGAGACGTTGATTGTTTATATTTTAGATTGTTTTGATTTAATAATTTTAATTTAACTGTATTTAAACATGCCTTCAAAATAAAATACGTTTACACCGAAAAATGAATATAATGTGACTTTAACATTTTAACTCGCTAGAACGCTAAATCAATAAGAACCCTGAGCTTGTTTCTTTGCAACGAGACGGTTTCACCTGTGGGTAATAGGAGACAATGACACCCGAAGTGTGTTGCTTATGTCCAGTTTATTCCGTTGTTTTGATTTGGTTGCTGTCACTGCAGAAAACCCCGCTTAACACAGATAGATTGTCAGATATGGCAATAGGGATTTAAGTGCTGTGGTGGCAATCTCAAGGTATTCCGCCATGACTTTAATCCAGAACACCGGCAGAGTTGTTGTCTCGAACGTAGTTTTAAGGCCGCCTTCATTTACAATCTCCAGCAGTTGATCTTCTCCTTGCACAAACATGCTAGATTCGCCTGATTTGTTGAAAAATGGGTTGCGGATCCATTCCTTACTAGTTCGTGGGTATTTTGTGGTTTCCCAACCACAAAATAGCCACGAAGCGCTCGAACTTTTTTTTAAAAGCAAAGACAGGTGATCGTGCACCAACTAGGAGAATGAATGTTCAGGCTCAGTCTCGCCTAAAATCCCCGATAATGTCTGAAACATGTCCAAAATGCCTCTGTTCACGCGCCGTCCCCACAACTTCAGTTTGACTTTAAATACAGCTACTTTGTCTGCCAACTTGAAAACAGTTGTCACATTTGTCAAAATTAGAAAATAGAGACATACAGAATTCAGAAATCATAATTGAAGCTCTAGTAACAGAACAAATTTCAAATTCTGATTTATCGCCTCCTAATTTGATTGGACATTTCATAGATAAGAACCGTACAAACCCGAGATAAATACACCAAAGTAAATAAAATGGAAATAATTTAATATTCCTAGGGAGGCCCGGTACCATTTGATCCACGGACAGGTACCGGTCCGAGGGTTGGGGACCATTGCTCTAGGCAATCTCGAAGGGGGTCAAATTTATCACCAACTGATAAATATTGGTTATAAGGCATTTTGCACCACTGTTTTTAAAACTACCAACATCACATTTTTGAACATATATGATTGCAAGTTTTATTTTATCGAGCGTCTACATTGATAAAGTCCTACAAACGAGCATCTTTGAAGGCGTATGAAACGTTTGGTCTACAATAAACATAGCGGATCGTTACGTTCACTGAATCGAAATCTTGGATCCAGGATTATTGCAATTTGCAGTTGTGGTTTCTGGAAGCTCTTCTCCGAAAAGGTGCAGATTTTTCTTAATATGCAAAAGGGGTGGGGGAGGCTATTCAACAGTTGGTAGCTTACCGGTGGTGTCCCAAGACTGCGTCGGCGGTGTCTGCAAACTCGTGTAATCGAAAGAGGCTTGAGACCACGAATGCTCCATCTTCTCGTCTGGAAATTGAATGACATTAGAAATCACGATGTACATTATATTTCCTCCACACATGTTCATAACAATAGTTTATTCCGACTGAATACCTAGAGATTAAAGCATGTTGAAGCACATTATAGGTGGTTCTGGTTATAACATCGAAACACAAAATATCAAGAAACAGAGAAAACAAGTCTCACTTTCCAAAATGTCAGCAGGGAGTAGAGGAGGACTCAATTGACTCGAAAAGTCCAGACGCGGAGCATAAAAAGAATTTTCGTTGTTACCTAGAAATAAAAAACAGGTACATTAAGCATCGAACCTTTATTATTTATTGGTGATGCTTTGAATTCATGTTAAAAGTACTTTCGTTGTAGTGATTAGAAGGCTGTCAAGAACAGGCGCAGATGAATGTTTTGCGAGTGTTTAAGATTGTGGCGTCTGGTGTACTGGTGAGACGCACAGAAAAATTCTCGTGAAAACTTGACACAAGATGTATTTGTATCGGGATACAATGAGAATTCTAAAGCCGCAACGGGTCTGCGCTTACCTGCCAATATTGGCTATCTGTCGTCTGGCAGCACAATTTGTGTTTACTGAAAAGTCTAGGACGCAAAGGGCCTATTTGCCTCTAACGGCGAAGTCTTGTCTATGCGTAGGACGGACGTCCTAATCTGACCGTGATGGTCGTCTGGTTGAACAATCCGTGTCTACCGAAAAGTCTAGGCCGCAAAAGATCTATCTGCTGCTAACGGCGAAGTCTAACTCCCTGAGGCTTCTGCCTCCGATCAGGTCCACACTAGGTATGCGACAGCAAAACATCGATGTTTTGAAACATCGATTTAAGTAGAATTATTTGCATAATTTCGTTAAAACCATGTGCTCCCCTAATTTTTTTGAGCAGTGTACTTTCGTTAAAACCAAATTGCTTACTCTATTTAATTTTTTTTGTTGGTTTGGTAAATAGCAGTTCACACACATTCAGTCTTTAGACATTCACTACTTACCCGTGGCGTTCAAGTGGTTGACAGGAGATTGCTGCTTCGGGAAATCGAAAGAGGGTGGCGAATAGCCGTTCGGAATTTCATCTGAAAAACAGATTGTTTCGTTTTTGTATTTTGAATTACGTAAACATTGAGGGTAGGGCAAGTCAACGTGAGGACATTTGAGGTCACGACAGGTATTTCGTGATCCAGGCCTTACCAATACGACGGTCCGATTGAGTCGAGTTCCGAGTTTGAGTCGAACTCGAAACTCGACTCGAAACGAAAATAGGGAAATAAACAAAAAATATACTGTAAATTACAGAACAGTATGATTTTTAACCTTTAGACTACGGCCGGTACAACAATAGTACCATCTCGCCAAGTAAGAATTCAGACTACGGCCAGTGCAGCAGTTGTACCATGAAAGTCATAAGTAGAGCTCGGATCGATATGCAAAAATGTGATCTGAAATATGCATTACAAAATCCCAAAATATGCACTTAAACACCAAAATATGCAAAAAGACGAAAACAATCTTTAAAAAAAAGGGGGAAAATTAGCCACACTTTTCTTTATTGAATTAATTCACGATTTTATTTTTATAGCGCAGATAAAAATAAGTAAAAATTACACAAATCAAAAAATACACAAAATAACAAATATAAAAACATTACACAATTGAAAAAAGTAGATTAAAATGAAAACACTTCAAACGTCCCCAGGGATGTAACTATGGAGCAGACATGTGCCCGGGCGCCGGATTGGGAAGGGGCGCTAAACAAGTCGAGTATTTTGTTACTATGTACTATATTTACGCATGATAAAAAATGAATAAGAAAACTTATTAGTTGACTACAAAAACTTTAAAAAGAGATAAATGCAGAATGCGTGAAGTGTTGCATGAGTTTGATGTGAGTAAAGAAAGGATGAACCGTCGTAGCGTCCGAGTGTTTAGGATAACGGGCTCGTGGAAGTTTCCTAAGTGGATTTGATACTTTGCGCCGGCAAACAAAACTGAACTCGGTTAGCTTTTATACTATCTAGTTGAAACGTCAGTTTTGTGGTCCGATTATTTGTCAATGAAATATCTTAGAATTAATTCGGTATTTTATCTTATACTAAAAATGAAATTGCTGCAGATTACTCTACTTACCTTTGAAATTAAGTCTTTACCATCTAAAAAAAGTTGAATTAAAAAAATTTGGAATAGTGGAATTAATGTGTGGTGGCGATAACAGGTGTTGTCGGGGAGGGTTTTGATTTGCTTGGTAGAGGTCAGGCCAACCAAACCAAATGCGTTTTACTTCTGAAAATCTTCCTTCCAAAAGCACTGAGCAAAGTTCTTTGAAAAAAAGTTTAAAATAGAGAAATATCATCCAAGTATGCACAAACATGCAAAATAACCCCAAATATGCAAAATGGTCCAAAATATGCAGAAACATGCAAAATAAATTCGGGTTTTTTTTTTATTGCAAATTGCTAAGAAACACTCAATACGGATTTCTATTAACATTAGGAGCTTAAAAAAAGGTATGCAATATATGCGAAATCCGAGCTCTAAAAGAATCGCGCCAAGAAACAATCGGGTAAATATATAGTATACGGGGCATGTTTATTGCCAAGCAATTTTTCTCGCCTAAACAAGATGGCCGCCGAAGTCGGTATTGCAGTCATCTTGTCGATTCGATTATGTTATAGTCCATATTTTTGAAATTTGCCCGTCGGATTAGAATTTTTGAAATAATCTCGATAAGTGGTTAATAAAAAAGAACGAAAGGCAGATAATGAAGTATAGATAGAGATTGAGTTCTAAAAGGAGACTTACTGTCACTGTTCAAAGCTATGTAGGAATGATATTTCGGAAGGCTTGACTGCGTTTGTTGGGTCTCGAGAGGTGTCATATGAAACAGATTTCTGCTCACGTCTGTAAAACGAAAATAAAAGGAAGTTAGACTTTCTTTTTGCAGTACATGATACTACCCTATACTGTCAATAACCGTCCGGTTAAACCGACAAGTCGTTATTTTTTTCGTTTCGGTTAACCGGTTTTCTTTCTTTTTTTGGTGTTTTCTCGGCGCGGTTATAACTGCGGTTGTTTTTTTTTAAAACTAATAACCGAAAAAAAAACCGGTCCCGAAATTTCAAGAAAATTATATTCGTTGCCTGTGTTTATGGGATGCAAATGGTTCTCTTTTCATAACTGATTTTTCAAGATTCACAAAGTTTATATCCCTTTTCAACCCCTCCCGTGACATAACTTGTTCTCATTCTCTGACTTTGCATTGTTTAGTCTATGTGGGTTGAGGTATAAACAAAGGGGTGAGCGATGATCTTAAGTACATTTATACCAAACAACGTTTAATTACGACGTAAAATTCAGCAGGAGACAATATACAATAACTAAATAGGTAAAAGTTAAAAAAAAGTGTGCTATGACCATCCCATGCAACTACTTTCTAGTATTAATTTTATATTTATATGTTAAAATTTGAAATACATTTAGGAAAAAAAAGAAAGGTTTTAAAATTACATAAGTTTGGAATAACAGTTGTTTTCAACGGTCTAAACTGTAACCATTTATAGTTTTATACTTTTGTATAGTATAGTAATATAATTAATTAAGGTATCATCGCAATATTAAAAATCAGTAAACGCGAATTTCTTTTAGGGTGTTGTGAGAAAATTTTATAAGTTTTTGTATTTATACTCAAAGTTAGCAAACATCCTGGGAATCCTCAACATTTCCATCACCTTTAATGCGATCAAGCTCGCCTACTCCTTCCCCATCAGCAACAGAAAAACAACGGCCAATAACACTTTTTGAGGCAACAGAGAGAACTTCTAGCTTTGAGATTAAGTTGGTTCATCACGATTACATAAATATTTGGCATTTACTTCAAACTAAATCTTGTTTTCCACAATTTCGTTTGCGTCTGTACCTAAATCTATTTATTGTTGTAGGCGGTGAAAACGAGAAGTCCATATTACAAATGCATTAATTTACATGGTATTTAAAGACAACGCCCCTTACTCTATTGTGGAAAAGGAGGGTTTCCTGCATTACACTAAAACGATTGTACCTTTATACAAACTACCTACCAGAAATACCGTAAGAACTTTATTAACAACCGAAATATCCCTCTTTCTAAGACCAAAATAAGTTAAATATTTATGTGCTTACAGGTGACACAGATTGTGTCCTCACGGGCTACCAACAATTTACTCATAACATAAGTAAAATTTGGTCCAACACCCTTACTGCTGATATGACTACTCAACAGAAGACTTATACCAGTGACTCAGTGTAGTCAGTACCAGTCGGAGCTTTTTAGCTGTGACAGCTCACTTTATCTGTAAAAATTGCAGTAACTCTTACTTCGATTATTTTGATCGATAAAAAATTAACATTAGTAATTATATTACTATTGTTACAGACCCTGATGATTACCTCCTAGAGACAATAATGCTCGGTATTCGAAAACTCATACTGGAGAGTACATCTCATCGGAAATCAGGGACCTCTTGGACTCTTTTAAAATACCAAAATCTAAAATAGTGTCTTTAAGTACTGATGGAGGAACTAACATGATTTCAGGAGTAAAAAAAAATTACTTGGTGAAGGCAAGAATATAGATTGTTTTGCCCATGTGCTAAATTTAGTTATAATGGAAGAACTAGAGGATAGTGCTAATTCGAAGTTAGAAGAGCTCACTGGGGAAGTAAAGCAAATAATAAAGTTTGTTAGGCACAGTAATTTGTTTATGTATAACCTGAGGAGCGAACAGCTAAGAGAAAGAAAAGCAGAAGGAAATATTCTTCTTTTTGTTCAATGTCTCAACAAGGTGGAATAGCACGTATGCCATGTTGGAGAGATTTATCCATTTCTCTCCATACGTCTCACGTGTGTTGGCTAATCACAACCTTAAAAGAGCTCCCCGCATGCTCTATGGGTCAGAAATATTACTATAGGAAGTAGTAAGAATATTAGGGTATTGCTGTTCATGCGTAGAAAACATAATTTTGTGTCGTCTGGGTCAATCTCCTCCCTGATGACGCTATCATCCACCAACACTTTCATTTTCGAAAATATCTTACAAATTCTTTTACTACTTTTTAAAAATTATATTATTTTTAAAAATTTCCTTTCGTTTTTTAAATTATATTGCTTACCATGTTATGGTGTGCACTTCAGCGCGCTTGCATGGTTAGTTTGGACTTTTGCTTTCTGGTTGATTCCACTTCTGGCTTTTTATTTCTTTGCTATTTTAAACGTTTTGCGTGGTTTAGCGTTTGCGTTACAAATACAAATTTTACTTAGCGTTGCGTGGTTAAACGTTTTGCGTTATATATATGATATGTATCAATAATGGTTAGCATTGTTGATAAGATGCCAAGAAGGTGCCTATTGGTAAAAATGCCGTACGAAAGGGATTTTCAGGGTAAAAAAAACGTATCAGACATACAGGGATGCGGAATATGCCCGAACGCGCAAGCAAGGTTCGGGGGAAATTTTTGCCCAAGTATATAAAAAAAAAAAAAAAACTCTACAAATTCAATTGTCATCAGTGACGAACAAATATTTTGGCCTACGACTATATTTACGCGCGACCCTTTTTTTGATAGGAATAAATATTAGTTTTTTTTAAAATTATAAGCAATAGTCTTAAGGAGAGTTCTTAATCATCAACATTTTACTCGAATAGTCGCTTAAACTAGAATGAAAATACGGGGACGTTTTCGTGGAATTTTCGGACAAAACAAATTGTGTTCTGGGGAAATATTGGGCCCTGAAACATTTTCTGCACCCCTGCAGACATACAGTTGCGGGAAAAAAACCGAATCACCCCTCTTCAATCGAGCAATTTTAACAGAGGAGAAAAATTAAAGATTGGCGTTTGACAGGAACTAATGTCTGTTATAAATTCAAGTGTATAACATTTGCATAAGGGGCCGTCTTCATATTAAATTGAGCACCAACTTCATAACTTCCAGTAGAAACCCCTATTTTGATACACAATTTCGAATCGATGTCAAAATTTAATTTCAGATACTAAAATTCATGCCATTAGATCTTACCGTTTCGAAGTTGGTACAGGAAAATGTGGACTCCTAATGAAAAATCAAATTCTTAGACTTTTATAGACATCTTCCTAAATAATATTTCTATAGCGCTGATATTTGGCATCCTGTTACTATTAAACAACCCAGACAAAATCCACCTAATATTTATTTAAAAAATAGTATTTAGTATGCAATAATAATAATTAAATTGATGTTTGAAAAATTATGAATTGGAACCTCACTTTTATTTTAATGTGAATAGATTCCGAAGGACTTCGTATATGGTCATACAAAATTTCAGCCTATTCCGACAGTTAGTTTTTGAGCTACGTTAAATTTCCCTCATTTTTGGGATTTTAGGGGGCAACCAAAAGTTTAGAAACGTCTAACAAACCTCGAATAATAATTCTCGGATCGTTTGCACGCAGATAGTAAATATAATAATGCAATTCTCAAATATTGCTTGCACTTGCTTCATAAATATAATAATTCTCCTATTGCTGAAAAATACGTTTGAAATAGAGTTCACATTTGAAATAGAGTTCACATTTGAAATCCGGGTGCGATAACTACAATTAATCTCGATCTACAAGTATCGACTTTCCATGCGGAGATGATCCCTGAAATTGACACTAATTTAACATTGAATATCTCCGGATATAAAGATAGTTCAGTCACGAAATTTCATATTTAGAATAATTTTACGATGTAGAATCTGATTGTGGCATCAAAACATGGTGTTTTCATTCGAATTTTTATTGCTTGTGCCAAATTTGATATGAAGACTTTCCCTTATGCAACAGTTTTGGATTTGAATTTATTTAGGATGTTATTCCCTATTGAATGATACCTCTGAATTTGCTCTAGTATGAATAGTGCTCTAAATAAAGAAGGTAGTTCGGTTTTTCCACCGCCACTGTGCATTGTTGAGTTGAGGATGATCGTGTTACCGAATATTTCTAAACCGACGTCTGAAGGTTGTGAGGGTGGCGTCGGTTGGTCCCAGTAGTCCAGCGGAAAACGGGGAGGTGAATTGACTTTATCCAACTCGGCTGAAAAGAATCACACTGGTTAAGGAAATACTGGACTGGACTGTACATATCACTTACAGAGCACAGCTTTTATCTCATCATAATAAAAACATCATCAACCTTCCTGTGAAATAGACATACGAGCTCAGCTTCATGTTACTTCTTCCAGTTGGTCGGCTTGAAGATCTGTTGTGTGGTTGTGGGGAAAAGCATTAATCCTAAATAATTGATTGGCTAACGTAAGTATCCACCGTGATCGAAAACACAAGTCTGCTCTTCCATAACCAATCGGCTGTCTATTTATAAAATCGCGTGATATACCCTTCAAAGATCTTAGGACAGCGACTCTGCGAATATGTTCCGTCTATTTCATTAGGAGGCCAAAAGAGAAAACACAAATAAAGTACTTAAAATTTGTGAGAAAAGTGGACTGAATAGCTTAACATGTATTTATCAGCGGTGCGAAAGTGAATTCGAGTCGGGACAATAACTCAAATCGGTCTTCCTCCCAAGTACTAAACCGCGACCAGAAGTTCTTAACTTCTGATGACCCATTCTTAAGGTAGGTAGGCATTTTAATTAACATCGAACTGGAGCAACACAACGACGGTCTGGGATGAATCTCCAAGGAAAAGAACAGGACAATACCACGTAATTTTGAACCACGGTCAACACTTGAGCATCCATTGTTAAGGAAATTGGGGAGATCGCGGCTTGTAGTGACATTTCCGACATTTTTGATAAAAGCCGTAAGATTTGAACTGAGTGAAACATTTAGTGTTATCATATCATTAGAGTAAATCTTGCGTAATATAGTTATAAAACTAGTACTATTAACATTATTAAAGTTTTTCGTAACATAAAATAAAATCTGCGTAACCTCGAAATTTGTCACAACTTGCCCCGTAGCTTGGCTAGTAGTGACATGCTTGAGGCACATTGTGACACACACAAATACATTGTAACATATAACTAACAACAACATTGTAACTTAACATTGTAACTACAATTAAATGGGGATAATTTAAATCAAGAATGATAAATTTATTCATTTATAACGTTTTTAACACAATAAAAACACTTTCATGTTTTTAATAACACTGTAAATCAAATGGAAAAAAAATAGTAAAATTATTAACACTTGTCAACTCTTAGTCCTTTATAAAGTTACTTTTAGAGACACTTGACAGTCAAAATAAAAGAAAAAACTGTGTTAATTGGGAAAGAAATAAAAAGTAGACCAACCCACTAATCTTTGGCCATATTGATCTTTGACTCGCCTATACGCCTACCTATATTTTTAATTACTCATTACCATCGCTTGTTTCAGCGTCTGATTTGCAGTTAATACAAATATAATACGATTCATTTTTAGTACATTTGACATGAGCCCATTTGGTGCATTTTACATGTCATGCATTGCACCCAGTCTTCTCCGGGTCTGGAAATTTTGTATTGCTCCAAACAAACTAGACATAAGCAATTTTCGTCATCTTCAGAGCTATCCGATTCTTGCTTCCTAATTTTTTTTTCAATAACGTAGGTGTAATTTTTTTTGCACTGTTTGGCCTTTCCATATATTTTCTTTTTTACTTTTTATTCTTTAATTTGTTTCCTTTTGTTCTGCTCGAATTTTCTCTTTTACAGGTGTGCTTTAGGGTGGTCACAAAAAATCAATTTTCGAATTTCTACCGTGGCACCCCCCCCCCCTAAAAGTTGCCAATAGGCTAGAAAATGTGATTGGCAGAGTTTCAGCTCAATCTGATAACATTAACCCGTACCTCATTGAGGCTAAAGTTAAGAAAACCAGCGATTTTTAGCAAAAAATCGTAGTTTTTGCTCCTTAAAATTCGTTTTATAACTTTTCGTCCTAGAAACCTGGTTCTTGTCTTATTTCATAGGAAATGTTACTGACTTGAAGTTTGATCTCATTTACTTTTTTTGCTAAAACTTATAGAATGGTATTTAGCATTTTTCATGTAAGGTCGTAATGGATATCGTCAAAAGTGTATTTTCATGCAAAGCCCTAAAAACATTACAATATTCAATTACATTTACTTTTCAAATTTTGCTTTTTGTATTTTTCATTTTGCACATTAAAAAGGTTTTTGTTAGAGGTATTTTCAGAACTAAATAGTAAGGTCAGCAAGTTCAAAGTAAGGTCAAATTTAAAATGAAGGAATTAGGGGCAAAGAAGAGGAAGCAAGGAGTAAAAATGACAGCAAATAGTGTTCAAATGTATTTTATTAACTATATTGTTGAATGATTATATTATTATTATATTATTATTATTATTATTTAAATTATATTATTTATATTATTATTATTATTATTATATTATTATTATTTAAATATACAAATTAGGTGACAATTACAAATTAAGGTGGTAATGTCTTAGATATTGTAGCTTTTGAAGTGTCTTGAAAAATGTGTAGAAGTGTCATACGACTCCGCAGACAGAAATTCCGACAGCAAACAACTGATCTGATCAAAAATAGATTTATAAATTCCGATTTAGAGGGAGCTGTGGGGCCCTGGGATGGGAAATTGCTTCCAGATTTGTTGAGTTAAGAAAAGGTGGAGCGGATAGCGATTTTGATTACTTGTGGCGATGAAGAACAATTGATAGGTGTTCCAATCCTTGAAAATAGTACTGTGATAATTCAGTCAAAAGCTGTATTATCAGCAGTTGAGCACTGGGTGCAGTTGGGAAAATTCAGGCAATGTGTTTTGATACCACGGCAGTAAATACTGGTCGCCTTAGGGGAACCTGCGTTTTACTAGAACAGTTATTAGAGAAAAACCTTCCAAATTTCAAGTTTTCTTTTTGAACAGTTAAAAAACCGACAGCCCAGGGATAATAATAAAAATAATTCATCCAACCTTGCTAAATTCATTTGGGAGTCTTACTCAAAAATATATTACTTTTAGAGTACCTTGTGCTATTCATCACGCCAGATGGATTGCAAAGGCCATTTATTCTCTCAAAATGTATATTTTCAGGGATCAATTTTCATTAACTGATTTAGAGAGAAACGGTATTGAAGATATTTGTTTATTTATAATCAATATTTTTGTAAAAGCATGGTTCAATGCCCACAAACCCACTTTGACCCCCCAACCTAGAACTATAATTATTAAAATCTTTAGTTCAATACAGGAAAATTGATAAAGAGGTTGTAGACAAGGCCCTATCTAAAATAATAAACCATCTGTGGCATCTCAACTCAGAGCAAGTTTCATTTTCATTTTTCGATGGTACTTTGGGAAAAAATGTCAAAACAAGCATGGTTGAAAAATTAAGGTCCGAAGTTGAAAATGATGAAGATGATTGTGATGATATGGATGTAAAACCAAAACTCAATCTCCAACAAGTTGTTCGTTTATAAGACAGAGAATTGATTATTTTGTTTCTCCTAGGACTCTACATTTTTTAAAGAGATTTTAAATCGATACAGAATTTTTAAATACTGATCCCGATGTATGGTGTGAAAATCAACATTATTTAAAAGCTAAAAAATAGTGAACGGTTTTAAGGTTGTTAATGACACTGCTTAGAGAGGAGTAAAATTAATTAAAGACTTTAATTCCTCTTTGACCAAAGACGAAGAACACCGGTAGTTTCTTTTACAAGTTGTATCTGAATATACGCACATTTTTCCGAACTCTTCAAAAGCTACAACATTCAAGACATTATCACCTTAATTTGTAATTACCACTTAATTTGGTTTTTTTAATAATAATAATATAATGATGTATAGTTCAACTATATAATTAATAAAATACATTTGAACACTATTTGTTGTCATTTTTACTCTTTACTCCCTCTTCTTTACCACTAATTCCTTCTTTTTGAATTTGAATGTTGTTGGATTTATTTTTGAAAATACCTCTAACAAAAGCCTTTTTAGCCTACAGAATGAAAAATACAAAAGCAAAATCTGGAAAGCAGATGTAATTCAATATTGTAATGCTTTTAGGGCTTTGCAATGAAAATTCACTTTTGACGATATCCACTACGACCTTACCTGAAAAATGCTATCAGTTTAAGTAAAAAAATTGGATGAGTTCAAACTTCAAGTCAATAAAATTTCCTATGAAATGAGACAAGAACCAGGTTTCTAGGACGAATAGTTTCGATTTTAAGGAGCAAAAACTACGATTTTTTGCTAAAAATCGCTGGTTTTCTTAACTTTAGCCTCAATGAGGTACGGGTTAATATTATCAGATTGAGCTGAAACTCTGCCAATCACATTTTCTAGCCTATTGGCAACTTTTAGGGGGGGGGGGGGGTGCCATGGAAGATTGGGTGAAATTTTTTTTTTCCCCATATACCTTGTGACCACCCTAGTGTGCTTGTTAGAACGGCAGATTTCAAACATTTACGAGCGGAGCGCTTGCCCTTTCGAGGTCCTGCTCTAGGGAGCGGTCTTATTTCTGTAAGACTTACAGCTGATACATTGCTAATGTCATCATAGAACCATCTAATTCAATGAGATTTCTAACTTCTGAAGACAGTCCTGCTATCTCACCATCATTGACTAAGTTTATTGCTTGGTTTGTTAACAGCTTCATATTTATTATATTCTTTTCCATTTTCATTCTGGTCTTCAACGCTCTCATCTCTGACGGATAACGATCGATCAGTTGCTGAGAAAGCATAGGAAGTCTTCATCTCTTAAAATGTTACTGTTAAATTCCCAAATTCCACTAGAACGAAATCCTGCTTGAATATTTTTTGGAGTGTCAGCACTAGCAAGAGCTATTTTGACAATACCTGGTATGTCGTAGATATCGACACAGTGCTTCCAGGATGCGATTTCCATCATCCACATACAGCCTCATTGTAGAATTTTTTTAATGTCCCGTATACTGACACGTCAAGAGGATATAATTTGTGACTCGCGTGAGGTGGAAATGATAACAAAATCACTCCGTTGCCCGTGTAATAATTCAAAACATCAATATTTCGATGGGAAGCATGGTTATCAAGCAACACTAAGACTGGGGACTCTTTCGAACGCCTTACATTTTTAACAAAATGTTTCATGAAAAGTAAAAAGTCAGGGCCTGTAATCCATCCACTTGGGTTAGATGTTCCGCAACAGCCTATGGGACCGTCACGAATAAAATTATCTTTAAAAAACTTACGTGGAAATACAAACATAGGTGTGACTGAATTTTCCAGAGCGTTGATGCCAAAAACCATAGTTACCTTTGTTCCCCTTTCTGCGGAGGTTATTCCTCCAACTCTTCCCCCGCCCTTTTCTGCAATTATTTTTACAGGTTTCTGCACTGTGTTCATACTCTTGTCTCATCAATATTCCATATGTCATTTGAATTAAACTTATTAGCTTCTAATACAGAAGCTAAGTTATTGAAAAATAGTTCTACATTGTGTTTATTAAAACTTGTATTTCTACTCAAACTTGTTGCTTCAGGAACTCGAAAGGAAATTGTAGGATGTCGTTGTATAAACTTCATCAGCCAATCAGCACTTGCAGTTTTTTTTGGTAACCAATTTTCAGGAATGTTTATGTCATTTCTAATGGCAAACTCATTTGCTAAATTTCTCAGTTCTGCAGGACTAATTCCATAAAACATACTCGCTGATTGTTTGGCGTACAACTCCATCTCCTGTTTAGGTGTGAATATCATACGCGGTTTTTTATATTCCATTTTAATATTTTCTTCCTACTTTTTTTTAATTCAAATATCTAAGAAGGGACATTCGATTTACATTGAACTGTTCTTGGGATTTCCTTAAACTGCACCTTCCGGAATTTTTTCTATTGCAGATCTCTCATAATCTACTGAAGTAGCTTTAGCTCTCAGTACGCCTCTTGTAATTTCGCGCAATTTTTCCTGAAATATCAAAACCTAAACCAGCATTAAAAATTTTTACCGGGGCAAGTAGTGGCACTGTCACAACGTGCCTCCTAGACTTCGTCATAATTAGCCCCGCGTTTCCCCTTTTGAACTTTATTCATTAGTTTCGGACACGTTGTCATGATTAACAAATGAAGTACTTAAAATAACAGCTCAAAATATAAGTATTCAAATAATGTTAGGGAAATTTACATACCTCAGTATTCCTAGTGACAATGACGATTCCAACGTAAGTCACAAAATTTACTTTTGCAATAGAAAACACTATAAATATTTTTATCTCGAAAACAACGCAACGCTATACTTCGAAACATACACAGCACACACTGAGACAATCAACCTGTTCACTCACTTAACCTGACAGGTGCCGCAACCTATCGGCTTAGTCAGGAAGCTCGATGGCACTACTTGCTCCTGGCACCCCGGTCTTTCCATGTACCAGGAAAGGTGCTTCAGAAACAGATTAAAAAATCTGGAGGACATCGTCGGTACATAAAGTATCACGGTATATGTATATTTCTATACACAAATAGTTTTATGAAATCATTTGTAATACTGAAACAAATGCTTGGCAATTTTCAAATCAAATTGAGTTAAAATATTTCTAGTAGGGATTGTAATAACCTATGAATTTACCTGGTAATTCCGGCTGAGGGATTGATCTTGGTGAGCCTTCGAGCAATTCTCGCACAGTGACCGCCGACTTTCTGAAGTCTTTCTGCTTCTTTTGCCTCTGTTTTCTAACCTGGAAAGTAACAGTTTGAGAGAATATGCCGAGGAAAGATAAGGTAAAAACCGAAAAAAAAAAACCCACTACCTATAATTTAAATTATTGGGTCCCGAAAAGTTCGTCCCGATTTTTTGACAAAAATTGAAGAAAAATTATTATATCTCTCTATATCTCTTATTTAAAAAAAAAAAGTCACCTCCGCTGCAGCCGCAGGATTGAAAACTCGCTTTTTTCGCTCGATTGTTAGACGGTTTTCCGAGAAAGTACGGATAAGAAAAATTCAAAATTAGCATGGCTTGTTCAAAATTGTACAGGGAACAAGTCGAATAAGATTATTTCCGATGCGGCTATTAGTTTAGGGTGCAGTAAGGGTCAAAGTAGAAAAGGCGAAATTTCTACCGCGAGTGACCAAAGCACATACAAATTTTCAGTCTTCAGCCGTGATTTTTTTTAAGAGTACCTCTAAACCTGAGTTATCGTGCGGATCCACCAATACTGTCAAGACCTAAATTTGGTTAACAGACTCAAGTCCTGTGCCATATTAAAAGGTGGTTTAACTACCTGAAGAAATTCGAATAGAACCATTGAGTGAAATAGGATAAGGTGGTGGTGTTTGGCATAACAGTGGCATTCATTTAAATTTTATACCAACAAACATGTACCTCCCCGTACAATTTAAATGTCACTTTTGTTGGTAGACACAGGGCCAGATAGCCCCATGCATCTCATTGTAAGGAGAGGGGCGCTCAAACTTGCAGCTTTAACGTTAACTCTTAATTTGGTTTGTTAGAGATTTTTAATCATAAATTTCCAAAAGATTTATCGGAGGAAGGAAAAATAGAATAGGTCTATCGCTTTTAACCACTTAAAATCTGGGTAGAGTATTGGTAGTAATAGAATGATATATGGATAGAATGAATTGATAAGAATAGAATAATATATGGATAGAATTAATTGATAAGAATAGAGTAATACACGGATAGAATGAATTGATAAGAATAGAATAATATATGGATAGAATGAATTGATAAGAATATAGAATAATATATGGATAGAATGAATTGATAAGAATAGAATAATGGACATAGAAATTAATGAACGATAATGGAGATAAGGGTAACCCGATGTCACCCCACCGGCTTCAAATGGGATGGGGGAGGGGTCATCTCAAAAGACAAACTAGCGAGGAGCTTGCATCAGTGTGCGCTATATTTATGGTCTAATAGACATGTGGTGAGGGTAGTTTCACCACACACTGATTTGACCTGCTTCAGCCGTACGCACACGACGGTCTTTGGATTGAGGAAAGACTCGAGCTCGCAACCCTACGGTTGCTAGTCCATTACTCTTCCAAACCAGGCTACCGCGGTCAACTCCCTTTCTCGGATGAACTTCCTTAAATACTATATGCAAAGTCAACGAAATTGACTTACTTTGTTGCAAGTTGACTTTTCCCCTTTCATAGCAGAATCTGAAAGAAATGAAACAAAAGATATTGCAAAAAGATTAGGTCAGTTTTTCCAGATCACCATGATATAGCTTGAAAATGAGCGCAATTCACTCTTTCATATTTTATAGTATTGGTTTTAACTCTACTTTACTCCACTCTACTTTTAGATAAATGCTATCAAGATGTTTCTGAGTATAGAAAACTTTTTGAAGTAATAAATATTGATGAAAATCTTGCAGTGGCAGTAATGCTATCCAACTCTGATAGCAATATTTCCTCAGGAAGTTTCGCTACTTTCCCCATACAGCCATACCATAAAACTTCGGCGCCAATCTGGCGCATTTTTGCTTATTTTTAGGCGCTATTTGGGAGAGGGGGGAGGAACCCTTTAGGGGGAGATTGATTTTTCTTTTCACTTGGGTGTTGAAATGTACGAAATCTTTTTTGTAAATACAAGGGTTGTTCAAATGAAAAGGTACGAAACGACACTGTGGGTATAAATGAAGACTATTCAAAGTATACCTATAGGCCTGAGCACAACGATCCCGTTGATTAACGAGCCGAAGGATTCCTTGTGTCCAGAATTACTGTGGCCGTGACGAGACCCGGTCCTTCACAGCGTCCTTGAGTTCGTCGTCCGAGTTAAAGCGCTTCCCTTTCAGATGTTTATTCAGGGGACCAAACATATGAAAATCACAGGGCGACATGTCCGGGCTGTTGAGCGAATGGTGAAGCTGCTTCCATTTGAATTTGGCCAGTTCCGCGTGTGTGACCCTGGAGACGTGTGGACGCACGTTATCATGGAGCAGAACCACACCCTCCGTGAGCATCCCCGGGCTTTTGTTCTTGATGGACCTGCGTAGGCTTCGGAGTGTTTCACAGTACACATCGGAGTTAATGGTTCTTCTGGTGCTCGAGGAATTCAACAAGTAGCGGACCTTGGACGTCGAAAAAGACGGTGAGCAACACCTTCCCTGCTGACGCCACGGTTTTGAACTTTTTATGGGGAGATGACAACATGTGCTTCCACTGCATGCTGTCCCGCTTTGTATCTGGCTCGTAGTGATGGCACCAGCACTCATCACCTGTCACAATCTGCTCCAGGAAAGCGGGGTCTTCATGATACCGAAAAAGATGTTGAAGTGCTAGCCCCATACGCAGTTCCTTTTGCTGGTCGGTGATCTGCTTCAGAAAACACTGCGCGCACACCTTCCAATAAAGCAACCTGTCGTGAACAAAATTGTCCACACCGTTCCAACGCTGACATCCACCTTCTCCGCAAACATTCGCAATGTGACACGCCGATCACTTCTCACTAGGTCGTCCTCCTTGTCGATGAGATCGGCCGTGATGACAGTGTTTGCCTGGCCTGGTCTCGGGTCATCATCCAAACTCTCACGGCCTGCTCGAAAACGGGCACTCCATTTTCTCACTGACTTGTCGGACACATAGTCTTCCCCGTCACCATCCGGCGATGAATAATGGCCGGTTTAACACCTTCAGCTGTCAGAAATCGGATAACGCCTCGCTGCTCCTCAATCGTCGAATTTTGCAATGTGAACGCCATCCTGTTCTCACACGCACTACCGCGTCAATTGGACGGCGCTCTTTATAAGAGCCTCGGCTCTCTCCTGCGCATGCGGGTGCCCGCGCATACTCCGATCCACGCCTGAGATTCCAATCGCATCCCTAGATGTCTCGCTACGTTTTCCCATAGCGGCATAGGCAAATATATTAACGGTTACATTGTTACGACGTTTCGTACCTTTTCCTTTAAACACCCCTTGTAGGATTTCGAACATTTCAACAATTTTATGACCTCCACCGATTTTATCGTTAGGACGAGGTTAAAAAGAATTGGCACACATTTCTAGCATATATTATTCCAATCAGTCGTTTTGATCCATTTGAAGCTGTCATTCACAGAATTCAATAGACTGACTATTGACTTTTTCTTTCCGGCATGAACGAAGGCTACATAACCCTTTCGGCTTCGAGAGACATTTTAATTTCATCCGTTGGTTATTCGAGCATAGTCTTCATTTTGTGAAGAATATTTCTTTCTTGAAGAAATAATATAATCGCTTGTTCACCTCTGGAAAACACAAATCATGAAATTCATTGTACTACTTACAAAGGAGCTAAAATGGGCTCAAAACACAAAAAGCTGGCACAAAAGCATGAAAACAAATCGCGCCAAAAAGGAAGCAAGAAACCACTAAATTGGCTCCGAAGTTTAATGGTATGGCTATAGCGCAAAGAAATACCAAAATTTGCATAGTTTTCTGTTTTAATTAGCTTTATACGTTTACTACGAAAATATGTGCCCACCAACCGGTCTGGTGATGAAAGTGTTAGCCTCTAGATAGGAAGGTTCCTGGTTCGAATCATGCAGGGATATTTGTAAGCGTATGGTGTAGAGGTGGCTGGTGCACCTTAAATTTGTCGTAGGTTGAAGTTGCCATGAAAGAAAAAAAAATCCGCTCTACCGGTTGGTTTTCCCATCAACAGATCTGGAGTTCAGATCGGTCTTCCACCTCCATGTCTGGAATTCAGATCAACACCAGACAGGGTAAACAACACCTGCGGTACACGTGAGAAACGGAGAGAAGAGCCGCTCCAAGATTGACTTTATGAACGTTCTGGCAGCTGTGTGGATGTCATCAGTCTCCAACTGAAAGCCCCTTCCAAACCCCCTTGCAGGAGGTTCGGAAATCCCCCCGTTCGCACGTGTGGATCTGCAGAGGTTGATCTGAGAAGTTTCTCGGGAGATTAAACTTAAATTCTGAGAGGAGCAGACGGCATCCTGTAGACTCTGTTGTTTTGGAGCCAAGCTCGATAAGCGGTTCGACGTCAATGGCTTTGCCTACGACTTTTTAGACTTGTACATTTTTGTAAATAATATCCCAAATTATCCTTAATAAATATTTAATTTTAATCAGTTGTATGTCTAATTGTCAGATGACGGTACAAAGCTAAATTGTCTCCGAAGTTGTTTGTAATGACTACAGCGGAAAAGTACCGAAATTCGCATAGTTTTCTGTTTTAATTAACTTTATACGTGTACTCTGAAAATATGCGCTTACCAGGATTAGTCTCTTTCTGAGCTGAATAAGACGAACTCCGTTGATTTGAACTGCATCTCCTTAAAACAATCTTTTGAGCTTTGTACCCGAATTCAGCATCGAAGTGTGGTAAGACCTCATCCGACAATATTTCTATGGAAAGAAACAAGAGAAGTTAAAGAAGACTTCGGAAAAATACTTGTCCTCACTGGATAACATGCAAGGAAAACTTTATTTTGATTCCAAAAGAAATTATCGAAATAGTAACATCTTTTATGGAGGTTTTTAAAAGAAGGTTCCTTACTAAAGAGTATTTTGTTATAAAAACACATGTATAAATTTGTATAGACGGCAACTAAGTGAATTTCGAACTAGCACAATTTGAAGTCGAAATTAATTTGGGGACGCAATTTTCTACTTTTAAGAACATCTCAAAATTTATTTCTAACTATCGAAATGAATTCGCTTTATTGTTAGTCAATAGATTGCTAAGAGAGGCAAACCATATACAGACGGTGAATTCATGAAAAGTTGTTATATAAATGTATCCGAAGAGCTGTATTCCGTAATTTTACGAACAAGGCAGAAATTCTTTAAAAAAAATTAAAGAGTTACCATTGTTTGCGAAAACAGAAAAAGACAGAACAATCAAAATGTCTTCGAATACAACCAATCAGCAAATTGAAAATCTTAAATTGGTTTCAGCTTTACCAATAGCAGTTGACGAATCTTGGGACATAAATGACGCAGCGCAAGGTTCATGTTTTGTTCTATTTATCTCGTCTTTGGGTCCTTAAACATATTTTTTAGGATTATTGAAACTAAAGGGTCAAACACGTGGCGAGGATATTGCATTGAATGCATGGAGGAAAATCATATTCCATTCGATAAAATTGTTTCAATTTCAACAGATGGGGCAAAAAGTATAACCGGAGTAAGAAATAGTTTTGCTTCTCTTCTGAAGGAAAAAATTAATCACACGATATTTGTTTACCATTGCATGATTCATCAAGAACTGCTTTTGTGCGCAGACATTTCCAGAAGACATTTGCAATGTTATGAAATTGATGATCAATATTGTCAACACAATTGTAGCAAAAGCTCTTTATCATCACCAATTTAAAGCATTTCAGTTGAAATGGAGAGTGAATACGCAGATCTTCTGCTGTATAATAAGTTACGTTGGCTTTCAAGAGGAAACGTCTTAAAACGTCTCGTTTCCTTATTATTTGAAATTAAAGCATTTCTCCTTGAGAAGGTTTTGACTATCTTAAATTAACGAACGATCAGTGGATCCAAAAAGTTTATTTCATGGTGCACGTTACGTAACTAATTAATCTTAATCGTAAACTACAAGGGAAGGAAAACACAATTTTTTCATGATGGAAGAAGTCATTTTATTCGAAAACAAATTATCCCCTTTTGTTCAATATTTTTAAAGAGAAACATTATTTAATTTTCCAAGCCTGATGAAACCATCTGAAGAAAATAACTAGGTAATTGACATTTACTATTTTAAAACAATTTTAAATAGGAGGGAAGCTTTTCTACGGAGGTTTCAGGAATTCAGAAATAGCATAGCGACGTTAGCCTTTGTTAAAAAAACCCTCAGTAGCTGACGTAATAGAATTGAAATTTTCTCCCTTTAATATTGACATTGGCGCTTTTGAAATGCCATTACTGGAGTTAAAAAACAAAGAATTATGGAGCTCCAAATTGGAACGCCTTAATGCTGATAGGGAAAAATTGGAGAAAAATAAATATGATTTTAGATTACAGAAAAAGTTATTATTTTTTTAATGCAATGACGGGCATTGTTGATTTGTAATCATTTTTCCACTACAAGGCCAGAAGTGATGGCCACTTGGGAAGGAGCACCCAATGGACGACCATCATTACCCCTAACAAAGAACAGTACAATTTACATCCATGCCCTGACCCCGGATTCGAACCAGGAACCTTCCGATCCAGAGGCCAACACCTATTCACTAGACCGGTTGGTAGGCCAGAATAAGTGGATTAACTGAGATTTAAAAAAACCAACTGAACGTAAATATGCAAAAAGTTTGGATTGCGGGCTTTTCCCTAATAACTATATAGAGGGAGATATGAAGAGTTTAGTTCCGTGTGATGTAGATTTTACCTTCAATTCTTTTACCACTCTCAGGTTGGACGGGTCGATGAATCCCCTTCGGGTGAGACGAAAGCTCTTCATGGAAGGAAGCCACTCTGTCGTTCTCGCTGTCATCCTTCTGAAATTTGCAAGAAATGAACGGCCATTTAAAAATAAATCATTGTTTCACATAAAGCGCTTCTGATCAACCTTTTTTCTGCTTCCCTGTTGAATCGACTCGTGTTGATTAATTTTAACATGAGCTTGATTGTGCTTGAAAATCTTTTCTTCGTTTAACAATACTTTGAGGATCGATGCGAATGGTATCTAAGAGTTCCTGGCTATAATGTATGTCCTTAGAAGAGTACGTGTAAGAGTTAGAAGATTCTTACAAACCTTGACTGGAACTAAAAGCCGGGTTGGGATCCCTAATTCCATGATACACACCGAGACGAGTGATGTCAGTTCTTTCATCGAGCGTTCTAGTGGAGAGACAGAGAAGAGAGAGAGAGAGAGTGGATTGATAATATAGATAGAGAGAGGTAACAAAGAGAGAGGTTGGTACTATTAATT
This sequence comes from Metellina segmentata, assembly GCA_947359465.1. Classification (NCBI taxonomy): domain Eukaryota; kingdom Metazoa; phylum Arthropoda; class Arachnida; order Araneae; family Tetragnathidae; genus Metellina; species Metellina segmentata. The sequence continues at coordinate 123,805,332 of OX375875.1, forward strand.
ACTATTTAATAGTATTTACAGAGAAAGGCGGAGGAGACACAAATAGGGAGAGAGAAGCGATAGAAATAGAGAGAGAATGATAGACAGAGAAGATATATAAGGATGGCTAAAGAGAGAAAAAGAGAGAGAAACAGAAGAGTGATCCAGAGAAAAAGAACTATGTAGAGAGAGAAGAAGTGTGATCATGAGAAAAAGAAACAGTAATTGAGCTAGAGAGGGAGAGAGAAAGAAACCGAATGGTGAGCTAAAGAGAAAAAGCTACTGAATAGTGAGTTACAGAGAGAGAGAAACAGAAAGTCGAGTTAGAGTGAGAAACAAAAAGTGAACTTTAGAGAGAGAAACAGAAAGGTGAACTAGAGAGAGAGAAACAAAAAAAAAGAACTCGAAAGAGAGAAACAGAAAGGTGAATTAGAGAGAGAAAGAAAAAAAAGAGCTTGAGAGAGAAACACAAAAAGATGAATTAGAGAGATTAACAAAACAGTGAACTTGAGAGAAAGAATGAGAGAAATAAACAGAAAGTGAACAAAAGAGAGATAAAGGGAGAGAAAAAGAATTAGCTAGAGAGAGAGAGAGAAAAAAACCCAGAGGAGTCGGCTAGAGAGAGGGAAACTAAAAAATGAGCTACATAAAAGAGAAACAGAAGAGTGAGCCAACAAGAGAGAGAGAGAGAATGAGAGGTATAGTTAAAGAGGTTCAAAGTTGTGTTAATGGACCAACTGGTTAATGGACAACTTATAAATCTATCAATAGACCAACGGGTCCATTGATAGATTTATAAGTTCTCTCAGAGTTATAATTCCAGACATCAATTGTCTTAGTTAAGAGCTGTGATAGTAGTGATTCACAACATCACTGATTAAAAGTAAACCCGGAGGAAAATTCAGCAGTCAAACGAATTTATATAAAAGAGTGATTGATATTTTCGAATAGGAAAAAAACTATAGAATTCATATAAAAGTACACTTTCTTTCGAATATAAACACGACTAAGTACTGCTGTTAAATAAAATTCAAATATGAAATTATTAAGAAAAAATCTGTCTAATTACCTTTGAACTTTCCGTCCCTTCGGAAAGATGATTTTCTGTCAAATAAAAATAAACATTTATGATTCAACCACTTATTAAGAGTTGATACATCACTAAAATGAATAAAATTCATGTTTGAGATAGTTGAAGACTTTTATAATGATGAATTATGGGTATCTTCAGAGTCAAATTGAGTTCATAGTATAAAAATACACAAATGCTTCAAAATTGCATTTTTAAAAGGTCTAAAAACAAATTTTGCCCTACATTAGTTAATTTTCATGTCAGTAAAAACTGATGGACTTGATTAGTATTTCATGGATTTAAAACAAGAACAGTCCTGCCGTAGAATCTTGTGAAGAGAAGCATTTTTTCGGAAAAAGTTGCTGTGGCAACATTACCCTGTTGAATGTAAAAAAAGAAATACGATTTAATCTCTTATAAAATCGCTAAATTTTACATTCAACTGGGTAATGTTGTAAGCCACAACTTTTCCGCAAAATTGCTTCTATTCTTCTGATTCTACGGTTTATCACGTTTTTGTGAGTTTTTAAAAATCTCTGAACAGAAAGATCTTTTGTTCCTTACTTCATAAGACTAGTTCACCAACGTTTTAAAATATGTGAAATCTAGACACAAATCCTGGATCTACAAAACCCTTTTTTTCATACCCACTCCCTCTTCCCACTCACCAAATGGTTTAGACCAATGTTTCCCAACGTGGGGCAATTTGATTGTTAAGGGGGGCAATTCTAAAATGGACTCGACACGAGTTTAACCCTTTTGTTCCGGGCCATTTAAATGCAATGCTAGATTTCGGTGCCAAAATTGAAAGAAAAAAGCAAATTCTTAAATAATTGTGGCCAATAAATATTATAAATTCGTTTGACGAGACCAAAATATCAACTGGGTTTTTAGGGTCGTCAAGTTAACCTCCCTGAGGTAGACGGGCGTGGACCCCCAGACGCTTTAAAATCTCGCTAAACAACGCAGTTGTTCGCATCTCAATGGCAACCATTCAGTTGGTGTTCATTTGAAATAGGCGTCCGTAAAAACTGTTGTCAAAGTTTTATTGATTTAAAAAATGTATACATTGTATAGATGTAAGTATTTTATTTTATTTTTATTTATTTTAATTTTAAAAGCATAATTTTCCTGAAAATTTGTCAAATGGAAAAAATATGTTATTTTGCGGTGGCGGTGTGGTAAAGGTGTTATATACATTTAAATAAATATGCATTTTTTAGTATACGTTTACTTTATGTCACATTAGTTTTAACACATACTTTCGTTTTAGTTTTTAATTGATCTTACATATATTTCTTGCAGCCTATAGTAAAATGAGTGGTGCAAGCAAGAAGAAAGTTTTTCAATATTCGGAGTATCTAGTGATTTCTTCCTAAAACCTATCATTTAAGTTTCTTAAGTCAATAATTCAATTTTTTATTATTAAAAAATATGTATAGGTAACATAGGGGGGGGGCATAAGAATTTTAGAAAGGATTAGGTGGGGCATGTCACAAAAAAGGTTGAGAAACACTGGTTTAGACCGTTTACCGGCCTCCCCAACTCACCATAAGAGCTTGATTAAGGGAGGCGGGATTGATTTCTTCGAGTACGTGGCTCAGGGAAACGCCCCCGCTGGCGAGGGAGAGCACCAGCGGCATTTAGAGATTTACAAAAAATTACTTTCCATATTGCTCCAGCAATAGTTTGATGCACTATCCAAAGAGGATGAAATTTAGATAAACTTTAAGGGTAGTATGTAGTATCCGGGGCAACGGCGATTATTCGCCAAACTAGATAAACTAACTTGATACTACATCTAGATTTATGGCAACCCTGTGCCAATGTAGGAAAGTTCGTTTAAGCTTCGGTTTCCTAAGAAAGTGGAGCCGTTATCTAACAGCCGTGGTTCGTCATGATGCCGCGGGTATAACTAGACGATCGTCTAAACAAGAATCCAGAGGTGTCAACTTAGACGGACAGAATACGTTGGAGAATGAGCAGCACAGACGGCTGACGTGGTTTATTTTATTCGAGAAACAAAACAAAGTGGTTTTTTATTATCTAGTCCAAAATTTCTAACTTCGGGATCATTGAAGGTAGAGAGAAAATTTCAACAGATTTCAAATCAGTGTAAATTTCTACGCCAGATCGATATCAAAAACAGTTTTATTATTCAATTATTCAGCATTTGATTATTTAATGATTTATTAAATAATTAATTATTTATTTAAAGAAAATCACATTTAAGGTATCGATCTGGTGTCAAATTTTCCACAGATTTCAAATCCGTTAAAATTTTCATTCTGTGTTTAACGATCCCGATTGTACAAAAACGAATTAATCAATGGCAGTCAAAAATGTTTATTTATTTTTCTCCTCTTCGCTCGAATCGTTTGGAGCAGGAAATGAAATCTGGCCGCTACAAGAGAAAAAACGTTTCCCAACTGTTTGAGACCGCTATGACGACAGTCATGGAAATGGCGGCTCCGATCATTTTCGTTACGCTCACAAACAACGCTCTCTAGGAAACCAACACCATGTGTTAGTATAAACAACGTTTTAGTGACGTCACCCACCAATACATCACAGCCGCTAGATCACGGCTACGCTTTCTTAGGAAACCGAAGCTTTAGCATGGCAACGAAATTTGAATTTCAAAATTTGGATTTATCGCGTTCGATAGTTGGATAGCGTTTGAGAGTGATTTTTTAGCGCTTAAGAAAGAATGATTTTAATTGGTTACCGCTTAAACGGCATTTAGTTTGCAACGGATCTCATCATTTCACTGTTCTACCAAATTTAGAGCAAAATACGACAAGGGCGGGTACCCTTGTCGTATCTTAAGTATATTTTGGAAATGAAATAGAAATTTTGGGATGGGAGATGTGACACATACCTCCAATGATACGCCAATACACCCAGTGTTCTTTCTTCGTCTTTATTTCTCTCAGTTTCTGAACTTCGTTGGATTTTATTTTGGAATTGAGAGTAGTCCTGAATCCCGCCTTCAAGTTACGATTTTCCTTGTCTTTTAGGTGATCTGAAATAGTTTCGATTGGTCAGCGACGCTGTGAACTGGAACCTATAGAACGTTTTCTGCCAAAAACTGCGACTTAGTTGATTTCAGTGAAAAAACACAATCTAACCGTTTCATCTGGTATTCCTCCCTGGCTATATTTCTCTCTTCTGTGTCTGTTAAAACATCCATGCGTGTGTATGGCTGTTATTTGGTATTGTATGTCCTGTGTCTGGCCCAGCATGGCCAAATATGGCCCTTGTGCATTAAACCCCTAACCAACCAACCGATTCATTTTATATCTCCAGGTGCAGAATTATTATATTCAATGTTCTGCAACACAACTCCAAGCAATTGCAATTGTTCTGCGGGCATTTTGTCCTAATTTTGAAAACTGTAGTCGAATCAAAAACAGACGTCAAACACAATGATCGACTCAATATGTATTACATATCTATAATAAAACAACAAAATTAATTCACTTACTTTATTTAAAACCAAGACATACTTTCAGAATTTGCAAGTCTGACGATAACTCTTGAAGTTAAATATTTTGTCATTGACATAGAAGATGTGTTATTTATGATGTATCTCTACTATTATAAAAGGAAGTGTTTGTTTTATAAACACTTATTAACACACATTTATAAAAGGGAGTGTTTGTTATCTGTTTTCTGTACTCAAAGTCCTGACGAATCTGTGGCACTTACAGTAATGGGATTTGGCACTCAGGAAGTCCTAATTTGTTGCAATTTTTGGGTCGCGACGAATTTTAAAATCAATCTAGAACATTTTATATGAATTTAATGCAATTTAATTATTATTGTTTTCATTAGTACGGCAGCAGCATAAAAGATCATAGATTCTAAATTTATTTTTTCCGCTTCCGTTTCATTTTGCAGAGGAACGATTTTCAACAGACTAAAAAAACAAATAAAGTTTTAACTGGAGTTATGTACTTCTATATTCTATCTCCTAGATCGTTAAAAAGAATAAAACTTTCAAAGGTTTTTTTTTACATTAGATCGATAGTTAAAAAAATGAATTTCTTTGAATAAATAATTTTTTAAGTGAAACTTTTATATTTTTTCCAATACGAACGCAGCCGCGATGAATGACCTTCCTTTGATCCGAGATTCATTCATTTTGATTTCCTTAGCAACGGATTCGAGTGAAGCAAAATAAATAATTAATGTTATCACTGGTGTTCTTCAGTGGATTTTTTCTATCTCAGCGATCGTTAAAGATAGAATAAAAATTTTAACGGATTTGAAATCTACGGTAAATTTTACTCCAGATAGATACCTTATACGTTGGATTTTCTTTCATAAATAATTTTTAGATTGTATATTTATATTTTCGCAAGAGATTGTGACGTCACGCCGATTGCATCTCTTCGCAATTCGAATTCGGCCACATTTGACAGTGACAATGACGAGCTAGCACGGCGTTACCCGTGGTGGCTGTTTACCAATAATCACCAGGGGCAACCGGAGGGTCGCGAGTTCGAATCCAACCAAAGACCGTCGTATACAAAGGGGCTGGTGAGTGAGGTGCCAGCTCAGGTGTTGCCTCGTCATCTGACCATGGTTCAAAATGACATGGTGTTGTCCTCGGATATTTCCTTTTCGGATTGATCCCTGACCGTCATCTATAGCCCGTTGTGTTGCTCTAGTACGACGTTTATTAAAGTACCTACCCTAATAGATTCTACAAAACTAACTCGTGATTACTACCAATTTCAGTTCTTGTTATGAGATCAGTTCCGTAAAACTCAAACCAATCAGCACTTATTACCTAAATTTAACAATTAAGCCCTTATTACCTAAATTTAACAATTAAGCCATTATTACCCAATCAGCCCTTATTTAAACAACTTTTCGTATACCTTTCTTAATCTTATACCACAATTTTTTTTTTAAATTTTAATTGAAACAAATTCGTGGTCTTATACCACAAATTTGTTTTAAATTAATTGAAACAAATTTCTTTTAAAATGAATTTAAAAAGAAGCAAAAATCTTAATTGAAATATTGCGTAAAGTTATCAAAATCAAACACAATTTAACTGCGTTGGAGTTAAAAATATGGCTAAGCATCGAACGCAGAATACTGTGGAAGATCATTTCTGTGAGTGGTTAAATGTAATATGGCATAGTTACCGAATTCGTGAATGGTTAAAATTACTAAAATAATTACAACAGTAAATACTAATATCATTTTGTGTGGTGTGTAGTTTTTCGTTGATTGATTTTCGAAGGTTTAATATTTTATTAAATACAATCCATCAGTTTTCATACTTTCAGTTAGAATAAATTATATGTTTTCTAAGAAACGAATATATCTGATTTGAAACATTATAGTAAAGAGCAAGCTAAAAGTAACAAAGTAAAATTTCTTATTTATTTAATTGTCACATAAAACCCCATCAACACAAATTTAAACAACTGTCTGTCCAGCACGAGAAATTCTGTCACTACAAAGTTTACGAGTTGCCGTAGAAACGGACCACATCCCATTTTTGATAGAGGATGCTCGAACAAGGGGACGTATTCAAGTTTGTCACATTGGCGCACTTCATTGAAAATGTGCTTGTTTATGTTTTTTGCTTGTTTCAAAAAATTATGTAAGCAAACTACCAATTTTCGACGACCCATTTGGCTCCAAACTAAACAAAATCAAGACATCCACAAGTCACCCCCATTCAAAATGAATGCGCCCTGTTCCCAGAGAGACCGCAACATCTCAAACTTTGTGGCGGGAGCAGTGGTCGGTTGACAAGCTGTTACCATGTTTAGTTATCGCTAAAGTAAGGAAATTAGGTAATCTGTCTATATCACTTAGATAATGTGCAGATTAACTAGGCCGATGAGTTAAAGAGCGAAATTCATTTATCAAATTACCTAGGTAATCTGCATATCACCTAGATAATCTGCGCATAACTTACTAGACACTCATTAAAGTGAAAATAAGATCCTTGCTGGAACAACAGTAACGTTTCTATATGCTTAAATTAATACTCAAACGAACTCACTAATACTTTTATATATCCCATACAGAGTAAAATTACTACACAAAATCAAGCGCTAGCAGACAGAAACGAATTTGATAACGAAACTAGCTATGCTAGGCACTCGCATACGACGCAAATTATGAGAAAATGATAACAGCTGGCGACACGAGCTTTAGAAAGCGGAGATGGAATGGGAAAGGGAAGAAGGGAAAGGAAATCAGACAAACATTTTTGCACTTTAACGATTCGAAAGTCGTTTTTGTGCACATTACCTAGGTAAAGTGTGGAATTTTTGTAGATTTCCGCACTTTAACTGAACCATTCAGCTACTCTGCAGATTACCTAGATAAAGTGCAGAAAATTTTATTTTGTAGAAACTCCCGCTATTTAACGGAACAATTAGGCTATTTTGAAAATTACCTAGGTAATGTGCACATTATCGGCGTCCGAGCTTTAACGGTAACATTTATACTTATTCGTACTTTTGTATTCGGCCCATGCCTTGCAGTGTGCGGCTTTCAGGGCGCACCAGTGGCTGGCCCTTTGGTGAATCCAACTGGCCCGGAATTCGCCTCTCTGCCGGTCCACCCACTGAAGGCCCTCGAAAGCCCTTGCGTCGCAGACACGGGCTATCCACGTCAGAATCAGAGCTTTCGTCTTTTGGGGCTTTTTCACCCTACCCTCCTGAAAAAAATGGACGTGAAACAACTCAAAATGTCTAACTTTATACGGATGGTGAGTGAAAATTATATTTTATCGGCGTAGAATACGTATTACCTTTTGAAACCGGGAACCACGGTTAATCTTTGAGTGTCACCAAAAAACGTTGATCGCGAAAAATTTGATAACTTGAAAAATAGAAATGGTACATAAACAAACGATATGGACCTCAATAGAACATTAAACAAAGCATATGTTATAAATGCTCATTGATCTTGTGATGACGTCATCGGTTCATGAAATCGCAGCGCAAAGGTGAGACAAAGGAGGTCGGCAATCAGCCACAATCTTCAACATCAACAGCGAGTTCAACTATTGTGATATACACTACACTACAATAATAGACCGGACAGCAAGATGTGATGGTATAAGGAAAATAATACGTGCTTTAATAGTGATGGTCCCCCACGTGCTGCAATTACACTAGCAATCCTTCTGGGCATACTTTCAACAAAGTTTAGATGCACAGCTATGGATATTTGTGTCCATTCCTGCTGCATGAATGTCGCCAGCTCAGCTGTAGATTTCGGACGTGGTTCCCTGGTCCGTAAGCGTCGCTCTAACGCGTCCCACAAATGTTCTATGCGGTTTAGGTCGGGATTCTGAGCAGGTCATGGAAGACGTTTTACATCCATATCTCGATACCACTGCTTGACAGAGGCTGCAACGTGACACGGAACGTTGTCGTCGTGGAAGTAACATTCGTCCATTCAATAAAATAGCCAGAGCGTAGGAAGAGCCTGATTGTCCAAAATGTTCGTGTAGCGTCGGCGTTCAATTGACCATACCACGAAAAACACCCCCAAACAAGTAGTCGGATTTTGAGCAAATCCGCTGGCGTCCGGTCCATTATTGTAGGGTGTGTATAAAGGATATTAAAATGTAAAGGAGCATACCTTTAATTTCCTTTGGTAATCTCGCCGAGCCGCGACCTGTTTGATGTGTTTCATGATGGCGATCCTCGTGCTGCAAGAAAAAGAGAGAACAAGATAAGGTTCGAAGAATGTCGCTCCATCGATTTCGGAGATAAAGATTCGAACGATGATATTCGAATTTGTGCTTAACTAATCGTACCTTCTATATTTACATTTATAGACCCCTACAAATAATAAGTGGTTAAAAAAAGAAACAATAGGTATGATGTGGTGGATATCGTTAGATGGATAATTCAACGTGTTTACATGACACTTTTTTGGTTATCTCAATTGTTTACAAAAAAGGGTGTGAATGTGAAAGCTGGAATCTCGAGAAGGCGGGTCTAACTTCCTCTAAAATGACATGATTGGTCTATCTGTAACGGTTGATCTCCCAATCAATAGAGCGAAAACGATAAGTGTCCACCTTAATTGTAGACACCACGACATTATTATATCCGTATTTATCATAACCTCTTTTTCACAGCTTGCCTCCGAAATAAATTAATTAATTAAAAAATGAAGTGAGTTATAATAATTTTATGTTGTAAACATCTAATACGAGTACAATGTATGAACAGCGAAAATTGAAATCTGGTCCTTCTCACTTGAAGAGGCTTTACAGATTTTTCTACAAATCCTGTTAATGTCTGAATTATATCAGTGCTAAGGCTACAGCGAGAGTCCAAAGTGAAGTATGCTTCGTCATCTGACCGTGGTTCAAAATTACGAGGCGTTGTCCTGGAATCTTTCCCTTAAGGGATTGATCCCGGACCGTCGTCAATAGCCCGTTGTGTTGCTCTAGTACGATGCTAATTGAAAATAACCAATTACCAAAGTGAAGTATAATCAACGATAATGTGAAAGATAATCAATGATCATGTTATACAGTTGCCAGCATGACAACATTAGGTATGATTGTGTAATATCATGCCAATTGCCAAAACAAACAAAAATATACGTTTCGTAAAGAATATTACACTAACTATGCAAATTTAAATGAAGTTAACAGACCCCAGCACTTCAAACTAAAAAAAGATGTAGGATTATGCAGGCCGTGGCTTTGCCAGATGTGAAAATTACTGAGAGGCATGAAAGTGTTCGATTCAGTGATTTTTTTACCCTATCATGCAACCAGCTGATGCAACCATCTTCGGACGCATCCACATATCTGAATATTACAAAAGCCCCTACGGCACAACAGTAAAATGACAGAGACATAATTCGAATATTTGTAAAAACATTCGCTGTATAACCATTGTATTCTCTTCTAGACCAATCGTCTTAGTTTCATGATATCTGTCCTTGGAAACCCATTTGACCAAATACAAAAGAAATATTTTAACCTGTCCATATCATTTCAAAAATTGGACGAGAAATTCATTTGACACCCAAACAGCCCAAATTGAAGTTTGGACCATCTGCGAAATTAAAACTACTACTACTACTCTACTAGTAGAGTGCAACCACCCAAACCTCAAGAGTAGAGCCTTTTATATGTCTCTCTCTCTCGGACCGTGGTTCAGTGGGTTTGCCCACAGAACTAGTAGCCTGCGAGATATAGATGACGCAGGTTCGATTCCTGTAACTACTCTGAGTGCTTTTCTCCCTGCTGTGTCGGTTAAACCTTCCCTGGAATGTCCATCTACTTGACGGAAAGAAACATTGCTTGGCCTAAAGAATCCACCCAAGGAACTCTGTCGGAATCTTATGCATCTTTAAATACAGTAAATTTATGTATACGCCCGGGTGCAGAAAGTGGTTAACACTACGACGTACGTCGCAGAACAAACAAAGTCTGCAGAAATATTTGTGCTTAATTTTATCAAAATATTGACCGATTTTTTTTTAAATCATAAGTTACGATGATCTGCAGTGCAAAGTGCGCTCCTTGTCACACCCTTTTTTCTTTTCCAGTTACGGTACTACCCCCCTACACTGCCCCAAATGACCACAAACACTTTATAAATAACGCATCTTCTATGTCAATGACGAACTATTTAACTTCAAAAGGGATCGACCAAATTGCAAATTCTGAAAGTATGCCTTGGTTTTAATTAAAGTAAGCTAATTCATTTTGATGTGTGTTTTATTATAAATGTGTAATACATATTTATAGCCGATGATTGTGTTTTAAATCTTTTTGATTTGACTGCAGTTTTCAAAGTTCGGAATAAAATGCCTGCATGAAAATTGCAATTGCTTTGGAGTTGTGTTGCAGAACACTGAATAGAGAACACTGCACCTGGGCCCTGGAGTGTCCAATTACTTGACGGAAAGAAACATTGCTTGGCACTGCTTGGTCTAAAGAATCCACCCAACTAAGGAACTCTGAATCCTATGAATCTTTAAGTACAATGTTGTTGTTCGCGTGTCCATGTACAATACATTTATGTGTACGTCCAGTACAATACATTTATGTATACGTATTAATGTAGAGAAGATAGATACGATTTGGAGAGAACCTGCAAATCTATATTTATGTTAAAACTGTAGATGAACAGAAGGGGTTGTTCTACGCTTAGGGGATTGCGAATGCTTATTCACAGTGACTGGGGATGAGCACAGAAGTCTCTCGGGTTTTTAAAGTGGTAACAATTGTAATATGTACGGTACTTACCTTTTTATACTGGATGATTTAGGCGTAATATGTTGAGGAGTTTGAAAATAGCCGTAGTATTGCTTTTTGGTATAGAACTTTGTGTGAGATAACGACAATGGATTGATAAACACTACTTGCTATGGGTTTTCCCTGATTGCTGTAATCTTCTTACTCTTCAATAGTAATCTGTTCCATTTGTGATGTTTTTTTACATTTCCAGCATAGAGAGGGTGGAGCTTAAGCAGACCTCCAGCAAGGTCCGTTCCAAAGGTTGAGTTTGGTATTTTTTTGAAAGCATACCCATTATCCAAAAGAGTTAATTTTACTGGTGATCAAAGAGACGATAGAGAAAATCTGTAAACATATCATTATTACAACGCCAAAGGCACGAATCTGCATTTTTGGCGATTTTTCACCTAACTGTAATTTTTTGAGTTAGAACGAAACTTAATTTTTAGATTTGGTAATTTTTTTAAATTAACGACAAAGCCACGAAACTTAATTTTTAGATTTGGTACTTTTTTAAATTATCGTCATATTAGAGCAACACCAGGGGCCTATTGACGACGGTCCGTTATCAATACCCTAAGGGAAAATCTGAGGACGATGCCACCTCATTTTGAACCACGGTCAGATGACGAGGAAAAATCTGAGCTGGCATCTCGCTCTCCAAACGTCCACACAACGCGAGGACTTTACAGATTTAAGGTGCTCCAGCCGTCTCTACACCATACGCTGACAAACATCCATGCATTGTCCCGTATTCGAACCAGGAACCTAGATGACGCTGAATAAGACTCCAGGAGAAGACGTTCACCTCTGTAGCGTCTGACGAGTACGGGTTCATCGCTATAGTCCAGATTATAGCGGAACTGATTTCAGAAGACGACTTGTTGCCAATCGACACTCCATTAGCTATGTTGGTGAGGCCATTGTAGCTTGAGGTTTCGGTGGCTCAGAGTCAAGGGATCCTGTGTGCAAAGGAATCCATGCATGTAGCCCATGACGCTGTTGACGTTGACGAACCGTGGGGACAGACAATGACACACCTGTAGACGTGCTCCAATGTTTTGCCAATACACGAGAGGACGTAGTACGGTCCGTCACCGCCATGAGGATAAGGTTCTGTCGTTCCGTGGTGATGTCATATTGAGATGCCCACTGCCGGGGTTTCGACTGTGCTGTAGAAGTCTTTAAAGAACAAGTTTTCCTTAATTTTATCAAAATTTTGGCCGTTTTTTTTCAATTATAAGATTTGATGTTCTGCAGTGCAAAGCGCGCTCCTTGCCACACCTTTTTTTATTCTCTAGCTGCGGAACAACCTCCTGACACCGCCAAAAATTACCACAAACACTTTAATTATAACACATCTTCCATGTGAATGACACAATATTCAACTTCAAAAGTAATCGACAGAATTGAAAATTCTGAAAGGATGTCTCTTGTTTTAAATAAAGTAAGTTCATTAATTTTGATATTTTACTATAAATATGTATGTGTTTTACGTCTGTTATTGATTTGACTGCTGTTTTCAAAATTAGGACAAAATGCCTGCAGACCAATTGCAATTGCTGGGAGTTGTGTTGCAGAACACTGAATAGGGAACAATGCACATGGGCCCTGGAGTGTCCATTTACTTGATATTTTATTATTACCATATATTTTTTCACCTGGGCCAAAGACCGTCGTGTACGAAAGGGACTGGTGCAGGTTAAATCTGTCGTGGTCTTATGTTGGCGTGGTATGGAAGTTTGGAGTGTGGGGTGCCAGATCAGATGCTGCCTCTTCATCTGACCGTGGTTCGAAATGACGTGGTGTTGTCCTCGAATCTTACGCTTCGGGTTTGATCCCGGACGGATTTGTAACTTGTATTTTGGATGAGTAACGGATTAGCAACCGAAGGTTTGTGAGTTTGGTTCAATCAAAGACCATCGTGTACGTGGAGGGAAGGGGTGCAAGTATAATCTGTTGGGGCCTCAAATATCCTTAGGTTGGCATGGTGTGGAAGTTTGGAGAGAGTGGTGCTAGCTCAGGTATGACTGTCATCTGATCGCGGTTCAAAATGTCGAAATGTTGTCTTCGGCTTTTCCCCTTCAGAATCGATCGTGGAACGTCTCAATAGCCCGTTGTGTTACTCCAGTTCGACGTTAATTAACTACCTTTAGGTGCCATCAATGAAACAGAAAAATAATACCAACAAAACTTGCATATCACTTATTAACTCCTTATTTGTTCAGATTTTAAAGTTGAAAAGCTATGGCTAGTACGTACGCGTTTGCTTTGTCTCGACAGTCCTACTTTTAATAGTTTTCAGTGGATTGAGGTAGGTACGTATTTTAATTAACGTCGTACTGGAGCAACACAGCGTGCTATTGACGACGGTCTGGGATTAATCCCAACGGGTTAGATCCTAGGACAACACCACGTAATCTTGAACCACTGTCAGATGGATTTTTCCCTCCTTGTTCCTGTTCCCTACCTGCCAGTCCTGATCACCTTCTTCTCTGTCTTGGCGCCTCGTACAAGCAGCTGTTGGTTGGTCAGGACTTTTTACAAGTATATGGGGATCTGGCACGACGGGGCCTTCTGGACCTGGTGTAGGCTTTCCTACACCAGGGGGATGTGCAACAACAACTGTCAGATGACGAGGTAACATCCGAGTTGGCACTCCACTCTCCAAATTTCCACACCACGCCAACGTGATGACACTTGAGACCACGACAGATTGACGTGTACCGGCCTTCTTTGTTCACGGCGATCTTTGGTTGGATTCGAACTCGCAACCGTCTAATTACTAATCTTTTACTCTTCCAACTTGGCAATAGCTGCCCCGGAGGAATGAGATAATTGCACATTTCTCAAATATGACAACCACTTTTTACAATATTTAATAAAAGTAAAAACTAAATTATAAATTATTTAGGGCAGGGCTCGAAATACCAGGGTGCACAGGTGCACATGAAAATATAATTGTGCACCTGATTTTTCCCCACTAGGTGGTCGCTCCAAAGGAACATAATTAAAATTCTTAAATACACACTATGAGAAAACAAAATTGCTGGACCTTAACTGGTTTATACAGGAGGAAGGTTTAGTTGTGCCATTGCCATCAGAACTTTCCCATGATCGAAACATTTTCCAAATGGCTCTGTTGAACCGACTGTCGCGACAGCTTTGCGCCGGAGATTTTAGATGTTTAAATATTTTTATTTTCTATCTACTACTAACCTATCTAAACATACCTAACTAATTAAGTAGTTTATATTACATGAATACTCTTATATTACGTTTTTTTAAATGTGCTCCTAAAATATAACCTGTGCACCTAATTTAAAAACTTAGATGCACAAGGTGCACCTGTATTAAAAAATCTATTTCGAGGCCTGATTTAGGAGAGGGGGCGTTTAGTCTGTTTTCTGACTTAATACTCTCGCTTTAGTAGTAACACAATATTGTACTGTAGGGATCGTAGGCAAGCGTTGCATTTATTAAACTCAGCCTGAAAGGTCACTGAACAAGATGGAAAATCAGTTTTAATAATTTTCGAGAATTATATCCTTGAATACCTTTTGAAACACTATCATAATTTATTCATATTTCACATTCAAATACTTAATATCAAAGAAAACAATTCAATCTCTCAAAAGAAATTGCTACCTGCTTCTAGTTATGCGATGAAGGGCCAGCAGAGGGAGAATTCAAAATGATAGAAGCTCTTGTGAATCGCCCAGTGATTTGTGTTGTGTTTTTGAAATAGAATTTCGTAACTCACTTGGGGGTTATTCTATGTTAAAATACCCAATTTGAGAAAAAGTTGTTGCACCATAGTCATGGATTTTTTTTCAAATTTCTACCATACATAGACAATAGACATGGCAGTGAAACCCATAGAATTTTAATTATATAAATATTTTGTCCAATATTAGCTGAATACGTGAATTAAAAAAATTGGTCAATATGGCGTCCAACTTGGATTTGTCACACTGTATATAAAGGACCCTAACTTGAAAACTAATAGTTCTAATTTTGTAATTTTGTTACCAAAAGGTAGCCATTTATTTCAGAAATATATATAAGCCACGGAAACGGTGGCTAATTTACATTTTAGTAGGGCGTTTTACATGTAAATTGAAAGAAATCACTTTTAAAAACAGTCGACTTGAATGGACTATAGGTTAAAATGAACAGAGGTTTCATATTTTTGTTCCGAAACTTTGTAAAAATATTAACTAACATATATATACTTGAATCTTACAAAAATTCTTACAAATCTTGAATTTCACAAAGAGAGGTAAAATTCTTCGTTTATGAATAAAAGCTGTTTAACACATGTGTTTCAAAACGGTGTTCATCTACATTACAAAAAGTACCATAGCTTTAAAATATGGTCATATTTCTGTTTTTATGAAGTACTAATTCAAAGCAGGCTGGTATTAAATTTAAAAATATCAATAAAACATCAAATTACACAGTCCTATGAATTTATAATTTATTTTATCACATGCTAGTAAGTTGCTGAAAAGTGCATTGAGTACCATTGAATAATTGTGTACGTAAATTATTATTTTTTAAATGCTTTACAAATTTTACGTGTTTTATAATATTTAAGTACATTATTTCTGTTAAAAATTTACATTAATGCTTATAAATCACTTTTCTTAGTAAATTATCATATTTTCAATATTGCATTTTATCATTCTAATTTGTTTGATAAATTCATTGGCTTATGTAGATATGCATCACTTTTTTCGCAAAATCACAGTGTCATTATTAAGAAAATGGGTGAATTGAGTCTGGTTACTGCTATCATACATAGTGACATATTTTTCTGAGTATTGTACCTACATTAAATCTGAAATTGACCATATTTTTAAAGCTATGGTCATTTTTGCACTGTAGATGACCACCGTTTTGAAATACACTGGTGTCCAAAATGATATTTACATGCATCGAATGACAGATTTCTCAGAAACTAACT
Source organism: Metellina segmentata (assembly GCA_947359465.1). Lineage (NCBI taxonomy): Eukaryota > Metazoa > Arthropoda > Arachnida > Araneae > Tetragnathidae > Metellina > Metellina segmentata. The sequence goes on from OX375875.1 coordinate 123,821,610, forward strand.
GTGAAATATAATTTTATGAATCTGTGTGATCAGAAATAACACATAGATACAAAAGAAAAATTTTAAGAACACTGCATATGATATAACACTGCAGCATGAAACAATAAACGTAGCAATAATATGTGACAAAGAGAGATCAGAAAAAAAAAGAATAACTCGGGAAAAAATTAAAGCTTATGAAATAAATATGAAATGTGATCGCCCCTGACTTGTATACACATATCACAATGTAATTTCATGCTAGCACTAATGTTGTTAACCACAGTTTGGGGAATTAAGTTCCACTCCTCCAGCAATGCGGTCTTCAGGACATTTATATCTCTAGGAGGAGAATATCTCCGTGCAACTGCTTTTCCTCAAGTTCTCTATCGGGTTCAGATCAGGAGATTTTGCTGGCAACGGTATTCGCTCAATAGCTTCATTTTCAAGTAATTCTTTAACGAGGTTTTCTCGATGTGGACGAGCATTATCGTCCATAAATAAAAAAATCGGATCCATATGCACCTCTGAAAAGTCTTACATAAGTTTAAGACCTCATCCCGAAATCTGGCCGGTCATAGATCTTCTGTTGAAAACATCACACCTGCACTACCAAAACGGTCACTGTTCCGACCCCAGATTAGAAACCTTTGCTCACTCCACAAAGTTGACTTTGGCGGAGCAATACCTTTATGGAGTTGGCTCAACGCGCGTTTATAACGGCATCACTCTGCGGAAGCCAACTTTATGGAGTGAGCAAAGGTTTCTAATCTGGGGTTGGAACATCCTCCCCACCCTGGTCACAACCGATCTCGAGAGGAATGACCAGTTGAACAGGTCGTGTTAGTAGTCTACCGCCATCCACACGTAAAATACAAGTTAGAACCTGTCCGTCTCGACCCTCAATTAGATACTCTACAATACCCCTTTTCCACATGTGGCGAGGTCTTACGTCTTTTGTAACAACGCCAGTTCTCCCTTGCTGATTCTGGAACGTCTATTTGGGTTTCGTACTTGATGGTGAGTTCGCAATTGCATCAAATAGTCCTTGAACCATCTTTTCCAAAAAACTTCTAGATCGTTTCTTGATGTTTGTACATGCGTGCTAGAGAGTTGTTGTTGCTGTTTGAAGGTGCAGGTAAGGCTGTCAGACAATTTCCCGTGAGGAAATGAGCTGGGGTTAGTGCTCCCACACTCTTATCCTCGTACACAGTTGGTCGACTGTTTAAAGCGGCTTCTACTCCTACCAAGGCAGTAGAAAGACTTTCTTCATCGAGGAAGGATAGTCCAAGTGATTTTCGAAGACACTGCTTTGTGAGTCCCACGAGCTTCTCCCACCATCCTCTCCACCAAGCCGCTCGTGGTACAATAAATTTACACTTTATTTTATGTTCGGCGTAAAACTGTTTTACTTCTGTTGAGACCAAAGTGTTCCACAGGAAAGTCAGCTCTTGGTTAGCGGCGTGGAAAGTGGTGGCGTTATCCGTGTAAATAGTGTGAGGTGTCCCACGTCGGCCAATGAAACGTTGAAAAGCCATAAGAAATTTGTCGGTTGACAGATCTGAAACAAGTTCTAAGTGTAAAGCTCGAGTTATCCCACCCGTGAAAAGGGAAATATATGCTGTATTCGTTGGCTTGGAGTTGTGGACATACAAGGGTCCAGCAAAGTCTATACCCGCGACGGTAAAAGGCTTGCTGGGTTTGAGTCTATCCGTTGGTAGTGGCGCTTCAATGGGATTGTCGCTCATCGATCGCAGCATTTTGCAGGGTAAAGCACTTGTTCAGAACTCTCTTGATCGCTTCTCGTCCGTGAATTATCCAAAAACGTTGGGTCTATTTGTGTTGACTCCAATCCTGAGGTTCTTTGTACCAATTAAAGCGATCCCTCTTGTGTTGTGAAGACAGTGAAACACATACCCTTGGCTTTCAGGCATAAAGGCCTATGTCATAAATATGTATTATAAATATGTCATTAAGCCTTCTGTATACAGTTTGCCGAGTTACAACAGTTCCCGTTGCGGCTGCAAGCTCTAAACTCAACTGCCGAGCAATAGACTTCCTGTTATGACGGGGAGTTATTGCCATATATATTGATCTTGAGAAGCAGTTGTCATACGTTTACGATCTTGTCCAGGCCTCCTTACAACAGTCACAGAGTTTTGAAATTGTTTCCATAGAGCAGACTGTCTGTCTTGAAATTTTCACACAACTCGCATGATTGTCTGTCCTGCTTCTAAACGGCCGATAATGCGCCATTTCATAGATTCTTCCAAATGATACTTCGGAGCCTTAACAAACCGTTTCGAGTCCTTACACACTGATATCAAACGCAGTATTGCAGAAATCCACTCAGATATTGACTTTGCGTAAAGCGCTGGATTTTCCTTTATTTGTTTCATGTATTACTGGCCGACACCTTTATTTGCATATCAGAAACCGTTTAGCACTTTTGATTGGATAATGCTTATAAGGCTTGCCTTTCACACATTACAGTTACAGTTATTAAATCAATGATTTATCTGGCCAACGCACATGTTCGTAAATATTATGGAAGAACTATTCATTTTATTATTTTTATTTTTATTCAGAAAAGTTCGCTATTGAAGCTTTTTCTCATAAAGAAATATGAGTTATTTTTTCCAAAAAATTTTTTAGATTCCTATTGATTTATCCTCTGAGAATAATATATCCCCTTCAAGCCACTTCGAAATGCTATCAACTCTCAGATTTGGTGCATTATTTTGATTATAACATAACATAACTATATGAATTTTCTATTATAATTATTTTTCATGTGAATGTATCATATTTAAATGGTTTAAATGAATTAATATTACATTAAATTTAATTTTACGTGGTGGAAAGTATAGACGATATTCAAATTAGAAACCGATACTTATTTCTCTAATACGAATTCATCCATAAACTTAACTCTTACTCTAAAGTACGAATATTTTTGTTGTGATGGATGCTTTGATGTGGAAAGTTAACATTTCACTTTCAAAAGAATAACTTGAAGTCCCTATGAGTTCAGAATGCAAAAATTAAAAAAACTTTTAAAGGTGTTGAAAAAACAATACTTCAAGTAAATGTGTAAAATTCTAGTAAATGGGAAAAAATTCAAGCTTTTCAGAAATGAAAACAAAATTCTCAGAATTTTTTAATTAAAATAACTTAGCTTGAGAACAAAATTTAATTTAATAAGTAGTTTTAAAACAACGTATGACAATTGTTCAAGGATAAACAATAGATTTTAAATGATAGGGGGATTTTCGGATTGATATGAAAACCAAATACGACATTATCTTAGCTTTACTATATTACCTTCGTATTTATCCAAAACCATCATCTCATGTAGAATGCGCCTTTTAAAAATCCGAGTTGTGTATTTATCTTATAAAATTCTGTTAAAAAATATATTCCACGCTAAATATATCTAAGAACTTTTGGCAAGAGTGGGCTGACCCATACACACTGACAAAATGAACTATTCTATTCATCGGTACACGCAATCAGCAGAGATAGACTTCTATAAACCTTGCAGACAAGAATCGACCTGATGTCAGCTTATTCCAATAAATACTTTGCTGGGTTAATTCGAAGTTTCGAACTTACAAAGGACACAAAGGCTAATAATATAACATTCGTGTGTTAGCCCATTGATGCAGTAAGACTTCACATTTGCTGAAAACCAAAATTCCTTAAACAGGAGAACAACGCAAAAAAATTCGATACCATTAGTCACGTTGACGCGGTGTGGAATTTTACAGTGGGGTACCAGATCAGGTGTGACCTCGACATCTGACCGTGGTTCAAAATTACGTGGTGTCATCTTCGGATTTTTCTCTTCGAGGGCTGATCCAGGATCGTCGCCAATAGCCTTTTGTTCTGCTCCAGTGCGACGTTGTTAGGTAGAAATATTTTTGGCTCGTATAGTGGAAAAACTTTAGATTAAATAATAATATACCTCCATAAGAACAATAAAGCGACTGAACACAGTTCTTTTAAAGTTTAAAAGAGAATTTATTACATATGAATTGAAGTATGAAATAGTATTCAAAATTAACAGTTAAATAGAAGGGGCCTCTGACAGTACACAGAAAATTCAATTGCCACAATGGATTTAAACAAAAGATGAAAGTCCAGGAGAAAGGAGATGGAGAACCCGGGAGCAGAAAGTGCTTAAAACTGCGACGCGTACATCGCAGAACAAAGTCTTTAGAAAAGAATTTTTCCTTAATTTTATCAGAATTGTGGACTTTTTATTTCAATTATAAATAACGATGTTCTGCAGTGCAGAGCGCGATCATTGCCACACTTTTTTTTCTTCTCTAGCTACGGAACAACCTCCCTACACTGCCCCAAACTACCACAGACACTTTATAAATAACGCATCATCTATGTCAATTACAAAATATTTAACTTCAAAAGTGATCGACAGAATCGCAAATTCTGAAAGTATGCCTTGGTTTTAAAGAAAGTAAGTTAATTCATTTTGATGTGTTTTATTATAAGTATGTAATACATATTGAGTCGACAATTGTGTTTGACGTCTGTTTTTGATTTGACTTCAGTTTTCAAAATTCGGACAAAATGCCTGCAGAACAATTGCAATTGGTTGGAGTTGTGTTGCAGAACATTGAATGTAATTCTGCATCTAGGATGGAGACCGATGGCAAAACCCGAAGAACAGATAGACTCAACCTCGACTATAGGTCTAGGGAAAATACCATGAGATTCATGTACATCAGGTGTCAGACATGGAATCCAGTTGGTAAGGAAAGAAAGGAGTTTTCGTCTTTTATTGAAGCACATCAGGTCTGTTAGCAGGCACAACCTTTGGAGGAGCGTGGTTCCCGGATTCAGTAGGATGATTATCTCCCAAGTACTTCGCGAGATTGCCGGGGAAGGTTCCCAAGTCCTCGAGGAGGTTGCCGAGAAATTCCACAAGCCTGTCCTCCACTTCCTCTTGAGTTCGCGATCGTCTTCTTCCAAGTCAAAAAAGGTCGAGATTATAGGCGTGTACGACTGTTTATACAATGATTCTATTTTTAAGAAACCCGCCAAATCAGTCAACCCCCATCCAAAGAAGCCAATCCATTCCAAGTGGTCAGCCATCAGAATCCCCCTCTCGCGAATGCACACCCGGAGGAAAACCACACGTGGGTTAGAAATCTTTCTCAGGCTGCCAAATACGCCAGTACTAATAAGTGCTTTTCCCTCAATGGAAACAAGCTAGATTCCCACGGGGTTCTGCTGATAACCTTAAATGTGTTTTTTCCCTCACACAACATGATATATATGCAAAACACACCTATGTAAAAATATTTAAAAGCCTACACAATTAATTTCTTTAAAAAATTAACCCAACAACTTTAATTAAAAAATACCGTAGAAAAGGGTAAAAAGAAAGGCAAATTAAATAATGTAAGCAGTTTTTTGCGAGAAAAGTTGTAGCTTATAACATTACTCTGTTGAATGTAAAAATTAAAAAGAAAATACAATTTAATATCTCTTATACGAAGATAAAAATCAATTCACCATTGGACTTAAAATGACGCAAACAGTGACATTAGAGGTATTTGTTTTGGAAACCTTAAAAACGACAGTAACAGCTTCCAATCACCTAGCGAGATGACAATCGAAACAGAATGAAAATAAGGCGGCTGCTTCTGTTACTGTGAAATTCAAAACTGCTTCTATTCACCCGATTCTACGGTATAAAAAATACCAAATCGATACCGTTACTTCAATAAAAATTCAAACTCACCGAAATCGGCGACTGTATTAGAGGAGGTACTAGTCGAATGTCTCGTGGTCTTGGAGGTACTAGTACCGAACTCGACACTTTCGTTTTGCATCTAACCCTTTGGGTGCGGGATCGGTGCTAATTTATAGAAAAAGCGCTCCCATTCAGCGATTACAACATGAAGCGTGAGAGTACGCTAATCTCCCACTTCCAACCTGTCCTGATAAGTGCACCGCGGAAGAACGGTGATTGGCTCTCCACTCTCATCCACTTCCTCGGCCTGCTCCTTATCCACATCTTCGGAAGTCTCGTGCTCCTGAAGTCACCTTAGGCACCATCCCTATCGTCGGAGGGAAATAAAAAACAAACGATTCCAAATGCTGGTTGGAAACTCGCAGGAGTTGCTCTTTGGTTTGTTTTTCTTGCAGTGACTATTTCGGAGCTTTGTGGATGGAAAAGAATGTATCCGATCGCACTTAACGACCAACCGGTCTGGTGGTTAAGGTGTTAGCCTCTAGATCGGAAGGTTCCTGGTTCGAATCCGGGTCAGTGCATGGATATTTGAAAGCGTATGGTGTAGAGGCGGCTGGTGCGCCTTATATCTGTCGGGGCCGAAAGTCCTCGGAATGAACCAGGAACCTTCCGATCTAGAGGCTAACACCTTAAATTTGTTTGTCGGGGAAAGGAAAAGGTAGGTGCGTTTGAATTAGCGTCGCACTGGAGCACCACAACGGGCCATTGACGATGGTACGGGATCAATTAGAACGGGAAAGATCCAAAGACAACATCTCGCAATTTTGAATCAAATGACGAGGTTAACACCAAGCACTTCACATTTTCGGCCACGACAAATTGAACGTGCTCGAGTCTCTTTTCTACGCAACGATCTTTGGTTGGATTCGAACTCGCAAAACACGGTTGAAAATCCACCGCTCTTCCATCCGCACTACCGTGACCCAGAAACTTGTAGGAATATTTACAAAATAAAAGATTAAGTGTCCGGGTCACCATTTTTGAAAGATATTTTGTTATCCTCCGGTGGTGACACCAAATTAGTTGGGAAGAAAGTTTTACCATTTGATAAGGGTGCCCCGGTTTCCCAGTTGAAAGCGCAACGCATTAGAAACCGGAGGGTTGCGAGTTCGAAACTCGGTCCAACCAAACACTGTAGTGTACACGGCGGCTGGGAACGTTAAATTTCTCGTGACGCCTCAATGTCCTTACGTTGCCGTGGTGGGGAAGTTTGGAGAGCGGAGTGCCACCTCAGGTGTTCTCTCGACATCTGACCGTGATTCAAAATTACGAGGCGTTGTCCTCGGTTCTTTCCCTTAAGGGATTGATCCCGGACCATCGTCAATAATTGTGTTGCTCTACTACGACGGTAATTAAAAATTACCCCATTACCGGTACAATTCAGCGAATATAAGCACATTATACGGCCAAACTATACAAGTACACAGAGAACGACGTGGAACATAATATTATATCAAATATTGCGAATAATTAAAATAAATGAATTCTTTACTTATTTTAACTGTGGCACAACCGCTCAAAAAACAAAATTGTTATCGGGGCCTCAATTTTAATTAGTGATTCGATCCCGGAGACGTCATTTGAGTTTGGGTTTCTGATGCCAAATATGGTAAAAGAGATCGCGTTAGAAACACTTCTTATAAACAAATAGTTTTTGCAAGAAACAAGGAATCATATCCAAAACACAGCTCAAAAGAAACATAAATTCTAAAGTGTTGATAGCTTTAGTGATCTTTACTATCATGTCTGCTACTGGGCGAGACATTTCCACACGCGTCTGAAGCTGTTTACATGAGCTAAGTTTATTGAGCGAGTCATATTTGCTGTCTTGGATTACGACTCCCAATGAACAAGACTTATAGATTAGATGAGTAGATGAAAAGATTGGACATTTAAAATCCGTCGAATTCAGAAGTAGCTCTCAGTATTGAAATTCTTCGACTGGCCTGGTAGGGTCAGTACCTGGTCGTTTGTAAGCGGATGGTGCACCTTAAATCTGTCGAGGCAGAAAGTCATCATGTTGGGTTGGTGTGGAAGTTTGGAGAGTGAGGAGACAGCTCAGATGTTGCCTCGTCTTTTGACCGTGGTTCAAAATTGCATGGTGTTGTCCTCGGGTCTTTCCCTAAGGGGATTGATCCCGGACCGTCGCCAAAAGCTCGTTCTGATGCTCTAGTACGACGATAATTAAAAATTACCATTACCATCGTCTGGCTGGTAAGGTAAGGTAATTTTAACTATCGTCGTCCCACTCTTCAAACCTCCACACCAATCCAACGTGAGGACTTTCGGCCTAGACAGATTTAAGGTGCATCACCCGTCTCTACACCTCACGCTTACAAACATGCACTGACTCAGATTCGAACCAGGAACCTTCCAATCTAGAGGCTAACACCTTAACCGCCAGACCGAGTGGTCGGCGGAAATATTTCGGGATTATATTCCAAGGGAATTTTCCAAGCTGTGCGTGTTCGGGTGTGTCCCTTGGAGGAATAGCGACCGAGGGTACACGTGTCAGTGGGTATGCCAACTGTGTTAGCAACCATCGAGCTGTACGCGGCCCAGGTCACTACCTCCTAGATAATAAAGCCCTATCTCTAGTTTATGACGTCACCAGCAGAAGGGCAAAAGTCTTCCGATCGCAAATTCAGAAAACCTTTGAAAATGAGATTTTTTGCTAAAAAAAGCAGTGTGTATCGTTGTACACAATTGAAGGGTTCTAAACCAAAACAGCACTTGTTAAAGGTTATTAAAACTAAGAAAAAATACTCTAATATCCATTTCCATGGAAAATTACTTTTATTAAGGTACAAACTCAGTATCTGGGTGCATAGAAAAAGCACAAATTTACATACACAAAATGTACATACAAAGCATACAACTAATTTTTTATGCTTTACATTCGAGGCAATTCTATAATTAGATTCTTGAAGCCTATTACAGTTGTTGAATAGATATAATAGCAAATTATTGGTTAATAAAATACAAAAGAAAGAAAAATTAAGATGCTTTCATTTTTTTAATGATGCCTAAGTTTAAATATGAATGCTACTGTAGACAAGGCATCTAACAAATTCTAACTTTTATTAAAACATTTTTATGGTACATTATATAAGGGAAATGACGAACTAACCGAAGATGCAAAAATAATAGGAATGAATGTGCCCGAAGGTCTTAGTGAAGAAGTTGACTAGGCAATTAAAAATCTAGGAAGAGACTCGGGTGAATTACATTAGACATCCTTAAAGGGAAAGCCGGATAAAAATTGAAAATGTACAACCCTGTATTAAACACAATTTTATCTTTTATCCTGTGTTAATGTTTCGAGTTTTCTATTATTTGGTAATTTGATCATCTTGTCATTTTTGGACCTACGATAGTTTTTCAAAGGTGTATTTGTAGCTGATCGCAAAAGCAACTTCATAATTTTAGTTGATGAATGCCGCTCGCATGATATAATACTTATTTCCTTGGATATCAGTACTTCCTGAGTAGCACGCAAAACAAACAGGCGTTGGTTTGATACTTTAAAAAATTCACTCTCAAATTATTTCCCAATTAATTTTTGCAGAACAATAAAATTATGCATTATGATATTTGCAGCATTCACAGCAGAATACTTTAATCCACCTCTATAACAATTATGGATATGCCGAAAGCCTGAATGAATAATTAGTGGTTTTTCAATAACTAAATTACCACTACAACTTTCACATTTAATCCTTTTTACAACTGAATGATAACAATAACCAGCTAAATATTTGATTAAAGGAGTGTTATCAGAAATTGAATCGATGTCATTATCTGTGACCTCAATATGTGGAATCAATATGACTTCATAAACGCATATAAACACTTTTATACATCAGTATATTTTACAGTAGAATCCGCGTATTGTAATTACTTCCGACTCCCAAAGTTTGATAACAAGTACCGAGTAATAATATTAACCAAAAAATCTGAAAAGTTCTGTTCTATAGATATTTGTTTTGTACAGATTTTGATTTAACCAAAAGAGCACGTTAGGCGAAGTTCAATAAAGTTATGTTTGTGAATTGTTGAATACCATTATAACACGATATAATATTCAACTTGCGGAATAATTAACATAACCAAAGGAGAATAAAACAGGATGTTCACAGATGCTGAGCTTTTGGTGATTCGAAAAGAATTTCGTAACCTAAAAAATATTTCATTGGTTTTAATTACTTAAAGTATATTAAAAATGAAATCAACATACCTTTTTCTCCCTTTCTTAGTAACTGCGAGTGTAAAATTTCATCACGATAATCCTGTTACGAGATTCTCCTTAAATAAAATTCTTCAATCGTTCTCTACAAAATTCACTTTATTCTATATGACCACACATAGAAATATTTACACGGCTGCCTTATCTGGCATTCTTTTTTGGAATTACACGAAAATATAATAGTAACTAGTGTTCTAACGGTAATACGAAAATGCAACAGTAATTAATGTGCAAACGATAATACGGAAATATAACAATAACTAATGTACAAACGATATATATATAATTCCAACTACTTTTAACAAATCCACTGATGAAACGCTCGCTCGAATGGCTTGAGCATTCAATTCAAACAAGACAAGAATTGTATACCTTTTGATGGTGACGTCATTGAAGGTTACCGTATCTGTCAGAAGGCTTTATAATCTAGGAGGTAGTGCCCAGGTTCCATTCCTGTCAGGTTCATTCCTCCCGGGTGTAATTCTCTTATCTGTGTCAGTAAAACTTTCATTGTGTGTGTCTATTACTTGATTGTATGGTAATTCGGTAATTTTTAGTTAACGTAGTACTAGATCAACACAATGTCCTATTGACGACGATCAGGGATCAATCCCATAACGACCTAAGGGAAAGAACCGTTGACAACACCACCTAATTTTGAACCACGGTCAGAAGTCCATGCAACTCGTGAACTGGCACCCCACTCTCCAAACGTCCACGCCAACCCAACGTGAAGACTTTCGACCACGACAGATTTTAAGGTGCACCTTAACCACCACCCGGTTGGTCGGATGATATTGTATATCTTGTGTCTGGTGCGGTATGGCCAAATAGGGCCCCTGCCCCTAACATATAATTATTAACTTATATAATAAAAGGATACAATTTTCGGCTCCCACCTCTACCCACCCATAGCCATGGATCAGAAAAGAAAAGAAGAAAACAGAAAAATTATTTAACATGTTTCATTTATTACACTGCAAACAGGATCAGACAGGATTTCAGTTGTCTTTAGCGTAGTGAAGGAGATTCCTATCCAGCGCTCGCGATCATTGGCCGTTACGGTTAGCCCCGCCCCAGTTGTAGTACCTATGAGGGTTTGGAAAATCGCTTCCGGGATCCATCCTGAAGGGAAGGAACCGAGGACAACATCATGCAATTTTGAACCACGGTCGAGTGACGAGATCCACACGATAGAGGACCCTCTTCCCCGCATCGCAAGATAAGTTATTATTTCGTTGGATTATTATTTTATGATTTTATGGTGCTTTTTGTGCCTGGATTTGAGTTTATATATATATTTTTTTGTACGCTAAGTTGGCCGGAACTTTCGAGGGGCAGTGGCGGATCCCCCGCTGCTGAGACACCATTATTTTTTACTTTGAGGGATCTTTTTGATCTCTGATCTATCTTTTGAATATTATTTGCAATCCGTGAGATCAGTGGTTGCTGAGTTTTATAATTTTGTACTTTTGGCACTGTATGTTTGGAGGCGGCCATTGAAGTCGGACGTGTCATTCTGACGTTTCTATCCTCAAGAGCCTCCTGCGTGGCGTCCCGTGCGCAGACTGACCTAAACTTTGGAGCCTATCTGCCTACAGTCGTCAAGACCTGGTGTGATTTCTGTGTTCATTCATATTTGACTGGTTCATCATTCCGCATTCATATTTGACTGGTTGAGCCATCTCCATTGAGTGGCGCTGGGGGCTAGGGATTTATTGGGGTTTTGTATATCATAGTGTTAAACATTTTTAAGTGTCCGTCTTTTTTCCAGCTTTGAAGTCGGCACTGGTTCGGTCCTCGTGATCGCCGTTATCCTGGGGCTTGACCTCGGTCGGGCTTGCAGGATTTAATTATCAATTATATAATGACTTCTAAGAACGCAACTGTGGGCAACCACAACCTTCGCCCAGGGACGGGAGATTCTATATGTCCAGGACTTGACGGAATAGCTCATAATCTTAACAAAGACGATTTGACCAATCCTACCTTAATTAACTGTCGCGATAACATAACAGACCTATCTAAGCTATTAAATGACAAAAAAACTAGTAAGGTAGAAACTGCAATTATCCAAAAGGGTTTGATAAAATATACGAAATGTTTCATCGATATAATTAGAGAGCTGTGCCGTACCAACTTACAATCAGATGACACAAGCTCCGATATCAATACTTCGGGCGTACAGCCCAAGGCTACTGCGGACTCCTCCGTCTTGACAACATTGAACAAGAAAATAGAAAGCCTAGAAACTATGGTGCGAGAGAAAAACCAATCACTCAGAGAAATGCAGGACGAGGTTGCCATGGCGGAACAGGGTAGAAACAGGGAGCTTGAGGCCGAGGTATGGAAACTGGGCATGTTAGTAAATGAGGAACGTGACAGAGCTCACGTCATGGAACTGGAAAATGCAAAGATGACGGGTGTTCTTGAGGAGAGGGAGGCCCAGATTGATAGGCTCTCGACCATCATCAGTGGGTCCGTGGAGGAAACCCTAAAAATAGTAAGGGAGATCCAGGATACGGGCCGCGTGAATCGGAGTGCTGAAGGGAGCGGTGAAGAAATATTACAGGAATTGAAGGAGCTGAGAAGGGAATGCACCCCTGCGGTCCCGAGTTACGCACAAAAGGTATCAGGCCCTGTCACATCAAGGAGGTCCGGTCCACAGTCTCAGAAATTTACTCTTCTACTAAAGACTAAAGTGGACTGTGACTTCGAGGTCAATAAATCTAAAATACAAGCCACCCTCAGGGATCTGAGAACAAGAGTTATACAGTTAAGAAGGATTAGGGGCGGCGGGCTTGCAGTTGACCTCGGTTCTCAGGCCGAGGTGGACGAACTCCACAATAAATTGAAAGCTATCGACAGTATCACGAATATATTTGATGTCGACCGACCCAAGCTGATGAGGCCGAGGGTCATCATATTGGGTGTAGACCCAGATATTGATAAGGCGGACCTTCCCTCTGCACTCGTTGATCTGAATAGTTTTGTGGAAAGCGAGGACGGCATCGGTGTCGACTTTGATATAAAGGCTCAGAGGGGCAATCATTGGGTTGTCTCGTTGGAGCCGAGCATCTTTCAGAAATTTATGGGTGAAGGTTTTGTCTATCTGGGTTTCAGAAGATGCAGAATGGAGGAATTCAAGAGTGTAAGACAGTGCACAGGTTGTGGCAGATTGGGTCATAGCAAGGGCCGGTGCACTTTTAGTTCAACAGAAAAACCAATATGTCTTGCCTGTGGGGGTGAGCATGCGACGGTCGCGTGCGGGGAGGTTGAGAAGACGTGTATTAATTGCACTGAGTCTAACTCCCTGCATCGCACAAAATACAATACAAAACATGACGTGAGATCCCGGACATGCCCTAACTACAAAAGGCAGCTAGCTATTTTAGAGGCCAGCATTGATTATGGTAAGTGATGGCTGTTCGGAGAGTGAGAATGTTGCAAATAAACACTAACCACACATATGCCGCACACAGCCTGGCGTTGTACACTGCAACCCAAGGGAAAATATATTTTTTATTTATTCAAGATCCCTTCTTACTAAATAATAAACCAGTCGCTCCTCTTCCCGGCCACCGACAATTCGTTTCCAATAATAATAAAAGTATTATTTTATGCTTAAATCCTAATTACACTTTTAATTTAAGTTTTGTATCTCCAAATTGCGTCTTTGCTGAGGTTTCGACGCACGCCGGTCCCCTCTTGTTGGGGAGTATCTACTTCCCGCCCCATGACAGCATTCAGGATCAGCTAGAGGAGCTTAAAGACCTCGACTTTAGTAGAGGCAGACTCCTCATCATGGGTGACCTTAATGCTCGTTCCCCCATATGGGGGTACAATCATGAGGACATTAGGGGCAGGTGTGTTTTGGACCTCTGCATGACAAACTCCCTCCAAATATTAAATATCCCAGATAAAGGGCCTACCTTCGTTGCCCCTACTGGGAAGGGATGGCCCGATTTAACTCTTGCGAGTCCAGATGTCGCTGCCTGCATCGAGAATTGGAGCGTTTTAGACCAAGCCGCATGCAGTGACCACCGCTATGTTGTGTTAGACTACAATATTTCTATTACTAACAACCAGGGATTCTTCCTAAGGACGAAATTCGGCCTGGGTCGTTTTCCTGGCATTTTTCATAAACTAACACCAGATTTGATAAAGTCTGCTAAAACGATTAACAACACCAGTGAACTTGAATCATATTTTGAAAATCTCACAAATAAGGTTCAAACAATAGCATTAAAAACTCTTAAAAAAACTAAAAAAACTAATAATTTAATTCCTAAAGTTCACTGGTGGAACAACGAACTCGCGTCCTCCAGAAACCGAGTCACTGCTCTCTATAAAAAAATTAAAATTATGAAAAAATTTAATTTACCAGTTGACGAGGTCCGAGCCGTTGAAATAAAATACCGTTCAAAAAGGGCCTCCCTGAGGTTGTTAATCAACACCTCTAAAAGAACTGCCTGGAGGGAACATTGTTCGAGTCATGGTTCTAAATACGGATCTTTATTTATAAATTTACCTTTTCAAAAAAACAGAATAATAACCTAGATTTATTTTTACCAACCCAACCGAACCTTATTCAAAAGGATAAAATTACTATTTTAATGAACCATTTCTTCGAAAATAATAATACAATTCCCACACCCCTTAATTTTTTAAATACAATAGAACCGGAAATAGATGAAAATATCACAATCCATGACTTGGACCATGTCTTCTCCATGCTTAAAGATGGGAAGGCCCCAGGGCCGGACCTCGTTGATTACAAAATCTGGAAATTTCTCTATAAAAAATACCCTGTTTTATTTTTTAATCCATTTCAGAAAGCTATTCAGTTTTCATATTTTCCAAGGTGCCTCAGGACTGGGGGTGTTCGCTTCTTGGTAAAACCAGGTCGTGACCCCTCAACCTGCGGTGCCTACAGACCAATTTGTTTATTACCCACTCTAGGTAAAATCCTAGAGAGGGCCTTTTGTCTCATTTTAAATCACTGGATGCACAATAGTAATATTCTTCACAAACTACAATACGGTTTTAGAGAGCAGCGGTCCTGTGAGGATGCGTTGTTCAATGTTGTTAATAAATTGAAATCTCTCAAAAAGACCAGCCATGCCGCATTGACAACACTGGATATTTCCGCCGCCTTTGATAACATGAACTGGCAACTGTTGGTCAACAGACTCGATTCTCTTAAATTCCCGGGGTATTTTATTAAGTTTATATGTTCTTATTTAAATTTTAGGTCAGTATTATTTGAAATAGACGGGGTACATATAACACGTAATCTAATAAAAGGGTGCCCACAGGGTTCGGTCTTGGCCCCGACACTGTGGAACATTTATTTTAATTGTATACTTGATTTAAATTCTGATCGGATTTACCTCCAGGCCTTTGCGGATGACCTGGCATTAATAACGCATGGGTCCTCCGCGGGGCTCCTGGAGAGAAATACAAATAATTCATTGGCTATTGTTTTCAATAGACTAAATGAAATGAAATTGACTCTCTCGACCGACAAATGCCAGACCCTAATAGTTTCAAAAAATCCAAAATTAAAAGACAGTATAAGAATAAACTTAAATAGTAAAGAAATAAAAATAGTCAGTTATTTAAAATATTTAGGCCTAAACATTGACAGCCGGCTCGCATGGAGCGACCACATTCAGAAATTAAGAGACCGCTGTATGCGGCTCGGAGGTTCACTCCAAACAATTCGAGGAGGTGGCTGGGGAGTCGGTGGCCAGCTCCAGAAGGTGTGGTATCTGACCGTCACGGAAAAGATCCTCACCTATGGAGCTGGCATTTGGGGAGGCAGCTTAACTAAAGCTCAGATCCAGAAGCTTGGTACTATACAGAGGCCATTTCTGTTAAAAATTCTTGGAGCATATAGAACCTCTCCGACCGTCTCCCTAAATACACTATGCGGAATTCCGCCGCTCCATGTGACCCTGCTGTCATTGTACAAAAAATTTAATGTTATCAAGAGGCGGCTCCCCGACCCGGAGCTGAGGCTGTCACCAGTACATTATGACTACAATATCATGATTGGTGGCGTCCGGATGGCTGAACTAAGGTTGGACTTCCAGGACACCATCAAAGATGCAGAATACGAGGTGTACACCGACGGCTCGGGCATTGATGGCAATGTCGGGGCCGCGGTGTGCATCTTTAAAAATAATAATTTAATAGAAATTTTACAATTCAAACTTTTACCCGGCAACTCTGTCTTTCAGGCAGAGTTGTCAGCAATATATAAAGCAATTGATTGGGCAATAGCCAAGGAAAAGAAGATAAACATTTATAGTGACAGCCTCAGTTCAATTCAGGCCCTTAAAACCGCAACTAATAAATCCAATTACCTTTATGAAATAAAAAAGAAAATATCAAAGTTTACTAACATCTTTGGCCTGAGTTGGGTTCGGGCTCATGCGGGTCTTACTGGTAACGAGCTGGCCGACGAAAACGCAAAACTTGCCTCGATCAGTGGTGAGGTCTTGGACATTCCGTTCCCCCTGAGCCTACTTAAAAGGAAAATTGTAGATTTTACTGAGAAGACCTGGCAAAATCATTACTTAGAATCAAATAAGGGTCTCAGGCTCAGGGGATTCATTACTAGAGTTACAAGAGATAGACTCATCGCTGATCGCCAGCTCGTCTGGTTTCTCACGGGTCATGGACCGTTCCATGCTTACCTTCGCAGGTTTGGGCTCAAAAATTCGGACCTCTGTAGCTGCGGGGAAGTGGGGGATGCCGACCACTTTCTCTTTGACTCTGTCCACTCACAAAGGAAATTCATGTGAAAAAACCAAATGAGAGACACAAGCCAATTTGGTTGGAAAGTGTCCTTAGAAGCAAAACTTCTATGGCAAAAATAAAATCCTGCGTGATGGCGGCCATGGAGATGGTGGCCGGTCCCCACGACCCATAAGTAAAAGATGTGGTGGCTCCTTGGGACCCCCATTTGGTTGACTTTTTTTTTTTTTTTAGATAGTGAGATGGAACTAGGTTTCCCTCTATTTTAAGATTTTAAACATTTTAAAATTTTTAAATTTTACAGAATTTTAACCTTTTTAAATTTTACAGAATTTTAACCTTTTTAGATTTTTTTTTTCTCTTTAAATTTATTTTTGTTCATTTTGCATTGTACATTAAAATAGTCATTAAATCTCTCATATAATATTTATTTCATTCCTCAACATTAAACATAATCATTATTCTTTTCTGAGTTGTTAATTGTTTAAGATAAAACCAACTTTTAACTATATGTGTTTTATGTGTTTGTACTGTGCTGTGTTCTTTTGTCGTTTTGTGTATTTATGTATTTGGTTTATTATTTTAATTTGTATTGATGTTTTCCTGGCGTGTTGCCAGAGTTTATTTTTACCCGGTTTTTTCTCCCGGAGGTTTGTGTAGTTGTTTGTCTCCATAACTTAAATTCCCGGTTACACCGGAAGTGTTATGTCTTCTTTGGGCTTGTTTCCCCATGTATTATTATTATTATTTTTTTTTTTTAATTCGGCACTCAATTCGAGCGACTGACTGGTGTTGGGCCTTCTGGCCCTCCTCCGTGCTACGATGGAGGTTCTCTCCCCTTCCCCCCTAGACCATATAACACTCTAAACCTAACGGTGAGTGGGTCTGGGGTGGGTCTAGAAGAAGAAGAGGAGGAGATCCACACCTGAGCTGGCACGCCACTCTTCCAATTTCCACACCACGCCAACGTGACTGACGACTGCAGTTTTAACATGCACCAGCTGCAGGCGTTTTACTTTTGAATCGAGTTTAGAACTCGCAACACTCCATTAGCTATACCGTGACTGGACCATATGGGCTACCGCGGCACGGGAAGGGATTGGAAGAGATAAGAAAAATTAATTCATTTATCTCCTGGACAGGATGACCAAGCACATTTTCAAAGTAAAGGCCCTCCTCGAAATATTTTAGGGCCGAGGTAGTCCTGTTGGCAAAGTAACGGGTTAGCAACCGGAAGGTTACGAGTTTGAAAATCGCTACAATCATAGATCGTTGTGTACTGATGCACGTTAAATCTTTCATGGCCTCAACTGTCCTCACGTTGGCGTTGTGTGGAAGTTTAAAGAGGGGGATTGCAGCTCGGATGTGACCTCGTCATTAGACCGGGGTTCAAAATGAGGAGATGTTGTCCTGTTCCTTCGAGATCAATCCCGAAACCCGGGCCATTAGTCCATTGATTGCTCCAGTGCAACTTAAATTAAATACCTAACCTAACCTAAAATCGAAATTACTTAATTCTTCAAACATTCTCGAAATGACACATGAAATTAATGTAATGATCGTCAATCGGTTTCCTTTATGGCACAAAATATTACGCGTAGACGTCTGAAAGCATTCAAACAATCCCTAACCGTTGTGACGTCTGGAAAAAAAGACTTTTTCGACATCCAAATTATCGTGGGCCTTAATACAAGAGAGGAACAGATGACCCCCCCCCCAAAAAAAAAAAAAAGAACACGCGTGACAGTCAGTGTCGACGTCATGCACCAGATACCTCCTCTCGCACATCATTTTCTAACGGTTCCAAGATCCAAAGAGGGGACTCGCAAGCGTGGAAGTTGACATCTTTACGGGTGTTGCAGGTGTCACTGGAAAACACACGATCAACATTCCAAGAGGGAGCCTGATTCCCCCGAAAAACCGCTAAGGGGAGATGGAGAGAACAGGGCCTTTGCTCGCGGTAGCAAAGAGAGAGCTCTTGAGACTGCCATACGGTGAGGTTAAACACCGGTAAAAAAAAAACTAACTGACTGCGAAGAGAAACTTGTGGTTTCTTCATGAACATTCGTTCATCGATGTGTACATATTCTATAAATATTTTTCCAATTGTTATTGATAACCTTTTAAGTGAAATAAATAGCTCAAAAAGGTATTCTTCTTAGTCCAACTCCATTGTATCGCAGTGGTGCCCAAAACTCTACACCGTATTAAAGTTCACTTAATGTTACGTCCTTTTCATAGGAATATAAAAGGAGGGTATTAAAATAACATCGCACTGAAGCAACACATCGTAATTTTGAACCCATGGTCAGATGACAAATTCAGTGTAAGTATGGCCGCTCCGTCAACAGAGTGCAGCAAGGAGGAACAAAGAGCAGTGATCCGATTTCTAAGGTCGGAAGATGTGCCAGGAGTTGGAATTCATGCGAGGCTTTCTACACAATACGAGGGTCCATCACATTGAGGCAGAATCCAAAAAGCAACGTATGGAGTGGAAACACCCAAGTCGCCAACGAGGAAGAAATTCAAGACTTAACTTTCTGCGGGAAAGGTGCACGTTGGCGTGCAGTGGAAGTTTGGAGAGTGGGGAACCACCTCAGGTGTTTCCTCGTCGTCTGCCCGTGGTCAAATATTATGTGGTGTTGTCCTTTCCCTTTGGGATTGATCCCGGACCGTCCTCAATAGCCCGTTGTGTTGCTCTAATACGACGTCAATTAAAATATCTACCTGCCTATCGCGAGAAAGGTGGTTTTTCGGTACTCCCAAGAGCCTATAGTCGACCACCTAGAAAAAGGGCGTACGATCAACAGAACAAGGTACATTGATTTGCTGGCCAACAATCGGTAATTGTTAATTGACAATTTTTAATTAACGTCGTACTGGAGGCCAACAATCGGAAGCCATCAATTCGCAGCAGACGCCGAAGCCTATTGCCGAAGAAAGTGTTGTTTCATGACAATCCATGCCTATGTGAAATCATTATCCATTTGGGTATGGAGGTGCTGAAACACCTTGCCTACAGTTCTAGAAGCTCAACGAGGCTTTACGAGGTCCTCGATTTTCTACGGACTGTACCTGATGTGATGGCAGTAAGAAATGGTAGCGTGAAATAACAAGATCTTTGGGTTTCACCTCTACAACATTTATTCTAACATCCCACAGCTTCGCAGATGTTTGCAGCAAAGTTACAGATATTTTGAGACAAGAAGGGTTCGGCAGAGGCTAGCGAGAGTGTGTCTTCGCTCTCAGGTCTCAATGGTCTCTGGCAAAATCTAACGTCTTTCAGGTCGCCTTTCAGCTAAAAACCACCTGTCAATGGAATTTTGAGTGTTCTCAAGGGGATTGAGATTTAGGAAATCGTAATATCAGTGTAACGTCAGATGAAGAGGTTTTTTGTCAAGTGCCCAAAACGTTATGAACTATGTAATGTCAAATGGAGTGCTGCAATAGTATTTCTAGGATTAGGTATGGACAGTTGATCACTTCAAAAGAGTTTTAGGATCGCCAATTAAGGAATTCTTGAATATGTCTTCTCTACGTTGGCTTGAACAGAGAAGCCACGTTTAGAGGGTTACAGGACAAATAAGTTCTGGAAGTGATGCATTAATGGTTGGGCGACCAACCGAAAACCTTCTTCTTAGAGCAAATACACTCACTGCCAAAAGTTAAGCACGAAAAGTAAAATGCGAAAAAAAAACAAGTACAGCTTTGATTGACACGAAATACAGCAGGAAAGTAGCAAATAGGTTTATACATGAAACAAAACAAAGAATTAAATACAAAGACAAAAACAATATTAAATTTTCATAAATTATAAGATGATAATAAATTATAAGATGAGCCCATATTTGAGTCATTAACAAAATGATATTTAAATCCAAAACCAAACTGACATTAATAGGGTATGTGACCACCCCTCATCCTCATACAAATTTTACAGCGTGTGACCTTGCTTTCCATGAGGTAATCACTAACGAACTCTGTAAATTCGGGAAAAAATTCGGGATATTTTTGTTATTTTTTTAAAAACTTTCATATCTATATCGTATTACTATTAGTTTTTTTTTAATATCGCAGTATACCTCAGAATGTACTATTTCTTACGGTACAATTATTTTTAAAATTGGAAATAAATAAATTCGATGCAATCAAAAGATGGTGACACAAATTTCGTATTTTTTATTTCGCGGAGCATATGAGGGTTGTATTTTTTACAATCGGTTTTCCCAGATATCAAATTTATCGTAGCAACAATTGCCATAAAAACGATTTTTTTTTATTTGGCGAGGATGGTAATGATAATGGTAATTTTAGTTAACGTCGTACTAGAGCAACACAACGGGCTATTGACAACGGCCCGGGATCAATCCCTTAATTATTTGGCGAGGAAAAAGGCTCGCTTTTTTCCCTCTATTCTCAGACGGTTTACCGAGAAAGTACAAAGTACAGATCGTACAGTTTGGAGATTAACACGGTTTACTTAAAATTGTACAGTGAACAAGATGCAGAAGATTTTTTACTCATACGGCTATTAGTTTAGGGTGTATTAAGTGTTAAAGTAAAAAAAAATAAAATCACTTGCGAAAGAGGTATTTGTTTGCGAAGCAAACCAAACGGGATTGCGTAGCAATCCCGGGGATCGGCGAGCGTAAGCGAGCAGGGGGCGAAGCCCTCGCTGTGACGTCATGGACCGGAAAGTCAAATCAGGATTATACGAATTATTAAGTTAGTTTCGCTGTCACGGAGATTCACTCTGCGAAATGATTGTTGGTTTGTGAAGCAAACCAAATGGGATTACATAGCAATCCCCGGGGGTTGGCGTGCGTAAGCGAGCAGGGGGCGGAGCCCCCTAGTTATCAAAAAAATAAGAGCAATTGGGACACTTTTTACTGTCCGAAATTCCAGTGTCAACCTACAAAGAATCAATAGTACATTGCGTTGCTCCATTGCGATGTTAATTTAATTGCCTACATACAAAGAACTCACTTTTAAATAAGGCTATGTACAAATAGATTCTATGACGAGCAATCAAGTCTTTTAAACAAAAAAAGTATTACAATAGTTTGAAAATCTAGTACTTTTTCAAATTTCATCAAGATATTCTTGCAAAAAGGATTTTTTTGCTGCTCTAAGATTGTACCGTGAACGCCTCCCAATATACGAATGCCGTTATAGGCGAGTTTGGTAATTTTTAAATAACTTCATACTAGAGCAACACAACGCGTTATAGGCGAGTGTTAGTATGTCACATAAATATCACATGTATGTTACATAAATCAAGTTCACATTTTAGTTAGCAACTTACCACAAATGTAAAAAATTATGCAGAATCCGTCCAATAAAAATGACTGAAGACCAATGCCAGTCAAAATCTTCTTCGAAGAACATTCATTTCCAAAAATAACCGCCACTTTTATCTTGTGCATCATCGCTGTATCGTAGTTTTCAAAAAATTAAATAAATTCAGTTTATTCCTGCAAATAAAAGATACTAATATCTCAAAATTTCATTGTTATTATTGTTATCAAAATACAATACATTTAAAAAACAATACATTGGTTATGAAATTTATTATGTACTTGAGTTTACTTTGTTGTTTAAATACAAAAACGTTTTCATTTACTTCTGTACATGAGGTTGATTATCAGATGATTTGTGTAATCCAATGTTTGACCTGCTTACGTATGATTGTTTACATATTGGCGCACCTTCCTGAAATGCTATTTTGTAGTATGCCTAAGAGCAGGGGTGGACAAACTTGTGGCGCATGCGCCAAACTTGGCGCATTGGATGATTACAAGAGTCGCATTACATTATTGTGCCTCCTTATTCTTTTGAAGTAGGCGCCATAACTGAAAATATTTTCATATTTTCAACACCATAGTACTCTCGGTTCAATTCATAGAGCTTTCTTACTCCTCATTTCGTCGCAATTTTATGAGTTTGTAATTTATATTCTGGTGTGATACGACGTACTTATGATCTTTTTGCTCTTTTTCAAGATTTTTTGTACTTTTTAAAGTTTATTTTTTTATTTTTTGCAGTCCTGTTATATATCACTGTGCAAAAGAAAATGAGCAAAAGAAGCGCAAAAAGTATGAGAGAAAAAATGAATTTAACGAACAGTAAGAAAAGGAGTTTTTTCAGCAAGTCCATCAGGAAAATCATTTTTTGCATTGTTTGTGAAACTACTCTTTCACAAAATAGAAGACATGATCTTAATAAACACTATAAAACACAGCATCAGGCGAACATAGAAGGAAAAATTAAACTTGTTCTCGGGTCGAAGTTACGTAAAGAATATGTGACTAAAAAAAGGAAAAAATCAGAAGACAAAATATTTTTGTTAATGTAAAAAAAAAAAAGCCTATTCTGACGGAGAAGCCTTGTTTCCAAATATTTGCACGCCATCTTTGTTATAAAGGTATTGAAAAGAAGTCAGACGAAATTGCTATACCAAGGCAGACTAATGCGAGATGTATCGTGGAACTCTTACTGGATGTATTTCAACAACTGTAAGACTTTTCTCTAGCTTTGGATGAATCAATGGACATATTTGATGTAGTCCAGTTATAAGCATTTTTGTAAGAGGAATTGTTTATAATTTTAATATCTTTGAAGAACTTGCCAGTCTGGAGTTATTGCATGATGAAACAAGATGATTAGAGATATTTAAAATGTAAATTCATGCCAAGAAAATCTAAATTAGATTATTGTACTAATCAGTATATGTACTGACGGTACGCTGTAAATGGCACTACAACTGTGCTTGGAAAATTTTTTAAATCGTATTGCACTAAAATATCAATGTATTATGCACCAAGAGGCACTGTGTGTAAAATTAAAAAAAAATGCAGCATGTTTTGTTACTGGTTGTGAAATGTGTGATTAAAATTAAAACAAGAGCATTAAACAGCCGAGAATTCAGAAAATGTTGAATTATTGGATTTGGAATAGGGTGAACCTTTTCTTTATTGTGAGGTGTGCTGAGGACAGGTTCTAAGTAGATTTTAGAAATTAAAAAATGCTATTTTTAATTTTTGAGAACAGGAAATTGAACTTTCCTGATGAAAGAATCCTATTATTTCATAACAACTGGCTATTTGAATTTGCATTTTTAGTTGATGTACTAGCCATCTCAAATATCTAAATTCGACACTACAAGGCAAGAAGAAATTATTTCCTAGTTTAGTAAATAGCATTAAGTCATTTAAAATGACATTAAATCTGTTCATCTTTCAGTAAGAAAATCAGGATTTGAGTCAATAGTATGCCGCATTTGAAGCCGTATGTGAAAAAAATTGGCGCATGGTAGGTAAAAGTTTGGCCACCCTTGCCTTAGAGAATTACTCCTTGAAGCTGGCGACCAAGTAATAGACCCTCCTTGACATCTACAATTCTTTATTTTACCTATTATTTACATCGTGGACTATACATGTTTTCAGAAACATCTGAAATACCCGACCTCTCTCAGCTACCACGCCCCACACACACCTTCGCTAGCTAACTATCTCTAATAATTGTTCTTGATAAGTACAGGTCAACAATGTCAATGTCATGGTGGCTGTGCTCTATTGAGGGAGTGAGACATTAATTACATCATTGCTACAGTTTTACTTTTCAAAGAAAACTTAGAATATGTAAATAAAATCTCATGAACTATATTTTACTTTATGTTTTGTGTCATTTATTGGTCTCCCCATTAGTCTACTCCATTACAAATCCTCTCAATAAATGGTATTCCATCTTGTTAAGAAAACTATTACAATGCTTAAAATCTATCATGTTAAGAAAACGTTTACTGGCACATTGTGAAAATTACCCTGAAGCCACATTTCTTATTTTCGAATACGTGTTTTAAAAATAAATTATAATTTAAAAATTCGGAACTAAAATTCAATCAGTTGTTTTATGCACTGTTGTGCTCCGATTGGTTGATAAACGTTTTTACGTCACTGTCATGAACCCTTCAAAGCAGTAGTAAACTGACTAAAGGGAACGAGAATATCTTTTGATTTCCACTAAAGTTAAGAAACCCCATTAAAAAATAGAGATGAATGGTAATAATAATAATAGTTTAAAAATTAGATAACACTAATGGAAGAATGTAATCATAATCCAAAATCAGTCTCAAGTTCTTTTATTAATTAATTATGACAATTCAAAAACACTTCATAGAAAATAACACAATTATAATGAGATTCAATAAAAAAGTATAAATGTTTTTCCAATTTTATTTTGTAAAGTACCAATTTTTTAGGGTGTTCGATTGTTACTGAAGAATTTTGTTTGTTTCATGCTTTTTTAAAGGATATAGTTTCTACAAGAAAGTGATAATACTTTTGAAGGGACTAATAACTTTTTTATAGCAGTTTTGGATGGTAGGCAGAAAAGCCTACTATACTCGTGCACTCATTAGAAATGCTGTCTTCTGCAATTCGCTTTTAGGTCATGTCATTTATGTTGGTCATTAATAAATTGTACACTATTTCATATGTCTTTTTTCTTTCTATTTTTCCATATTTTCAAACAAACTTTAGAACTAGAAAATGGTTTCTTTTAAAAGAATAAATTATTTCCAGTTTGATACTTTCTTATTCAATGTAATTAATATTCTGAACTAACTGTTCTTTTAAATGTGTCCGTGGAAGTTTAAGCGCTCGATATTTTTACAAACGTATTTTAATAGTTAGAGGTTTTTTATACATTAACTATGAATTAGTCGCCCTACTTGCTTTTATGTCCTACTAGCATAAATTCGAAGGAGGATCCATCTTAGTGTGGGATTATTCTTCGCAATCTTTGAGGAGCGCAGGTTTTTGGGTTTCATTTTTGAGAACCTTACTTACCCATAAAGCCACATTTTTGCAATACCTAGTAATGTAAAATTTAGTACGAAGTCACATATATATTTCACAGACTGTGCACAACAGCTAGAGATGCTGAAAATATCTCTGGATTTCTACTTGAATTGCTTTTTTCAAAGCAACTGATTGCTAACGTATAATTTAACTAAGAGATAAAATACTTTAAAAATAATTCATGTAACAACGTTAGTATTTTATCTTTTTTAGAAATACAATAGAGGGGGCGATTAATTATTTATCAGATAGCGTCAACGATGTTTTCAATCTATATAAATAAGAATGGAGTGCTTTTTTGTACATTCAATATTTTCGACCCATTTCAAGTTTTCTATCCGTTTTGAACCCTTCTGATGCCGAATCCGCCTTTTTCTCGTTTGGTGTCCGTCTGTATGTATGTTGTGCCCTATACACGTCCACGCGGTTTTAGATATTTTCATGAAAATTTGCATACAGTGAGTACTTATCTTCATTTAGTGAGTGGAATTGGTTTCGAAAGTCTGTCTGTCCGTCTTCCTGTTCTATGCTCGATTTTGTGTTTGTGTGTTTGTGTAGGCATCATATGAATTGTTTTCCAGATATTTGATTGCAGTGTATTTTATTTAATACATTATGTATTAGTTTAGTGAATGCAATATTAAACATTTCTTTATTGTTATATTTAGATGAGTTTCATGCTAAAACACCTGAGTAAGTATACTTAAATCAACCATAATTTGGTAGTTTTGTAAGAATCGGAATCTCTATTGAATATTACGATTACTTCGATTGCTTTACCAGTACTGCTAAAAAAGTAATTATTCTTCAAAAAATTATATTTTTTAATGAAATTTCAGCTCTGATACTTCATTTATTTCGAGTCTTATTTTTGTTCTTAGCGCAATGAAAACGATTTCGGAATATTTGAGACAGACGATATTTTTCAACGAAACGAGAATGAACAAGATCGCGTGAGCAGTAATATTTTCTGTTTCTTTCGCTTTGAATTAATTTCACATTTCTAAATTTTGTGCACTTTTAGTTGTAAGCTGTGGCAACTGTGCGAGATCAAGAGATAAAATTGAATCACAAATTAATATCTTTAGAACAATTTTTTCCGACATCTTTTATTATGTTTTATTTCGCTGTTTCCTGTTTTAAATATTTATTATTTTAATAAATGTGTTTTCCTTCTCATCACACGCAACAGCACCACAAAGTATTAGACTTAAAAATGTTAGGTAAGTCAGTATAAATTTTCAGTAAATTTTAAGTGTAGTTATGCCATTATTGAAAGAATAATGCCGTTATTGAAAGAATAATAATGTTTAAAAATCCAAACTAGAACTTTTTCCAACATTA
This sequence comes from Metellina segmentata, assembly GCA_947359465.1. NCBI lineage: Eukaryota > Metazoa > Arthropoda > Arachnida > Araneae > Tetragnathidae > Metellina > Metellina segmentata. The sequence goes on from OX375875.1 coordinate 123,848,587, forward strand.
AAAAATTCGTTGTAGTAATGACAGGAGAAGATTGCAAAATTTCACAATGTCGCATACCGGAGGCAAGAGTGCCACAAGTAAAAATATATTGTTTTGTTGACTATGAGTGCGAGAGCACTCGCCGTAAATCGTAATTTTAATTTATTGAGTTGAACATGAAAAGAACTTAAGAAAGGGAATGCCAAATCTTCCTCAAAATCGTCTTTTATAGTAGTAACCTTAGTATCACCTTTCGTCATTTTGTAGCTTTGTCATACAGCAATTGTGCGATGTATGTGAAATGTATTACATGAATGGATATGCATGTGTAGGATTTGTGTCCAAAGTAAGTTGTAGAAATTATCAAGATGGCGAAAGGTGTTAAAATAAATTTTTATTCTACAAAAAACGTAAGTCATTATATATTTTGATTATCTCTTCAATCTAGAGTAAACCAATTCAAACCGAGTAAGGTCGGGTATTTTGCTAGTGCAAAATAAAACTCGCATTGAAAATTCTTCGCAGAGTTTATTGAGACTAAAATAATAATAAACATTTTCGTTAATTTGTTTAAAGCTTTCTTACCTTTATTTGTAGATTTCAAAGACCCTTTTATGAGTAGGTAGGTATTTTAATTAAATACCTTGCACTGGAGCAACACAACGGGCTATTGGCGAAGGTCCGGGATCAGACCCGAAGCTCTTTTATGAGTGTCACGCAATTAGGCAACTGACGCTCATTTAGTGAGCGAAGTTAATTTTGAATATGAACAGTCGTGACTGACGATGTGCAACTTCGTTCATAAAGTTGACGATTTATGCTATTGTGCAAAAATGCAAATCAACACAAAATTTAAATCTCATTATTTTCTCAGAGGAAAAAGACCAACTGGTCTGGTGGTTAAGGTGTTAACCTCTAGATCGGAAGGTTCCTGGTTCGAATCCGGGTCAGTGCATGGATGTTTCTAAGTGTATGGTGTAGAGGCGGCTGCTGCACCTTAAATTGGTCGTGGCCGAAAGTCCACACGTTGGGTGGGTGTGGAAGTTTGGAGAGTGGGACGCCAGCTCAGGTGTTGCCTCGTCATCTGACCGTGGTTCAAAATGACGTGGTGTTGTCCTCGGATCTTTCCCTCAGAGGATTGATCCCGGACCGTCGTCAATGGCCTCTTTGAGTTGCTCTAGAACGACGTTAATAAAAATTACCAAACCTCAGAGGGAGAAAGTTTCTTTTTTCATGCCTGTGTTCAGAGTAGCAAATGATTCGGGCGAAACAAAACGTAAAATGTTTTGAGCATGAGTTTCAATATTTCCAAATGGTATGATTCTTCGTTTCCGGTTCAGGCCCCCACATCAATCTGTAGGCCCCGCTGGGAGCTGAAATGACGGGCCCCTCCTCACTCATGTCCATTTTACACTGTTTATGTTTGAATATACATTTTGAATTGGTTTGTAGCTTTTTCCATATTTTAATCCTAAGATACAGTGTGTATCAAAATGATAGGTCCACCCTAATTTTTCAAAGTTTCGACACTTAATTTTGAATAAGAATCACTTTTTTGGTAGAGATAATTATACAATAATCGTTATAACTATTTAGTAAGAAATTTGTTAAAAATAAATTATTCATTTTTAATTTAAGCAAATTTTTATTTTGAGACCGTTTTAAAAAGATAGGTCCGCTTTTATAAATCTTTACACTAAAACGTTTATTTCCACAAAATTTACATAAATATCATAGTTTGGTCTTTTTGCGGGATTACGCTGGCTGCATTGGGGTATTTAAACAGATTTGAATATCACGTTGTAATCAAACGAAATGGGTCGTCGTTGAAGGCTTTCGCTGATTGAGCAGGGGAAAATTGATGCATTTAAGAAGTACGGAAAATCGAACAGAGAAAGGCTGAACTTTTAAACAGATCGCGTAATGTTATAAATAATATTTTGTGACTTGGAAGTGCTTATGGCAATAAAAAATCATCTGGGCAGCCATCAAAAGTGATACCCCGACAAAGAAAGACTATCATAAAGGAGTTAAAATCTGGAAATTAGAGCTTATCCACTTTGAATAGACAACAAAACCCTCCAATATCAAAACATACTGTCCGTAGAGTGGTAAAGAAGATCGGCAATTCAGTTAAGAGAAAAGCGGATCCGCGAAATTGACTAAAAAGCAAGTGAAAGAAAAGTGATTGAAATTCGCACAGGAAGTGGTGTCCTGAAACGAAAACTGGCATCGAGTGACATTCAGTGATGAAAAAAAATTCAACCTGGATGGTCCAGATAGCTGTCAATATTGCTGGCACGATCTGCGAAACGATAGAGTTAGTCTCGAAAAGGCAAGCTGATGGTGATTTCATTATAGTACGGGCCGGATTCAGACGTGCAAGAAAAACTGATATAGCATTTGTAGACAATCGTTTGAAGGCTGCAGGCTATCAATAGCTACTTGAACAATACTTCATTCCACAATCAGAGCACATTGGAGGCCCTTTCTTCATGTTCCAACAGACCAATGCTCCTGCTCATACTGCAAAGTCCACTTTTGAATGGTTTCTGGATAATGGTGTACATATAATCGATTGGCCACCTTGCTGCCTCGACCTGAATCCGGTAGAAACATGTGGGGCATACTCACAAGAGCAATGTATGCAGGCGGAAGGTAGTACAACTGTACTACAGACTTGAAAAAAGCTATTTCCTCCGAATTGACAAAAATCGAGACAAACTCTTTGCAAAAACTTGTAGAAACCATGCCGAATAGGATTTATGAGCTCATTCTGAAAAATGGTGGAAAAATTTCTTATTCATTGAATACTAATTTGATTTTTGGTTCAGTGGACTTATCTTTTTGAAACAGCTGTTTCACATAAGTTTTGTTTTCCTTATAATTCCTATGATTTGTATATTATTTTTGCATTATTTTTTCATTGTATGAACTAATGTAGTTTATAAAATAGTACTTTGCACACAACAAAACTTTTTTCCCAACGTAACTTTCGTTTTTACTGGTGGACCTATCGCTTCGATACACACTGTATACTCCATATAGGTTTATAAGAGTGACATATACGATATACCATGTAACAAACAAGACATTTAAGTAAAAAGTGTTCAATAAACAAAAATAAACAGTTGGTTTATAAACATAGTTACTAGTAACATACAGTTTTAACATCCGGAAAAATCAAATTGTTCTTTGTATATGAACAATTCTACAATTAAAATTAAAAATCAAAGCAACCGATTAAAATAGAATTCAAACTTAATAATATTTAGTCGAAAAAGTATGAATGTCCTGCTTGAAAAATAAATAGGAACAAATTATACATTTTACATTTTTTTTTCATCCTGGAGAATGTTACATTTTAGGGTTTTTACATTTTAATTTGACATGTGAAAAAGCTATTTTCAACATCGTTACTAGTTTTATGAATTTTTTTAATCGCATATTTTTTTTTGCCACTTTACGGGTATCTTTGACCTACGGGCCCCGTTTCTATGGCAACAGTAGCACCGCCTATATGGAGGCCCTGGTTTATTACCAGTTGTTGTCGTGCGGGCCATATGTGGCCCAATTAGGGGTGCCATTGCCCCGGAGGGTTGGACTTCTTCATACACGACACATCCGTTTTACAGGAAGGTCCCTTTCACACATCCATTCACTCACACATATCGTAATTTAGATCCCAATCAGAGGCCGATAACCCCCTGATCAGGTACCCCCAGAGGTATTGATTTGGTATGGGAACATGGGGGACTTTGTGACCGCGACCTATTTAACGTGCCCCAGCCACCATTAGCGAACACGACGGTCTTTAACCAGGTCTAAGCGCCGATCTCGCAACCATCAGAATTGCAGGCTCCGCTAAGGACAGAACCCACAACCCTTCCGATGCGAGCCCGACGCTCTTTATTACCAGTACATTCTAGATTTGATTTGATTCCGTGTGTGTAAATCTATTGAGCCTAAACGGAGCATCCAATTTCAGGTTGGCGTTGGGTTTTCTGGCGCAAGGGCCATATTTGACCATGCTGCATCAAACTAAAGACAGACAACGACAAGTAATGAACAAAGACGCAATATGAAAATTTTATACTGACACAGAAGGGAGAAACATGCAGAGGAATAAAAGATGCGCCACCTACTACTCGCAAATTGCTTGCGCAGTGGGGTAACTCACTGAGCCATGACGATCGCGTCATGGAGTAACGAAATCTTAAATGTGTTTTACAAGTCTAATACTATTTTGTCATTTGTTAACAGTCTGTGGAAAGCCAATTTTGTCAAAAATCTTATACTATTCTAATTTTGAAGAAAATATTTTTCGGAACAAAAAACCACAAGTCTCGGTTCCGTATAACCAACTACCCAAACTGCGTGTAGAAATGTGTGTGTGTTATCAGATGAAATACGAACTCAAACATCTAGTATTACTTTATGCTTTCGTTGGTTTGAAAAATAATAACACATTTTAATATCCTTCCAAAATTGAAATTATAGTTGATACGAACTTTACTATATAAAGACTCCTCATGCAAATTAAAAGCATATTCATTTACATTGGACGTTGTTTCAAGTCTTGTTCTGCTTTTGTTTCTGTGAGGACGAAAATAACAAGAGTGGTATTCGGATACTTTTTGACTGATAAACGTAACTCATATTGTAAAGAAAAAATAACACATTTGAGAGACAATTGTTACTGTTAATATTTTCTGTTACTCAATGCTACATCACGCAGAAACACGAAGATAATAATTAAATGATTCAACACAAATAAATAAAAGGCAAATATTATAAATGAACTTCGTATAAATGATAATGTGATTTTAATCACAGTCTGCAGTCCCAACGCTGGAAAAAGCCTTTTGAAGAAAGTAAACGATGTCACATTTTTGAAAATTTATGATCTGATATAGTTTTTTTCCTATTAAATGCGTAAAAATATAGGCTAACGGTTCATGAAAGCGAGATTACCAAGATCATCCCGAACAGCTCTTCAAAATGAGACTCCACCTCCAACTAAAAACAGTTTCTTTTATTAATATAACAGAGGGCGCTACTCCGATTCCAATGTTCGGAAATTTGAACCATCTTTGTCTCTAATACCGAACAGAGATCAGACATTGCAAAACTCATTTTATCTTAGAACTTTTTTCTCGTTATCACTACTATTTTGAGTCCAATGGTGGAGGTAGGCAGGTATTTTAATTAATATCGTACTGAGAAGCATCACAATGGACTCGGACGATGGTTCGGGATCAATCCTCCAAGGTCAATATAAAATGTATATACGAGGACAACGCCACGTAATTTTGAACCACGGTCAGATCACGAGGCAACACCTGATCTGGCATCCCACTCTCCAAGCTTCGAGTTCAATGTGGAACATGTAACTTAAAATGAATAAATAAGTGTATAAAAATTGAGTTAATTGATTTTTCTGTTCTTTCAACTCTTTATATGAAAAAAAAAACCGTACTTATCTTTTTCCAACTGCAAATTAAGCGGGTTTTTAGATTGTCTAGATGTGAGAATAAATGAATTGTTTGAAGGTGACCCTGCGAATAAAATAGGTAGGTACTTCAACTAAGGTCGCACTGGAGTTACACAACGAGCCATTGGCGACGGCCTGGGATCAATGATTACACCCGAAGCGAAAGATTCGAGGACGACACCACGTGGTTTTGAACCACAGTCTGATGAGAAGAAAATAGGAAAAAGTCAATAGTCTTTAAAATAAATCACTCAAAAGGTTTATTTCGGTTTCAATCCTTTGATGATTTAGTAGAAAGCAATTGCTATGTGAATGGAATAAAAAGTATACTTAAAACATATAAAGTTTTCAAGGAAAGAGAAGCTTTCATTTGGTTCATGCAGACGTCTAAGCAGAGTAGGGACTCTTACTTACTCTCCCAAGAGAAGGTTGCTTACTTATTTTCATAATGCATCTGAAATTAGATGACAATTATTTACAGGATACATTTGTACTAGTCATCTCACAGGCATTAGAGTTGTTTGGAAGTAATGCTTAATTGTACACATTAAGAAAGACAAACTCTGAGAAGTGAAATTCGCCTCTCAAATAACATTAATTGTATTCCTATGAAGCATATAATTTTTCAAACAATCTTAATATGTAAGCAATCAGAGAATCTTATACAACAACCCTCACGTTGGGTTGGTGTGGAGGTTTGGAGAGTGGGGTGCCAGGTCAGGTGTTGTCTCGTCATCTTACCGTGGTTCAAAATGACGTGGTGTTGTCCTAGGATCTTTCCCTTAGGGGATTGATCCCAGACCGTCGTCAATAGCTCGTTGTGATGCTCCAGGACGACGTTATTTAAAATTACCTTACCTCCAAAATACCCTAGGGTTTTTTCGATGTTCATTGACAATCTTACGTTTTAAATCTTGAAGAGAATTGATAATGAATCAAAAAGTCTTGGGTGCGGATAACAGACTTTGAAGCCCTTCCAAATAAGGAGCCGAACTCGTATCTATCCCCAATTCAATGTCTACGTACGATTTCACCCAGAAACTGAAACCGCGCATACGTCAGTCTGATGCAATAAAGGGTTAACGTGTCCGCCAATTTCATTGGTAGATTGGCTTGTCCTTCCTTTTCAGTCCATTTCACCCCTTCGATTCCTCATTTTTTACACCTCTTTATCAGATACGAGTGTTGGGATTCCAGTTTTCGATTGATAGCGACTGTCCATCATCGAATGCGTCAATTGTTGATACCGATTATGTATTTAATTATACGGGATAAGAGGGGATGATAATTAAAGATCCTATTTTATATTTTGTTGTCTTCCTCCGAATAGTTTCGTCTTCGATGCAGGAAGTTGAAAAACTTGTCGATGGAGTAGCATCGAACGAGGACTTGTTTGGGTGGCAGAGATTTAAAATTGCTATTTACGTTTTCAAAATGTCGACATTGTTCTGTCAGCAAATTTGTTTTTGTTGCTAGTTTGATGGTTATATTCTTGTTTGTAAAGCCTTTGAAAGTTATAGTGCGGTTTCCAGAGAGCGTCATAGAAAAAAATATGAATTCCAAATGTTTAACTTCTAACAATGCATAAAGTTGTCTCTGACTGTTTGCACGTCTTCACTATCCGACTTCGCACGTGAGTTTTAGTAGCTCCTGACAAACCAAATCAAACCTCTATTCTCCTTCATCTTTTCGTTGCATCGTCAAACGCTTTGTCTGTATTTTTAACATTTCCCGGACACTCTAGCATTTGGACTCTAATTCCATGTTGACGACAGGACTGGGTACCATGGGACTGGGAACATGGTGCAACATGGCACAAAATCTAGACCCAATAATCTCTAAACGACTGATATAGTTTGTAAACTCTTATTTTGGAGGAATACTCATCAATCCTTTGTTGCTCGCATACAGCTAAATCAAAACTTCAACCTCTTCGGTTCAGCTACAGTCTACGTTTATATCGGTGACAACGGCCTTGGTTTTTTTTTTGTTTTTTTTTTGTTGCCCTTTTAGTACCGAGTAGGTTAAGGCAACCCATCTGTATTTACGGTTATTGAGGCTTTCATGGCCACCTCGGCAAACGGAAACTTTAAATTTTCATTTTGATTATTCTAGAAAATTCTTACAAAATCCATTAAAGTCGTTTGATTTCATTGGTTCGTTTGAAATGTTTTCTTTGATTCCATTGGTTATTTTAATTTTAAAATATTCTTTGATTGCATTGGTCCTTTTAAATTTGTTTTCTTTGATTTCATTGGTTCATTTAATGGTTAGTCTCCAGTTGTGGAATTTTATTTTATTATCACTTTTTGTCACGGTAGAGTTCTGACTTCGCCATTTGTGAAATTTTCTTTTTTAATAATTTTTTTTCACGGAACAGTTCTGACGTATCAGGATGTATCATTTCTTGCTTTTTTTTTCTTTTAAAAATCTTTTTCTTTTTCAACATGTCCACTGTATTTAGAGTAATTGATAAGTTTCAGGTTATGCTTTCCCAACATTCGCAGCTTAGTTTTACCGCTGGTTCAGAAATGTTTTTAAAGTTTATTACTTTTTGTGAAAGTTTTTAAAAACTATACTTTTTAAAACGTTCTCAAATGTGTTTTCAAGGCTTCATTTTCCATTGTAAAAAGAAAAATATTTGTGAAGTAATTATTTCGTTGGCGATTATAGATGTACGCCAAAAAAAAAAAAACCCGCCAAATCCGTTTCCACCGTTATAAACGTAGACTGTAGCTACACCACAGTTTCTCCTATCTTATAATGGGTACGGGCTGCGATAGCCCGGTTACAAAGTAACGGATTAGCTGGATTAGGCGGATGGTTGATGCACGTTCAATCCGCCGTGGCCTCAAATGTCTTTACGTTGGCGCTGTGGGTAAGTTTGGAGAGTGGGGTGTCATCTGACCGTGGTTAGAAATGACAAGGTGTTGCCCTAAGGGAGTGGTCGGCAAACGCATTGGTCAAAAGAGCCAAACATCAGCAGTGCAAAGATTAAGATTTCTTTTGAGAACCAAATTTCTTTTCAAGAACCATGTTTTTAGGAGTCGGCTTAAACTAGCTACTAACGTTAAATAAAACCAGATATTACAATAATAATAATCTTATTTATTGACATATAAAATATTTTTACAATAGAATAAAAATATGACGAAACACGCATTTAATGTGAACAATGATCTTGCATTTCCTTGGAAAGTTTGGTATAAGTCAGGTTTGCATATGGTTATTTTAATTTCAAGCAAGATTCCAGGTTCTGATCATCCATAAGACGATTTCTCAATTTACTTTTGATAAGATTCATGCTTGTAAAAGATTATTCGCATGAATATCTAGAGCCAAAGAGTGAAAGAACAGCAAATGCTAGTATTTTTAACTGATTATATGAGTTGGGAATAGTTTGTGTATGGTTTGCCTATCTTAGCAATCTCTTGAATAACAATAAACCTTGCAATACATTAACACTGTCGGAAGACTGCACCCAATACTTAAATACAGAACTTGATGCGTCATGACTTCTGAAGTTGCTCAACTGCCTGCTTCCTGGCATCACCGGCGGGATATTTACTGCCGGCATTGAGTCGAAATCGAATCGTGGCAGAGCTGAACGCAAATTCCTAAGGAGCCGCGGTTTGCAGACCCCTGCCCTAGGATCTTTCCCTTCAAGGGTTGATACCGGACCGTCGCCGATAACCCGTCGTGTTGCTCCAGTGTGACGCAAATTAAAAACCTACCTAAAATTTCAAAACAAATCTCTTTCTGCTAGTCATCAGCAGCGAAGGAATCGTTTTAGATGACGCTTAGCTTGTTTATGTACAACAAGTGAAATGTTTTCCAGGCGATTTGAAGTTTTGTGAAAGTAACATACGATGTATGTATGTATAGTTATACAAGAAGATATACATAGTTCACGCAACAGATAAGTCCAATATCACGTCCCTATTTCAATATACAGTGTGTGAGAAAGAACATATCTAACCAAAGAATCCGTTATCTCTCTGGTCGTTTTGTGCGCGCTGAAAATTCGATTATGGTTTTGATCGGTTGATCGGGGAATTTTAACTACAGATTAAACAAATGCGTCATTGGACATGAGGGATTCCCACAAACTCCTGATACCATTATTTGGAATGGAATCTACCTTTGATTCATTTGATATAAAACACATTGTGTGTGTTCCTTATCACCCATGCTTATAACAAAAGCATGCCAAGTTTTGTGGCATTCCATCAGTTAGATATCCAAAAGTGCATTGATTATGATAAGCTTCGGACACCTGTGCATTCAAACACACGGTGCATGGAATCCTTCCCACTCATGAAAAATAAGAAAAATATCCTTCTCTTAATTAATTGACTTGATTTAAAAAGTCATGTGTGAATAGATTGTCATGCTTTTTCTTTGATAAACAAACATTTATCCTATATTTTTAAGGAGTTATAAGTCTTCCACAACTTAGTTGTAAGGTGTGAACATACTTGTAACTTTTTCAAAATATTTGTTTTTCTATCAACGAGAAGATTTGTTTTCAATGCAAATTTAATCCCGTTTCGGAGTCTATAGAAACTTATAAATCTTAAGAAGAAAACACGCCCTGCTTTTTAAAGAAATTAGTTTTTAAAAATCACGAGCTCCTGGGATGCTTCAATGATTTGTAATAATCCACTATTGACAGGCAACGCAAGCGAGAGAAGATGAGAGACAGGCACGATAAACATAAAAAGAGAGACAGAAATAGAAAGAGGTAAACTCAGAAAGACACAGATCGAGAAGAGAATTAAAAACTAACCGGAATAGAAATAGATAAACATATAGAGAAAGTGTACGTGACAGACGGCATAAGTAGAAATAGAGAAACGGGTAGAGAAAGTGTGCGTGATCTATCACTCTATCTGTTTCTATGTATCACGCACACTTTCTCTATCTATTTCTATCTTATAAATAGAAAGAATATAGATATAGAGAAACAGATAGAGAAAGTGTGCGTAATTGACGGTAGAAATAGAGAAAGTGTATGTGATAGATGGCAGAAATCGAAGACAAAGAAAAATAACAGAAGAAAGAGCAGTCAACTATATATGATGGATGGGATTTCGGTAATCATTTTATAAGAACCTTCTAGACAAGATAACTCACATATAGTCATTCAAAGTGCAAAAGGAAAATTCAATTTTTTCTTTTAGAATTGGTATATGTAGTATTTTGTGATTTCTATCTGGTGGCAAAGTCATCAGCTGATGCAATAAAAGTTTCAACCAAATGCATGTTGCATTGAAAACATGTATAGAATCAAATCTTAAGGAAAACTATTAGGTTTTTTGCTCTCCTGAAAAATGCAGCTTTTAGACGTACGACCTTTTGCATTTTGAGTGACGATACGTAACTAAAATAGCCTCTGAATTTATAAATGCCTTGATAAATCGGATGTACCGTGTGCAAGATTGTTACCAGATGTGGTAGCACCAATCTTTCCTGTTTGGAATGATCCCGGACAATCGTCAGTAGCCCGTTGTGTACGACGTTAATGTAAAAAGCGCTGCCTACCTCAACATCTGCCTCACGTGATAGAAAAGAGTCTTGGGCCATTTTCCGAATGAATTATACCGGTTTGACACTGAGCTGACTCATCGTTCTTGTTAGGTAGGTAGTTTATTAACGTAGCACTGCAGGAACACAGCGGGCTATTAGCAAGGGCGCGTGATCAATCCCGTAGGGAATGATTCGAGGGAAACACCTCATAATTTTGAACCATGGGCAGATGACGATGTCACATCTGAGCTGGCACCCCACTCTCCAAACTTCCACACCATGTCAACGAGGACATTTGAGGCTACGACAGATCTAACTTGTCCCAGCCCCTTTTGTACATGACGGTCTTTGATTAGATTCGAACTGGTAACCCTCCAGTTGCTAATCCGTTTCTCCTCCAACTGGGCTAATACGGCTCCATACGAGTCGAAGAAAATGATATTTGATAACATTAGTAAAGCATCAGCTCATAGATAAAGAGAGCAATTGTGCAATTTTAAGAATGTTACAGTCATATTTAACTAATTCCATGTGTACGCGTTAAACTTGAAAATCAATATATTACATATCAATTATGTAAAAATTACATAAACATATCACGCAACTCTTAAAATTATAGGTAGATAGCCTTTAATGACTAAATAGACTTTCAGATGCCATTACAAGACCATGTAAGTCAATTTCCGGATAAGATACTTTCTTTCAAAAAGAACTGTGTAATCCATCTTCCCTGATAAGGTGAGATATGGGGTGTCTTTTGATAAGAAACAATGTGTTCGATAAAATGTATTCGAAGTGAGCTCCCATTCGTCCAGATTCTATGAGTAGCTGTTGGGATTCCCATAAATGCCATATCACTTCTCCCCTCCTTCGATGTTTTGGTGAAGTTTTGAAACGTTGCGAGATGATAGATAGTCCTTGTACTTCTTTCACGTGCATCTTGTCCATGAGAATTTTAACCTACCGGAGAGAGAGAAAAGCTGTTTTTGTTAAGACTCATTTTAAAAGTAGGTTAATTTTAAGCAAGGACCCCGGATGTTATGAAGAGGTCGACTTTAAACACATTTATCAACTGTCCTTTTACATAACGATTGAAGAGATTGTCCTTTGTTCTCACATCTGTTTCTACATGCTCTTCTCTAATATTATAAAAGGAAGTGTTTGTCTAATTGTTTGTTTTCTGCACGCAAAATTTTGACGAATCTATGGCACTTACAGTAATGCAATTTGACAAGTAGTCCGAATTGTTTTCAATTTTTAGGTTTACTTTAGACCATTTTAAACTGAATTTAATGAAATTTAATTAATACTGTTTTCCTTGGAATGTATCAGCATACAAGATCGAAGACGAAGAAAACAGAAAATATCACTGCACTTGCAAACGGACACGAGTTTCCGTTTCACTGCAAAATATCGTCACTCCCAAATATTCGAAAATAGCTTACGTTTTGCAAAGAAAATAAACAAGGCTCATAATAAAAATGTGTTAGAATATAAATTCCATAAAAATATTTTTTTGAACAATAGTTGATATTTCGCCAGTACTGGTAAAACAATCCAAGTAATTGCAAACTGTAAATGAGAATAGAGTTTTCAACAAAAAATATATTCGCTTTTAAAACAAACTTAGTTATTATGGTATTGTCCTCGAATCTTTTCCTTCGGGTTTGATCCCGGAACGTCAACAATAACCCGCTGTGTTGCTACACTGCGACGTTAATTAAATTTGTACCTACCTTTTCCTTAATGATAGTGAAATTCGAAGAGTGGCACAAATCAAAATATATAAGCAGGTAAATTACGAGTGAGAGAGGAAATATTCGCCGAAGATTCGTCCTTTTTACGAATTGAGTTGAGCAATTGTACAGGGGAAAAGAATTTAAGAAAGGAATTCCCAATCCTTCCACAAAATCGTCTGTAGCACGTAGTTACCTTAGTGTCTGCCACCTTTCGGTCAATTTGTACCTTTAGCAAGGGTCCGAGATATGTAAATCTAGCCACCGCGTGGCCAGCACGTGACAGTTCTTTTCGTGAGGTCAGGTGTGACCAGGGCCCGATTTAGAATATTTGGTATAGTAGGCACAACACGCAGGAAGGCCCCCCCCCCTTATATTATTTGTTCATCACAAAAACTAATTTTATAACAATAATTGGTATTTATGTATTTGACTGTTGACCGTTTCACAGATATCACCAAAAAGTTTGAGAAAATCGTGACATTACTTATAACTCTTGGCAAAACAAAATAAAGCAGATGAAAATTAAAAACATAATAGTTAGATAATTAATGTAATTACAAGAATGCGATAGTGGGGGAAACGGTCGACGGCCATTTACGTAAATACCCAATAATTTATGTAACTACTTAAAAACTTTTTATAATTTTTAGATACTTTTGAAAATAAGGGGCCCTCTAAATTATAGGGGCCCTAGGCCCGTGCCTCACGGGCCTAATGGTAAATCAAGGCCTGGGTGTGACCACTGCTCGCTAATCCCTGGTTTACTTACCAGGATCAAGGCCAGGTGGACCACTTACGAATTCTCATTTTGTTTGTGAGCTATTGGATAACAGCCATCACGGCGTTCCCCGTGGTGTTGGCTTAGTCACTGTCAGATGCGATCAAATTCGAATTGCGAAGAGGTCCAATCGGCGTGACGTCACAATCTCTTACGAAAATATAAATATTTAATTGAATAATTATTAATTAAAATAAAATCAAAAGTGTAACGTGTAAAATTTTCCGCAGATTTAAAATCCGTTGAAATATTCAAGTGATTTATCGAACACGATCTAAGTCAAATTTGTATGGGGGAAAAATAAAAGTTACAATTTAAAAATTATTTATTTAAAGAAAATCCTATTTTTAGGTATCGATCCCATCATTATAAATTCATCGATCTAATGTGAAATTTTCCGTAGTTTTCAAATCCGTTGAAATTTTTACTCTATCTTTAACGATCTAGGAGATAGAAAAAAAGAATTACATAACTTCAGTTAAAACTTTTCATTTGTTTGGTTCTTCGGCGGAAAGCGTTCAAACGGAAACACGAAAAGAAAATTTTTTGAATCTGCCATTTCTTTATGGTGCTGCCATTCTAATGAAAACAATAATAATTAAATTCCATTAAATTCATTAAAAAATGTTCTAGATAGAATTTTAAATTTCGGGCTTCGCATTAAAATTGCAAAAAATTCGGACTACCAGTGTGCCAAATCCCATTACTGAAAGTGCCATATATTCGTCAGGACAGTCCACACACAAACACTTCCTTCCACACACTTCCACACTCATAGTAGAGATAGTTAACCAATTCAACCGGAGTGAAGTCAGATAATTTTGCTCGTCGACCTTAAAATAAAATAGACGGAGCATGTGCCCGTAGTTTCGTGTTATTTCCTCCAGTTGCTCGGTATGAAGATCTGTCACGGGGTAAAAGCATGAATCCTAAATTATTAATTGGTTAAAGTGATTCCACCGCGATCGAAACCAGTAGTCTGCTCTTCTATATCCAATCCGCTATGTCGTTTTGTCATTGACCCTTCAGAGATCTTACGATATTGACTACGCCCGCATGATCCGTCTATTTCATTAGAAGTTCGATGATTTTGCGTTCTGTAAGCCGCTCAGTGCCACAACCGAATAGTTATGGCACAGAGGACGCAAGTCGATGATTTTTTACGTGGTAGAATTATCGGCCGCCTGGAATGTGGGTGTACTCAGACGGAAGTTTCAGTGGAACTTGGAATCGCCCAAAGTGTCATCTCTAGGCTTTGACAAAATGATGTGAGTAGACGTTACAGTACAGGTCCCCCCGAGTTACTACGGCGAATGACGACCGGTATTTGGCAGTAACTGTAAAAAGAAGCAGACGGAGCATAGCATCCGACCTTTCTCGTCAGCTATCTTCAGTCACGGATACGACAGCTTCAAGTCAAATCGTTTACAGACGTTTAGGACATGTTGAAAAGCTGTAACGAGGAAAACTGTAACCCTCAGGTAAAGCTGATTTTGCTGACACCAATAGAGAAGAGTTTCTCAGAAATCATTACTTACTTTTATTTATGAAACTGAATCAACTCAACAGAAGCAAAATAAAATATAAAACAATTTAAAAACTACTAATCTGCCAATTTATTACAGGAGAGTGATAAACTACGCGTATAAAACCTATCGAACAAATGGAGGTTTCAAATCTCTGCCTCGACAACCAATTAGAATCAAACAGGAAGACATTATTTTATCTGAGTAGGATAAAATGAATAAGTAAAGAGTTTTCGTTTGTGCATACGTCTCTGTGTATAAGTATTGTTGCCAAATAATAAGGAAGATAAGATTAAAAAAAGATCCGGTTTCGAAAAATTGACAATAATCTCATGTTTGCACAAGTGCATCACAGGTCCTCCAAACGTTTTGAGTCATGTGACGTCGAACGTCACACGTTATGAATGGCATTGTAACCAAAGTACCCTAAATCGACATTTGGAAAGTAGCGTGTTGATTAGTTTTGCCAAGAATAAACAAGCAGCTCAAACGTAAAATTTGCTAGTTTATACTTTCATAATACAATGATTAAATGCTACATAAATTACGAGCAAATATATTTAAGAAAAATGCATTTGGACGTTTAATCTCAATCTTTAAGTATCAGTATAGGCTCAATGCCGTTCTGAGTTACTAAAATCGGGTATGTCGGGGACCAAAACGCATCACGGGACATATACTCTTTCTTAAAACAAGATTATAAAGCCTGAACAATAATCATCGGAACTTTGGATTTTTTCAATCCAAAAAGTGGCGTTGAAACGTTCAATGTAGAGCGGGCCTGTGAGAAGGCAGATGACCTTGGGAAAGTCCAACAAAGGGGCAAGGCTCGCCAGAGGAAAGGGTTGCAAAATGAAGCATGGCGTCCACAATAGATGATTCTTTGTTTCGCTTACACTTAATCATTGCTATCACTTCCTGCACCGAACGATAAACTCGAAGCTAAAAGCCATACTAAAGATGTCAAAAGTGATAAAGCCATTTAGTATTAACCTTCCCCCTTTTGAACAAATAGACTAGTTCAAAACCACGTGAATCTCAAGGGCCAACTTGCCGGTGCTGGACTATACCGATTTAACGTTGGAGCACCCTAGGAAGTTAAACAGTACCCCTCGATTTAAGGGCCCCGTGCTATGTGTAAAATACTAGGAATACATTTTACTAAATAATATTCATTCAAAAGTTAAAATTTGGATCTATATTTTATACAATAATTATTCATTTAAAATTACAAATTTGGTTTGGTTTCTGCATAGGATCTTTATTAAAAAGTTTTACTTTCCTTACTTTCAGAATTAACTTTATGTACTTGTCTTTTTATTGATATTCTTTTGCTACGAGCATAAAAATTGAGATAACGACTAATAATGTTGCACAAAAATAATGTCGGTACGAAAAAATTATTCGAAATTGGTAATGGGTATTAGGAATGCTGAAATAAACATTACCTTTTACCACACTTTCCTGTTCAACTGCCAAAGACTTCATGCATGCTAAAACCTACATAAAATTAATATTTGCCATACAGATAGTTCTTAAAGTTCGCTCAGATTAAAAAGGCTCCCATTTCCAATGAGCAATACAAACAAAAATTCTTTTTTTCCTGAAGGCATTGTGTTTCTCCAGTACTGGTAAAACAATCCAAGTAATTGCAAACTGTAAATGAGAATAGAGTTTTCAACAAAAAATGTATTCGCTTTTAAAACATACTTAGTTAGCATGGCATTGTCCTCGAATCTTTCCCTTCGGGTTTGATACCGGACCGTCAACAATAACCGTCAACAACAACAATAATTCAACTACATTCCTACCTCTCGGATGGAAATGAAACTTTCTGTGCTGCTTTTCGTACTTAAAAAGCAATAATTTTTTTACACATATTCAAAGCTTAAAGCTACTTCCTGAATTCGCCTAAAAGAGCAGGAAGAAATACGAAATTAGCAAAAACAAGGTAAAATTTAAAAATTCCCATCCCTGGTGAGCCCTTCCTTTAAATACATCCTTGTGGTCACCTATGTCTAGGAAAACAGACAAAAGTGTGAAACCACGTAAATCTAAAAAATCTGATTTCGGATTGTTCCGTAAGCAAGCACAGTAAAATCATCTGCACCTTCTAGTTCATTTTTAGTTTTTTCAACTATATTAAACATAATATCTTGTCGAAAAAACTAAAAATTGATAGTATATTAAATATACTATCTAGTCGAAAAAAACTAAAATTTGATAATATATTGAATATACTATCTAGTTGAAAAACTAAAAATTGATAGTATATATACACTACCCTACACGAATGGACCGGACAGCAAGATGTGATGGTATAAGGGAAATAATACATGCTTTAATAGGGGGATGGTCCCCTACGTGCTGCAATGACACTAGCAACCCTTCTGGGCATACTTTCAACAAGGTTTTGATACACAGCTATGGGTATGTGTGTCCATTCCTGCTGCAAGAATGTTGCCAGCTCAGCTGTAGATTTCGGACGTCGTTCACTGGTCAGTAAGCGTCGCTCTAACTCGTCCCACAAATTTTATGGGGTTTAGGTCGGGACTCTGAGCAGGCCAGGGAAGACGTTTTACATCCATATCTTGATACCATTGTTTGACAGAGGCTGCAACAAGAAATTGAGAGTTTTCGTCCTGGAAGTAACATTTGTCCATTCCATAAAATTGCCAGAGCGTAGGAAGAACCTGATTGTTCAAAATATTCATGTATCCGTCGGCGTTTATGAACAACATACAAAAGTCCCAGGCCATACCACGAAAAACATCCCCAAACAAGTAGCACTCCATTCTCCAAACTTCCATACCAACCCAACGTGAGGACTTTCAGCCACGACAGATTTAAGGTGCACCAGCCGCCTCTACACCATACGTTTTACAAATATCCATGCACTGACCTGGATTCGAACCAGGAACCTTCTGATCCAGAGGCTAACACCTTAACCACCTGACCGGTTACGAAACGATTAGAAAGTGGGGCATTTTTTACCTTGTTCAAGGAACGTATGGTGGATGATAAAAAATTCTTTAATTATTTCCGGATGTCAAGTTCCATATCAGATACTATGTATTGTCTATTAAACGAGATAAATAGTCCTTTTGTGTTTGTAATGAATATATAAGTCAAAAACGGCCAAATTCGTATTGAGAAAATATAAAAGTAACAATTGAAAAATTATTTATTTAAAGAAAATCACATTTAAGGTATCGATCGATCTGGTGTAAAAATTTCCGCTGATTTTAAATCCGTTGAAATCTTTACTCTATCTTTAACGATCGCGAAGATAGAAACTTGGTCTTAAAAAAGGAGAATTGGAGAAAAAAAAGGATGAAAAATGAGAATTGGCCGAGAAACAGGGCAGTGTACGGGGCAAGTGGAGAGGACAGCCACCGATCAACCACGGAATGCTGTGGCGCCAGTCTCTGTGGCTCTGTGTGTAAGCTCTCATTCAGTTCGTTCCTCCAGTGTCGAGAGATTCAGTGGCCGTACACAGTGTCCCGTGTGAAACCAGCCTAATTTTTTCTATGCGCTTGTCCGACTGCTAATAGTGGAGTATTGTGCAATAGTGGAGTATTGTGCAATAGTGGAGTATTGTTGTGCCTTGATACTATATTGCGAATGTATTTTTAATTATGGACGTGTGGAAGCTGCAACTATGATATTTAATATGATGAAGAAAATAAATTAATTTGGAAGATGGGAGAAGAGAATGGAGGAAGGGGAAATGTTGACTCGTGTTCTTCGTAGTTTTGTACTATCCTAATTTACCAATTGTTTCACTTTTTTTAACAAGTGTTCGTCTCCGTGTGTGCAACCAAAAAGTTGATCCACAACTATTTATTTACTGCAATCTTACCGATACTCTGGATCACTCGAAAAATGACTAGGCGTCCTGACCAGGTGCAGCAAGAGTTATTCGGAATCACGCGGTGCCCTTAGAAGACCGGCACAAGGCAAGCAGTGCGGTCCTAATACAAACAAAAAATAAATGTCGTATTTTACAATTTGAATAAAATCACTGTTTTTAAACGTAAAAAGGGTGTTATAAACAGAAGGGTATTCAGAGGGGGGATTCCCCCAACCTTTTAGATTCGCCCTTTTTGAATCAACTAGGGGGCTGCCTTCCCCCCCCCCCTTCCCCTGTTCGCCTACGCTCACGAACCCTCGGGGATTGCGTACTCCACACCTTTCGCACTCCTTTTTGTAGAGTCAATCTCTTGCGACTGCGAAACTATCTTAATAATTCGTATAATCGTGATTTGACATTCCGATCCATGAAAGTCACATGGATGGTTCTGCCTCCTGCTCGCAAACGCTTGCCAACCCATTTGGTTAGCTTCGCAAACCAACACTCTTTTCGCAAGTGATTTCGCTTTTTTTTAAATTTTAACACTCAATGCACAATAAACTAATAGCCGCATCAGTAAAAAACCATCTCTATCTTGTCCCCTGTACAATTTTGAATAAACCATGTTAATCTCGTAATTTTCTAATCTGCACTCAATGGGCAAACCGCCTGAGAATCGAGCGAAAAAACGAGCCTGACGTCAAAGCGAGTTTCAAGGGTCAAATAAAGAAATCGTTGCTATGGTAATTGTTGCTAAGATAAATTTTATATCTGGCAAACCCGTTAGTCAGAAAATGTAACCTTTATTTCCGTGAAGAAGAATGAACGCTATCGTTCCGCCATCTAAAAAATACGAAATTTGTATGATCAACTTTTGATCGCATCGAATTTATTTACTAGCCAATTTCAAAAATAACTACCTTAAAAAAAAGTAATTTCTAAGGTTTCCTGTGATGTTTTCAAATTTAAAAACTAATAGTATTAAGCTATAGGTATGACAGTTTTAACAACAAGTAACGAAAACTTCCCAATATTCCGAAATTTGTATAACCAACTTTTTGATCGCATCGAATTTATTTATTAGCCACTTTCAAAAGTATTTGTACCATAGGAAAGAGTATATTCTAAGGTTTCCTGTGATGTTTTCAAATTTAAAAACTAATAGTAATAAGCTATAGATATGACAGTTTTAACAAAGAAATAAAGAAAATGTCCCGATTTTTCCCGAATTTAAAAAAAATATCATCAGGAACCGAATTGAAATGTCTAAAAAACTCGACGAGGCGCGAAAATTAACGTTTAGAGGTACTCTAAGAATACTCACGTGTGGGGACTAAAAATTTGTATGTGCTCACACGCGGTTGAAATTTCGCTTTCTACTACTTTGACACTTACTGCACCCTAAACTAATAGCTGCATCGGAAAAAATCTTCTTCGTCTTGTTCCCTCTACAATATTGAACAAACCATGTTATTTTCGTAATTGTCTGATCCGTACTTTCTCGGGAAACCGTCTAAGAATCGAGCGAAAAAAGCAAGTTTTCAATCCTGCCACTGCAGTTGTGGCGCCAACGCTTTTTTAATATAGAGATATTTCTATTGCGGGGCAAATTTCACAAGTTATTGGTGTTACCAGAGAGAGAGAAAGAGGAAGAAATTTTAAGAACTTTGAAGTTTACCATAATATCTCAATTTATATTCTCAACTACCACCAATACACATGGCATTGTCAAAACTTGGCCAAGCAAAAAAGTTCTTCAAAAATTCAATAAATCAAACCATTTGTGTTAAAAAAAATTTTTTAATATTGGTGAGAGCTTCAACTTGGCAAATTTCCGTTCAGAATGTAATGTCTAGTTTTCTTACTCTGATTCTACTGTCTGTTTCTTATTCTTTATTCCATTTTATTTTTATTTATTTTATTTTCCTGTCCACAGGTCTCCCTGAGAAGGCATACGGAGCCATGAGGGCACCTCGGAACACAAGTTGGGAATCACTGAAAACGTTTTGCTTTGCCCATAAGGTGAGACACTGTGGACAGTTTGCTTCGCAAACCAACTCCACGTGCACGGGCAACGTCGGAATAGCCACGCAATGGCTAGTAGTTGTATATTTCATGCAAGTAACTTCTGTTAAAACTTTCGTATTTAGTCTTTAAACAAAGCAAAGGCATGATATTTTTTGAAAAACGTAATTTATTTAACGTCTTAACTATTTTTCATGGGATTATGATTATATTTTTCTCAGATTTATATACAAATTGCAATTGATTTTAATCTATGGCGCCATCTATACAAAAGTGATAGAACTAAGTAATTAAATCACCAAAATAATTTCGTTCAATTAAAAGAGGTCGCAGGCAAAAAAAAAAAAATGAAATTTATTTTAATTTATCAAATGGAAGTTGTTGAACCTCACGGATTTCGTTTTCTCCAAACTGGAAATGTCATTAATTTAATTTGAATCTTTCGTATTGGTTTAACTTGACTATTCGATGACATATCGAATCATATTAAAATCATATTAAATCATATAAATATACAAAACGCATCACGGGACATATACTCTTTCTTAAAACAAGATTATAAAGCCTGAACAATAATCATCGGAACTTTGGATTTTTTCAATCCAAAAAGTGGCGTTGAAACGTTCAATGTAGAGCGGGCCTGTGAGAAGGCAGATGACCTTGGGAAAGTCCAACAAAGGGGCAAGGCTCGCCAGAGGAAAGGGTTGCAAAATGAAGCATGGCGTCCACAATAGATGATTCTTTGTTTCGCTTACACTTAATCATTGCTATCACTTCCTGCACCGAACGATAAACTCGAAGCTAAAAGCCATACTAAAGATGTCAAAAGTGATAAAGCCATTTAGTATTAACCTTCCCCCTTTTGAACAAATAGACTAGTTCAAAACCACGTGAATCTCAAGGGCCAACTTGCCGGTGCTGGACTATACCGATTTAACGTTGGAGCACCCTAGGAAGTTAAACAGTACCCCTCGATTTAAGGGCCCCGTGCTATGTGTAAAATACTAGGAATACATTTTACTAAATAATATTCATTCAAAAGTTAAAATTTGGATCTATATTTTATACAATAATTATTCATTTAAAATTACAAATTTGGTTTGGTTTCTGCATAGGATCTTTATTAAAAAGTTTTACTTTCCTTACTTTCAGAATTAACTTTATGTACTTGTCTTTTTATTGATATTCTTTTGCTACGAGCATAAAAATTGAGATAACGACTAATAATGTTGCACAAAAATAATGTCGGTACGAAAAAATTATTCGAAATTGGTAATGGGTATTAGGAATGCTGAAATAAACATTACCTTTTACCACACTTTCCTGTTCAACTGCCAAAGACTTCATGCATGCTAAAACCTACATAAAATTAATATTTGCCATACAGATAGTTCTTAAAGTTCGCTCAGATTAAAAAGGCTCCCATTTCCAATGAGCAATACAAACAAAAATTCTTTTTTTCCTGAAGGCATTGTGTTTCTCCAGTACTGGTAAAACAATCCAAGTAATTGCAAACTGTAAATGAGAATAGAGTTTTCAACAAAAAATGTATTCGCTTTTAAAACATACTTAGTTAGCATGGCATTGTCCTCGAATCTTTCCCTTCGGGTTTGATACCGGACCGTCAACAATAACCGTCAACAACAACAATAATTCAACTACATTCCTACCTCTCGGATGGAAATGAAACTTTCTGTGCTGCTTTTCGTACTTAAAAAGCAATAATTTTTTTACACATATTCAAAGCTTAAAGCTACTTCCTGAATTCGCCTAAAAGAGCAGGAAGAAATACGAAATTAGCAAAAACAAGGTAAAATTTAAAAATTCCCATCCCTGGTGAGCCCTTCCTTTAAATACATCCTTGTGGTCACCTATGTCTAGGAAAACAGACAAAAGTGTGAAACCACGTAAATCTAAAAAATCTGATTTCGGATTGTTCCGTAAGCAAGCACAGTAAAATCATCTGCACCTTCTAGTTCATTTTTAGTTTTTTCAACTATATTAAACATAATATCTTGTCGAAAAAACTAAAAATTGATAGTATATTAAATATACTATCTAGTCGAAAAAAACTAAAATTTGATAATATATTGAATATACTATCTAGTTGAAAAACTAAAAATTGATAGTATATATACACTACCCTACACGAATGGACCGGACAGCAAGATGTGATGGTATAAGGGAAATAATACATGCTTTAATAGGGGGATGGTCCCCTACGTGCTGCAATGACACTAGCAACCCTTCTGGGCATACTTTCAACAAGGTTTTGATACACAGCTATGGGTATGTGTGTCCATTCCTGCTGCAAGAATGTTGCCAGCTCAGCTGTAGATTTCGGACGTCGTTCACTGGTCAGTAAGCGTCGCTCTAACTCGTCCCACAAATTTTATGGGGTTTAGGTCGGGACTCTGAGCAGGCCAGGGAAGACGTTTTACATCCATATCTTGATACCATTGTTTGACAGAGGCTGCAACAAGAAATTGAGAGTTTTCGTCCTGGAAGTAACATTTGTCCATTCCATAAAATTGCCAGAGCGTAGGAAGAACCTGATTGTTCAAAATATTCATGTATCCGTCGGCGTTTATGAACAACATACAAAAGTCCCAGGCCATACCACGAAAAACATCCCCAAACAAGTAGCACTCCATTCTCCAAACTTCCATACCAACCCAACGTGAGGACTTTCAGCCACGACAGATTTAAGGTGCACCAGCCGCCTCTACACCATACGTTTTACAAATATCCATGCACTGACCTGGATTCGAACCAGGAACCTTCTGATCCAGAGGCTAACACCTTAACCACCTGACCGGTTACGAAACGATTAGAAAGTGGGGCATTTTTTACCTTGTTCAAGGAACGTATGGTGGATGATAAAAAATTCTTTAATTATTTCCGGATGTCAAGTTCCATATCAGATACTATGTATTGTCTATTAAACGAGATAAATAGTCCTTTTGTGTTTGTAATGAATATATAAATCAAAAACGGCCAAATTCGTATTGAGAAAATATAAAAGTAACAATTGAAAAATTATTTATTTAAAGAAAATCACATTTAAGGTATCGATCGATCTGGTGTAAAAATTTCCGCTGATTTTAAATCCGTTGAAATCTTTACTCTATCTTTAACGATCGCGAAGATAGAAACTTGGTCTTAAAAAAGGAGAATTGGAGAAAAAAAAGGATGAAAAATGAGAATTGGCCGAGAAACAGGGCAGTGTACGGGGCAAGTGGAGAGGACAGCCACCGATCAACCACGGAATGCTGTGGCGCCAGTCTCTGTGGCTCTGTGTGTAAGCTCTCATTCAGTTCGTTCCTCCAGTGTCGAGAGATTCAGTGGCCGTACACAGTGTCCCGTGTGAAACCAGCCTAATTTTTTCTATGCGCTTGTCCGACTGCTAATAGTGGAGTATTGTGCAATAGTGGAGTATTGTGCAATAGTGGAGTATTGTTGTGCCTTGATACTATATTGCGAATGTATTTTTAATTATGGACGTGTGGAAGCTGCAACTATGATATTTAATATGATGAAGAAAATAAATTAATTTGGAAGATGGGAGAAGAGAATGGAGGAAGGGGAAATGTTGACTCGTGTTCTTCGTAGTTTTGTACTATCCTAATTTACCAATTGTTTCACTTTTTTTAACAAGTGTTCGTCTCCGTGTGTGCAACCAAAAAGTTGATCCACAACTATTTATTTACTGCAATCTTACCGATACTCTGGATCATTCGAAAAATGACTAGGCGTCCTGACCAGGTGCAGCAAGAGTTATTCGGAATCACGCGGTGCCCTTAGAAGACCGGCATAAGGCAAGCAGTGCGGTCCTAATACAAACAAAAAATAAATGTCGTATTTTACAATTTGAATAAAATCACTGTTTTTAAACGTAAAAAGGGTGTTATAAACAGAAGGGTATTCAGAGGGGGGATTCCCCCAACCTTTTAGATTCGCCCTTTTTGAATCAACTAGGGGGCTGCCTTCCCCCCCCCCTTCCCCTGTTCGCCTACGCTCACGAACCCCCGGGGATTGCGTACTCCACACCTTTCGCACTCCTTTTTGTAGAGTCAATCTCTTGCGACTGCGAAACTATCTTAATAATTCGTATAATCGTGATTTGACATTCCGATCCATGAAAGTCACATGGATGGTTCTGCCTCCTGCTCGCAAACGCTTGCCAACCCATTTGGTTAGCTTCGCAAACCAACACTCTTTTCGCAAGTGATTTCGCTTTTTTTTTAATTTTAACACTCAATGCACAATAAACTAATAGCCGCATCAGTAAAAAACCATCTCTATCTTGTCCCCTGTACAATTTTGAATAAACCATGTTAATCTCGTAATTTTCTAATCTGCACTCAATGGGCAAACCGCCTGAGAATCGAGCGAAAAAACGAGCCTGACGTCAAAGCGAGTTTCAAGGGTCAAATAAAGAAATCGTTGCTATGGTAATTGTTGCTAAGATAAATTTTATATCTGGCAAACCCGTTAGTCAGAAAATGTAACCTTTATTTCCGTGAAGAAGAATGAACGCTATCGTTCCGCCATCTAAAAAATACGAAATTTGTATGATCAACTTTTGATCGCATCGAATTTATTTACTAGCCAATTTCAAAAATAACTACCTTAAAAAAAAGTAATTTCTAAGGTTTCCTGTGATGTTTTCAAATTTAAAAACTAATAGTATTAAGCTATAGGTATGACAGTTTTAACAACAAGTAACGAAAACTTCCCAATATTCCGAAATTTGTATAACCAACTTTTTGATCGCATCGAATTTATTTATTAGCCACTTTCAAAAGTATTTGTACCATAGGAAAGAGTATATTCTAAGGTTTCCTGTGATGTTTTCAAATTTAAAAACTAATAGTAATAAGCTATAGATATGACAGTTTTAACAAAGAAATAAAGAAAATGTCCCGATTTTTCCCGAATTTCAAAAAAATATCATCAGGAACCGAATTGAAATGTCTAAAAAACTCGACGAGGCGCGAAAATTAACGTTTAGAGGTACTCTAAGAATACTCACGTATGGGGACTAAAAATTTGTATGTGCTCACACGCGGTTGAAATTTCGCTTTCTACTACTTTGACACTTACTGCACCCTAAACTAATAGCTGCATCGGAAAAAATCTTCTTCGTCTTGTTCCCTCTACAACATTGAACAAACCATGTTATTTTCGTAATTGTCTGATCCGTACTTTCTCGGGAAACCGTCTAAGAATCGAGCGAAAAAAGCAAGTTTTCAATCCTGCCACTGCAGTTGTGGCGCCAACGCTTTTTTAATATAGAGATATTTCTATTGCGGGGCAAATTTCACAAGTTATTGGTGTTACCAGAGAGAGAGAAAGAGGAAGAAATTTTAAGAACTTTGAAGTTTACCATAATATCTCAATTTATATTCTCAACTACCACCAATACACATGGCATTGTCAAAACTTGGCCAAGCAAAAAAGTTCTTCAAAAATTCAATAAATCAAACCATTTGTGTTAAAATTTTTTTTTTAATATTGGTGAGAGCTTCAACTTGGCAAATTTCCGTTCAGAATGTAATGTCTAGTTTTCTTACTCTGATTCTACTGTCTGTTTCTTATTCTTTATTCCATTTTATTTTTATTTATTTTATTTTCCTGTCCACAGGTCTCCCTGAGAAGGCATACGGAGCCATGAGGGCACCTCGGAACACAAGTTGGGAATCACTGAAAACGTTTTGCTTTGCCCATAAGGTGAGACACTGTGGACAGTTTGCTTCGCAAACCAACTCCACGTGCACGGGCAACGTCGGAATAGCCACGCAATGGCTAGTAGTTGTATATTTCATGCAAGTAACTTCTGTTAAAACTTTCGTATTTAGTCTTTAAACAAAGCAAAGGCATGATATTTTTTGAAAAACGTAATTTATTTAACGTCTTAACTATTTTTCATGGGATTATGATTATATTTTTCTCAGATTTATATACAAATTGCAATTGATTTTAATCTATGGCGCCATCTATACAAAAGTGATAGAACTAAGTAATTAAATCACCAAAATAATTTCGTTCAATTAAAAGAGGTCGCAGGCAAAAAAAAAAAAAAAAATGAAATTTATTTTAATTTATCAAATGGAAGTTGTTGAACCTCACGGATTTCGTTTTCTCCAAACTGGAAATGTCATTAATTTAATTTGAATCTTTCGTATTGGTTTAACTTGACTATTCGATGACATATCGAATCATATTAAAATTTGAATCATCATTTTATATACACTTTGGACTGCCTATTTAGACTAGAGAGATTGTTCGATGAACTTATGCATTCATAAATAAAAATTTCTTGTTATGTACTCTGGCAAAAAATGTTTTAGTTTTGTGTAAATAAAAGATTGATCAATTTATTTAAAGTAAAAGTTAAGAAATCGATGTGTTTTATGTTTTTACAAATCATTCTTCTTGAGTTTTTAAATAGGTTTCTTCGGAAGTGTTCATTGAAAAATAAGACACTTTCCTTGCATTTATACAGAGGCTGTTCACACATTTTTTAGACAATGTATATTGTATTCACAAAACTAAATTACATAAAATTCTTGTGTTTTAAATGTTCTATTTGATAGCCCTTATTCTGTACTATCTTTCGACACCGTAATTTCCAGGATAATAATGCCTTTTGAAGTGTCAGAAGAGGTATTCTATCCCATTCCTCCTGAACAGCTTTCCAGAGTCCTGTAAGGGTTGTGGGACGAAAGCACAAAAAGCCATAGGTGATACATCGGGAGATTTAGTAGGGATATCAGTGAAGGGTATGGCCTTGATACCGGTTTTTTGTTCCATTTCTTTTAGGAAATTTAGAGTGGATTTTGATGTGTGACTGCTAGCTTTGTCTTGATGGAGTTCCACAGATTGATGGTACTGTGGGTAAAGCGATGCTATTTCATTCAGAAAAATTGGCGATAAAATATGTTCCTGATAGTATTTGGTGTTAATCTTGACATTTTTTTTCCACCCTCTTTATTTTTAACTTGTCATTATATAAAAAAAAAACCAGCAACAATCATGAATCCTTAGAAAAACTTTCTTTCGATTCTGTGAACCATGTACTTACATTTTTTTCTCCCCTTTTATGGTAATAAATGGCTCTTTTTTTTTCTGCAATCATTCAAATACACCCATGATTCATCTATTGTGACAATTTTTTTCCATTTTTCTTTGGATAAGTGTTTCTCATATAGAATTCGGCAGCGTGTACTGCGTTCAGCGATATGCTTTGGAGAAAGACGATGCACATTGCGTTTTTTCGCTTTCTTAAGATTTAAATCAACGTTTATCATTTTGTTTACAGTGAACACCGAGCATTTTAATGATTTTGCAACTGTCCTTTGACTAGGGATATTTTCTTTTAACATTAAACAACGTACCTTTGCAATAGTCGAAGATGTCCGTTTCTTCCTTGGATACTTGTTTGGAATTTTTGTCCCACTTGAGGCTCCAATTTGACGTTTTTTTCCATTCTTGTTGACGATATTACCTATCGACGCTTTAGATATCACAAAACCATGACTCTCACATCGTTTTTGGATAACGGAATATGAGTATTTCTCTTCGGAAAGAGCATAAATATAGCCTTCGAACCACTGTTTCGTTAAAAACGCCATTTTGAATAAAACCAAACCTCTCAAGCCGCAGCCGATAATTTTGACTTTTAAAAACATAGTACAACTGCAATTATTTCTTTTGCAGCAAACGATTTTTTACTACCGCTAACCAAAATCGTCTAAAAAATGTGCGAACAGCCTCTGTAATACAAAATACTGCACATTTATGCTACATTGTTGCGCAAGGCATCTTGAAATCAGATTCATCACTATCAAAAGTCCTCTGAACTGAGAAAATAACATCTACATCATCACCTTCACTTACACGTCTCAAATTGTTAAAAATTATCGAGAATTGCTAATGTAATGCAATTCTCAACAGCAGAAATATGTTTCAGCTCGCAGCTAAAAGACTTTCTAAGTAAAATTTTGTCTAACATTTTTGAGTTAGTAAACTTTTCTCTGTGTGCTCACCCAAATTAATCCTTTTTGTTTAGTAAAGATACAACTTTGCGTATTTTCTGAAAAAATTCTTATTCATAGCCTTAGTAAATATAAATTACTACCCACTGCGTGGCCAGCACAGTTGCCCGTGACAGTTCTTTCGTGGGATCAGGTGCGACCACTGCTCGCTAACCCCCGGTGATTGCTACGAATTCCCATTTGGTTTGTTCGCTAACCAAATGGGAATTCGTTGCCTATTAGATAACTGTCCATCATGGTAATACCGGCTTAACGTCACAATCTCTTGTGAAAATATAAATATTTTATTGAAAAATTATTTATTAAAAGAAAATCAAATGCAAAGTATTGATATGGTGTAAAATTTCACGCAGATTTCAAATCGGTTGAAAATTTCAATCTATTTTAAATATCTTTAACAATACCTATTTTACAAAAAAGAACTAAACAATATCAGTTAAAATGTTTTTTACTTGTTCTGCTGAGCGCAGGAAATGAAATCTGATCTCTCGAATCAAACGAAGGTCATTCTGCGCAGCGGCGTTCGTATTGGAAAAAACATAAAAATTTCAATTTAAAAATTATTTATTTAAAGAAAATCTTTTCTTAGATATCGATCTAATTTGAAATTTTCCGTAGATTTCAAATCCGTTGAAATGTTTACTCTGTCTTTAACGATCTAGAAGATAGAAAAAAGAACGCAGTTCAAACTTTATTCGTTTGTTTAGGCCCGGTGCACACATCCGGTTTTTCAACGTGCAGTTCCGTTGCGGCATCGAAGCCCAACTATGCAACTATGTCCAACTATGTTTATTTCGCTTACTTGGTGTAAAAAAAGTAGAATTTGTAACAAAATAGACGTTACTGGATACAACCATTTATTAATTATTATTTATATTCCATTTATGTATGAAAACAAGGTACTTCAGAACGGAGAAGCGTTTGCGGCGAGCTGCGGCGCAGTGGGGAACTGCGGTACAAATTACACACAAGTTGGACGTGCGTCGCGGCAGCGGCGACGGAAGCATGTGTGCACTACTCCATTGGATCTAATGCATCTCAAACAGCACTTGCGTTGCACGTTGAAAAACCGGATGTATGCACTGGGCCATAGTCTGCTTGCAAATCGTTCCTCTGCAAAATCGAACGGAACCGGAAAAAAATTAATTTAGAATCTGCGATCTTTTATGCTGTTGAAATTCCAAAGAAAACAATAATAATTAAATATCTCATTAAATTCATTTTAAAATGTTCGAAATAAAATTTTTAAATTCGGGCTTCGCACAAAAATTTGAACTACCTGTGTGCCAAATCTCATTAATGAAAGTGCCATAGATTCGTCACAACAGTCCCCACACACACATAAACACTTCCTTTTATAATTGTAGAGATTTTATCTTGATACAGAGCACTATGTTATACTTTTAAAAGCAGAGATCATTTATTGATACTTACCAACCAAAATACGCAAACGGAAATAATAGAATCACATCCTCATATATATATGTGAAGTACATGTGTTCACAGTATAGAAATGTAAGAAAATAAAAACCTTTTCCTACCTGATTGATTACTTAATTATCCTATAGGAAAGGCAAATTGTTCGAAGTCATAGAATGTACGACTGAAATGTACGACTTCTATTTTGCTTGGGTCACTAAAAGCAATTTTACTTTCACTTTGATTTTATCGCAATTGGTGCAATCCGTAGTTATGTCCGGATAAAGAAAGTAAAATCTTTAGATTACTTATATGCAGACGCTGCATATTGCATCTTGGAATTGTGGTGACTCTAGCCAAAAAAGATATCCAAGATATTTAAGGGAAGTTGTGACTATTACGGTCTGTTTGGACAGCCAGGTGTGTCTTTTCGGAGACTACTTTTTACAGTGACATTTATTATTTGTTTAAAAATTATCCTGTTTCCATCAATGTCCATAATTATCAGGAATGGTATACAGTTCTCGCTCGCTCGCTCGCTAATTAACATACGAAAAAATGACATTCTCTATAGTTCTATAACCTATTTCAAATTGAATATATTTTCTGTTTTTATAAAATACTAGCAAAATACCCGACCTTACTCGGTTTGAATTGGTTTACTCTAGATTGAAGAGATAATCAAAATATATAATGACTTACGTTTTTTGTAGAATAAAAAATTATTTTAACACCTTTCGCCATCTTTATATTTTCTGCAACTTACTTTGGACACAAATCCTACACATGCATATCCATTCATGTAATACATTTCACATACATCGCACAATTGCTGTATGACAAAGCTACAAAATGACGAAAGGTGATACTAAGGTTACTACTATAAAAGACGATTTTGAGGGAGATTTGGAATTCCCTTTCTTAAGTTATTTTTATGTTCAACTCAATTAATTAAAATTACGTTTTACGGCGAGTGCTCTCGCACTCATAGTCAACAAAACAATATTTTTTTACTTGTGGCACTCTTGCCTCCGGTATGCGACATTGTGAACTTTTGCAATCTTCTCCTGTCATTATTACAACGAACTTTTTAATGTTGGAAAAAGTTCTAGTTTGGATTTTTAAACAATATTATTCTTTCAATAATGGCATAACTACACTTAAAATTTACTGAAAATGTATACTGACTTACCTAATATTTTTAAGTCTAATACTTTGTGATGCTGTTGCGTGTGATGAGAAGGAAAACACATTTATTAAAATAATAAATATTTAAAACAGAAAACAGTGAAATAGAACAAAATAAAAGATGTCGGAAAAATTGTTCTAAAGATATTAATTTGTGATTCATTTTTATCTCTTGATGTCGCACAGTTGCCACAGTTTACAACTAAAAGTGCACAACATTTAGAAATGTGAAATTAATTCAGAGCGAAAGAAACAGAAAATATCACTGCTCACGCGATCTTGTTCATTCTCGTTTCGTTGAAAAATATCGTGTGTCTCAAATATTCCGAAATCGTTTTCATTGCGCAAAGAACAAAAATAAGACTCGAAATAAATGAAGTATCAGAGCTGAAATTCCATTAAAAAATATAATTTTTTGAAGAATAATTTGAAGAATAATTACTTTTTCAGCAGTACTGGTAAAGCAATCGAAGTAATCGTAATATTCAATAGACATTCCAATTTTTCCAAAACTACCAAATTATGGTTGATTTAAGTATACTTACTCGGGTGTTTTAGCATGAAACTCATCTAAATATAACAATAAAGAAATGGCATTCACTAAACTAATAGATAGTGTATAAAATAAAATACAATGCAATCAAATATCTGGAATATAATTCATGTGATGTCTACACAAACACACAAACACAAAATCGAACATAGAACAGGAAGACGGACAGACAGACTTTCGCAACCAATTCCACTCGCTAAATGAAGATAAGTACTCACTGATGCAAATTTCCATGAAAATATCTTAAACCGCGTGGACGTGTATAGGGCACAACATACAGACAGACAGACAGACACCAAACGAGAAAAAGGCGGATTCGGCATTCGCAAAGAAGGGTCGAAAACGGATAGAAAACTTGAAATGGGTCGAAAATATTGAATGTACAAACAAACACTCCATTCTTATTTATATAGATGAAGACTAATTTGCCTTTGTGTAGTTAAAGATGACTGCCAAATCGATTCAAATTTTGGCTCTTAAATGCTTTCTGAATAAAAATATTTCCTTCATAAAATTGCATTTTTAATCGATGATACTAATCTTTTATTATCACATTTCCAAAAATCCTTTGAAATATATTTTCCCCTATTCAACAGATTGATAAACGTTAGGGCATATCCAATATTAGCCAATGCGTGGGTAGCCCGGCGTTGCCCTTGCCAGTTGCTTTTGTGGGGTTATTGGTTTGCTTCGCAAATAAAATAGGAATTCGTAGTTTATTGGATAACAGCCATAACAAATTTGCCCGTGGTGTTGGTTTGCTTCGCAAACTAAATGGGATGGATAGATTGGATAACAGCCATAACGGAGTTGCCCGTGGTGTTGTTTTGTTTCGCAGAGCAAATGGGCGTTGCCCGTGACAGTTCTTTTCGTGGGGGTCACATTGCCCGTGGTGTTGGTTTGCTTCGCAAACCAAAAAATATAACTATTCAATTGAAAAATTATTTATTTAAAGAAAATCAAACGCACAAGGTATCTATATTGTGTAAAATGTTTCGAATTTTTTTAATTCGCTAACATTTTCATTCTATCTTTAACGATCGCTGAGATAATAAAAAAAAGCACTGAAGAACGCCAATGATAACTTTAATAATTTATTTTGCTTCACTCGAATACGTTTCTCAGGAAAAATCAAAAATGAATTAATCTCGAATGAAACGAAGGTCATTCAAATCTGTTTGCTACCATTCCCATTTGGAAAGTGAAAAAAATTGGTATGGTTCCAATGGTACTGACGTCAATACTAACGTCACGAGAAACGTAAAGAGAAACGTAAAGAGATCACGTAAAGAGAAAAGACAAAATTATGGTGCTTCTTCATTTGAGGTTCGGATGACGTCACATTCCAGAGAAAGAAAGAAGGATGAATAAAAAATTATAAATTAATTTTAAATGTTCTTAAAGATTGAATTTTAAAATTCGACGCGTCCCAAAAACTGCAAAAAATTTGGACTACCTGTATGCCAAATCCCATTACTGTAAGTGCCATAGATTTGTCAGGACTTTGATAACAGAAGGAAGAAAAGAAAACAGACAAACACTTCCTTTTATAATAGTAGTAGAGATAGACGGGTTAAAGTTGTAGTGGTGTAAATAATTTTTTCTTCGTATTCCAGAAATTAACATAACATAAAAGGTACTGTAGTTAATTCAGTAACGAAAATGGTGTAATGTTATCATTATGGGGGTGTCACCTGGAAATCCAAATTTAACGATATGAATGCTGGGTTGCTCATCCTTTTCCACGATCTGTGGTTTTCTGTGGTCCTTAGCTCATTGTCTCTCTTCTACTGCTTTCATTAGAGCAATGAAAAGGAATCCCCAGTTTTGCTCCACTTAGGAGCAAAAACCTCTTCATAATTTACCAAGAGAGGGAGCACCTTTGATCATAACAGTTTTATCTTAGAAATCTTCAGGTTATAAAAATCAGTTTGTACAATATTTGCATCCATATTTGTTGCAATTAATTTTTTTCTGTTTTGATCTATGGACAAGTTTTTTTTTGTACGTGTATCGAATGGTAGATTTTGTTGAGTGAGCATTTTATTTAATGCTACCCAATAGAATTTTTACTTTTTGATTTATAAACAAAGATTTTATATAACATGCCTCTATTTACATTTATGATCTCTTACATATCCTAGTATGTTATGCAAGTTGTTTTACCTGCTGAATCTCAGCAATTGCAAGTGATCACAGTATAGCTCAGGATATAAACCTTGGATTGTATTTATATTGTTTCTATTCTAATTCAAAATGCAAGTTTTATGTTATCAACGGGAAGATTCTTTTATACAAATACAAATATTGACGACCAGCTACAGGCTCAAGCCCAACAAGGCTGGCCCTTTGTTTATGAATTCTCCAATTCCCACTGACTATCCAATTGTGTCTTAAATTCGTACACTCCCTTTGAATTAACTATATTTTCTGGCAACGCGTTCCAACTGTCTATTACCCTATTAAAGTAGTAGTTTTTCCTTAAATCCCGATTAAAATGTGTCTTATTCAATTTATACCCATGGCCCCTTGTTCTGTTATCCCTATTGAAATTTAAGCCCTCTGTGTCCCCTTGTTTTACAAACTTGAAAAGCTGAATCAAATCCCCCCTTCTTCTTCTTCTTTCCAGTGTATGCATGTTTAGCTTACTTAAACGTTCATTATAGTAGAAATTTGCTAGCCCCTTTAATATTTTTGTAGCTCTGTGCTGAACCCTTTCAATTGATTCTATGTCCTTTCTCATATATGGAGCCCAGAATTGTACAGCATATTCTAGATGTGGTCTTACTAAACCCTTATATAATGGCAAGATTATATTCTTAACCCTTGAAGTTACAGTCTTTTTAATATACCCCAATAACCTATTAGCCTTTTTACCCGCAGCTGAACATTGGTGACCCATTTTAAAATCCCTGTGAATTACCACCCCAAAATCCTTGACTGTTTCTCCCTCCTTTACCTTTACTCCCTGCAGACAGTACTCGGCTCCACTGTTCCTGTAACCCATATGCAGAACTTGACATTTCCCTACATTAAATGACATACCCCATTTTACAGCCCATTCGGATATCTTATCAAAATCTTCTTGTAAATTTTCTATCTGTAACTTGGTATCCACTGTCCCCCATATTTTAAAGTCATCTGCAAATATACTGATTCTATTCTTGATCCCCTGACCTATATCATCTATGAAAATTATAAATAAAATTGGTCCCAAAACTGATCCCTGAGGCACCCCACTTATAACTTCTGTCCACTGTGAATAATTTCCTTTTACCTGCACTCACTGCTTTCTACCCAATAACCAATTTTTTATCCATATTAATGTTTTTCCCTGAATCCCCAGCCTTTCCAATTTAAACAGTAATGACTCATGAGGTACTTTATCAAAAGCCTTTTGAAAATCTATGTACATGATATCCACACTGCTCTTATTATCCAGCTCCGCAGTAATTTTTTCGTAGAACTTCAAAAGGTTTGTAGAGCAGGATCTGCCCTTCCTAAACCCATACTGATTCTCTGATAACCGTCCCCCCTCCTCCAAGTATAACATTATATGCTTTTTAACAGAGATTCAAATATTTTGCAAATTACTGATGTTAGACTTACTGGTCTATAGTTGCCCGGATCACTTTGTATTCCCTTTTTGAAAATTGGAGTTATGTTGGCCAACTTCCAATCCATAGGCACCCAACCTGTGCTATATGTTGAATTAAATATCGTGTGAATTACTTCCCCCAGTTCTTCCGCGCATTCCACTAGTACTCTCGGATAAATATCGTCTGGCCCTGGTGCTTTAGATGGCTTAATTCTTTTCAACTGATGTACTATTTCTTCCCTGTTGAATTTGCATTCTTTAATTATGCCCCCTGCAAAGGCTCCATCCTTGGGATCCTTTTTTAAACTATAGTTACCATTGAAAACCCCCAGAAAAAAGTCATTTAACACGTTTGCCATTCCCACCTCGTCTTGAATTAATTCACCTCCCTTCCCCTCTAACGGGCCCAGTGTAGTACTAAATTTATTTTTACCACTTGCATATGCAAAAAATTCTTTTGGGTTTATATTTATTTCCCTTGCTAATTTTTCCTCCAAGGACACCTTTTGCTTCCGACTAATAGTTTTAAACTCCTTTCTGGCTTTCTGATATGCCTCCTTGTCCCTGTCGTTACCAGTGCTTTTATATACCCTGTATGTTCTTTGTTTTAATTTTAAAGCTTTGTGTGTTTCCCCTGAAAACCACATAGGGAGCAATTTTCTAGATTTTCCTTTTTTCCTGAACGTTACATGTTTTTTTAACACCCTGTCTAACTTATTCTTGAATTCCTCCCATTGTTCAGAATGATGCAGTGCTAATAATCCCCCTTTGAATGTTTCCTTTAACTCTTCCCTTATCTTATGAAAATTTACCTTTCTGAAATTTGGAATTATTCTACTATTGATTGTGTATGCTGACTTTTGAGTCAGCTTGGGATTTTAATGTTACCCAGCAGAATATCCTCTTGTTGGTAAATAAAAGATTTTTGTTAATTTCACTCCATTTTACATCTAAAATATTTGTGATCTTTCATATTGTGTCAAATGTGTGTTCTGTTATTTTTACTTCAGGAAATAGTTTGTGGATTTATTTGAGTTAACTTGTTAAGTGTCATCCAGATAATTTTACTTTTTGATGTGAAATAAAGATTTTTTTGCAATTGCTTTTATAAATTTTATTTCCTTTTTTGTTCTTGGATATTGCTCTATGGTTCATAATGCATGCTTACTGATTTTCTTCATTAAAACGGTGGGTTTTGTTGTGTTAAGCCACACAACAGATAACATTATTTTTGATCATTCTGGTCTTGATGCTTGTGTATTGATATTCATTTCACTGCAAAAAGTAATAAAGTATTATACAGTACAAAATATTCACGTTTATGAATTTTGAAAGATAAGAGTTACATCAAAACTGCAATATCTATTATTATCAAATGTAGGTTCTGGTAATGTATGAAAAAACTATAATGAAATGCTTCATCCAAGATAGATGCATCATTCATTTTATAGCTGATTTAAAATTATCTTCATCAAAAAGGAATCCCTAAAAGAAGTTTCATCAATCTATTAATTATAATGCCCTACCCACTTTATATAAAAACATCTAGCATTAAAAATAGTGTAATTATATTTTACCTGATTATTTGAATCTCTTTACAAGTCCTTTGTATGGTTCAGCAGAACTAAAAATATGTAAAGGCTTTAAAAAGGCATACATAAACACACACAGGAAATTTCACAAATAGCCATATAACTAAAGACAGACAAGATGACTTCTAGGATCTTGTGACACTAAAATGTTTAGATTGCAAAGAAATAAAATAATTTATGACTATATTTTTCATCTTTACAGGATTTGTAATTAAGATGCTGCTTTTGCAAACAACTCTACTCCATCTGGTCCTAGTTGTTTGTTCTTTAATCAATCAATAATTAATAATATCTAAATGACCCTTAACTCTTCAAATTCCAAATTGGTATTGCTGAAAGGTCTGTACGTTTGTTTTTGTAGCTTGT
Organism: Metellina segmentata; assembly: GCA_947359465.1. Lineage (NCBI taxonomy): Eukaryota > Metazoa > Arthropoda > Arachnida > Araneae > Tetragnathidae > Metellina > Metellina segmentata. Next base: position 123,886,286 of record OX375875.1, read on the forward strand.
TTTAATACTTTATTTGACCAAATTCGACATTTTTCAAGATTTTCTTCCGAAAATTAAATCTTAAATATGTTGTAAATTACATGTTAGAGGAAAACACATGTTTTTATTAGAAAATAACTATGTACTAGTAATGAATTCACAAAAACAAGACAATATCTATAAAGTTTCACGTGTCCAAATTATTTGTTCTGTTTAAAAAATATCCAAGAGTAAGTAAGAATAAATAAAACGTACTTAACAGACAACTGTAAGGATTTGATAGTTTTTATTCTTTAAACAAAATTGATCAAATTTATCCTTCAGCTTCAGGGTATGAAAAAAGCATGATTTTTTTAAATAAAAAAATCGGATTTATTTATTTTTGAATCTGATTTTTATGATTTTAATTAATTCCTTGCCTGTACAAGTTTCATTTCGTTGGACCTGAGGTATGCAAATCAGTGTAGTTTCTAGGTAGTTTTGATTTATGTTAAACATTAATACATATGATCTACAACATTCTGTAATAGGAAATATAGTTGGGCAAATTTTTGAAAGATTAAAAGGCGACAAATATCCAAAATTATTAAAGCCACTGACAAAAAAAAAAATCAGAAAAGCGAAATATTTTGGAAAAGTGTTATCGTAAAATAACTTTTGTGTTCATTCCCCTTCCCCCTACAAATAAGCGTCAGTTTTAACGGCGTGGAAAGGAAATAAGACAGTATAAAGTAGAAGTTTCTTCTCGTGTGATTTCGACTGCCAAAATTACAGACAACAAAAAATAAAATCTCTCAATAAAATATAAAAATTTAATTTTTCTGTCCTTTTTGTAAATTTTCTTGTTCTTTATACAGAACAAATTACTTTTATATTCATATTAAATTTTTATATAAAAATTGAATTTTTAATAACAAAACTAATTAGGTTATTAGTTAATGTTTTGATAAGTTTCGTTCTTACTATTCTCAGATATAATTACCACTAACAAAAATACCTTATATCTTATTTCGTGACTTTTTCTTAGCTTGATTATTTTTTTTAAGGAAGTGCGGAAAAATGTCTTTTAATCATTGCGTATCATTAAGTGAACGGTAATCTACAAAGGTTAATAGATATTTTAATTAAGGTAACACTAGAGAAACACAACGGGCTATTGGCGTCGATTCAGGATCAAACCTGAAGGAAAGATACGAGAACACCACGTAATTTTGAACCACGGTGAGGTAACGAGGTAACATCTGAGCTGGCACTACAGTCTTCAAATTTCCACACCACACCAACGGGAGGACATTTGAAGCCACGACAGAATAAACGTACACAATTCGGAAGGTTCCTGGTTCGAATCCGGATCAGTGCATTGATGTTTGCAAACGAATGGTGTAGATGCGGCTGGTGCACCTAAAATCTGTCGTGGCCGAAAGTTCTCACGTTGGGTTGGTGTGGAAGTTTATAGAGTGGGGTGCCAGCTCGGTGTTGCCTCGTCATCTGACCATGGTTCAATATTACATGGTGTTGTCCTCGAATATTTTCCTTAGTGGATTGTTCTCGGACCGTCGTCAATAGCTCGTTCTGTTGCTCTAATACGCTGTTAATTAAAAATTAGCAATTACCTTCCAACCGGGGTGTTATTATCCTAGGATTATTATCCTCTCCGGGAATGATTGTGGATTGTGGTGACATCACGTCATGGATCGTCGCCAATATCACGTTGCGTTTCAACAGTGTAGCGTTGAATTAATTATCTACCCAACACCATTATTGTAATGACGAGTGACCATGCTAACAACTGAGCCTCATGTTCTTCGCCACGAAATCAAAATCAAATTGAAATCCTCAATAAATTAAATCGATTTCCTGATCTTTGCGCATTGTTTCATCGATAGTAATATTTACAATTTAATTTGAACAGCGAGGTTTCACCGCTTTGCGCTATTTGACAATTTCTCGTAAAACTTGACTCCTGATTAAACTGTACCTGTTTTTTGTTATTTTTCTGTGTTGTGGTTGCTTAATTACTGGATTTGTACATGCTTAAAGTAAACAAATGTTTTTTTTTTAATGTTTTTCAATGCAATTACTTCAAAGTTTGAATAACCTTTACTTGATTTTGCGGTTTTACAGTTAAAAAACATTGAATAAATATCTGTACTTTTGCAATCAAGTAATTGAAATTGACAGCAATTGCGGTGGAGTGGTCGCAAACGGGACTGTAGCGCCAAGGCGTTTGTTTTGGTCGCCAAACCAAGATGGCGGAGATCGCCATAACAAGATGGCGCGGTGTCCATGTAGCAAAATTCACACTGTGAACCTTTGCATAAATGGATTTGATAGGAATTTCTATGGATTTTATAGTAATTTTTTGCGAAATGGGGTATAGAAAAATGAAACTTACCCTCATTTTGTCGCCACATTATAAATCGCTAGAAAATTCGATGCACGAAAGAATATTCGTATTTTAACGGAGGAAGATGCCCGGATAATCTCTCTGAACAACCTCAATGTCACCGTGTTTTAGCGGCAGCAAGTACATCTGCAAATTTGCTACTGCCTACATTAGTTGCGGGAAGAGTACCAAACTCCTTGAATATACCATCCTTTCGGCAATATGCTGCACATTCCGCTGGTGATCCACGAACAGCTTCAAAATGCGAATCATTGTCAAGCTTCTTGATCTCTGATATTCTTCGCCGTTGTTTAAAATAAATATAGCCCTGACAATGGACGCGTTTAGTCTTCGGACAGATCTCCCTACCGAAGCAAATATATTCATGGCAATCCGAGTTAGCGAACGGCTCATTCTCAACTTGAAAAAAAGTAAACACCAACCTTTACACAAAAAAAAAACACTGTAATTAGCTGGTAATTTTTAGTTAACGTCGTACTAGAGTAACACAACGGGATTCAAAAAAAAAAAAAAAAAAGACGGAGTAGTTAAACAAGAAAAAAATGCACGAGGAACGATAAAACACAGACCACGGTGAAACGATAAAAAACAAAGTGGCGGATTAAGCGTCGTTATCTCTTATCGTTAAACGAGAAAAGAAATATCTAAACCAATCAGAGCACGTTTAATTTCACTTCAAAACACGGTTTAATTCCAATCAGATAACGTCTTTAAAATCCTAATCTTCTTAATAGGGTTGCCATAAAAAAACCTAAAGGAAAGGTTACCACTTTGGCGAGAAAAAAGGACTGTCCCGTTTGCGACCACTCCACCGCAATTGCTCATTGTGTGCAGTTTTGATTCAGATTGTTTAGTACTTTTTATTTAAAACTTTTAGTTCATTGCAAATTTGATCAAGTTGAATGGAGTGTAAACAATTTCCTCGTTGAAAAATGTTAATAAATGTAATTTATTTTTATTCATTTGAAGAAAGGATATTTTCTCACCAATCAACGTAATTATATTAAAATATTTTTTTGTTGTTGTTAGAATGCTGAAAGGAAGAGCTAAAAAACTTCTTTCCCTGAGTTGGACTCTTCTACAGAATTCCTATGTTACCAGATGTCGGCAATTCACAATCAGTAGGTGTCTTATGTGTTTCAGCTATAAAGAGTCTCACTGTCTTTAGTTTGAAACATAGTTTTGTAAACAAGATAATTTTGTCTCTGTTAGATAAAAGATCATCGTATTATCAATTGTTATAAATAAAGTGCAAAATTGTCCATGTCCTAAATCAGAGATTTTTCGTATGGACAAACCTTCCTTGATGTTTTTTGTTTTTAAAGATGATAAAAAATGGAGCATTAATGCCATAGTTGGTTTTATAAGCATAAATATTTCATTGTCACCCAGGTAAAAAATGTTGGATAAATCTGTGGGCAGCAAAAAAAAAATGAATTCGCCATATGTTTATGTTAATTTTCGACATTCTAACAGAATAGGGATCTAGAAAAGAAAGAAAACTGAAACATTTTCTGAATTCATGCTTGAGGTAAATATGCTTTTGCAAAGTAAATAGTTATTGTAAACTGAATTTTACATTTCTAATTGCTTAGTTTTATATTGCTTAAATGGGAAAAAAAACCCCAAGAAAACTGAATCTCAGAAACATTAAAGAATATTCCAAAAAGCTTTGTCAAGAAATGCTATTTACATATGTTTAAAAAACATTTGGAACAAGGAAGATTGTAACTTCAAAACTTTTCTATGTCAATTGTGTTCTGCAAATATTCTACAGCTTACCAAATTAAATTTTGAAATTTTATGTATTCTTCTAAATAAATTTACTGAGTTAGATTATATATTTTAGGTACTCAGCACAGTTACCAATGTCATTATCCACAGACTTATTATTATTTTCGTGGTGTATTAAAGAATCCTTTCCCGTTGTGTTCGGCTGTTCGTGGTCTACACAACAGTTCCTCTACTAATAGTGGAGAAGGAGGCATACAGAAGAGCCTTTCTGCCCTTCAAGCTAAAAAAAGAGTGCCAAGAAAAAAAAGTATGATAGGAAGGGAGCAACTGGATCAGGTGATTTTTCAAATGAGTTACTTTCATAATCGTATTTTGTGGTGATTTCTTTTACTACCATATGAAGATGATGGTTTTATCGATATTATGGAATAACAATGAAGGATAAAAATTATTTAGAAAATTATTCTGTTAAAGTAATACAGTAATCTTAAATCCTGTTTCCAGCTTGACAAAATTTGAAGAAAATGTGTGAAGAATCCATTATTTTCAAAGGAAAGCAATAATAGCAATCTTAAAGGCTAATTGTTCGACACATATAAGTATTTTATTTAAATAACCTTAACCTGTTGAGTGCTATACATATGTCATTTCACACTGTAAATTGTAGTTTTCTCAGTATGTCCCATAGTCAGATTTAATATATTGATCAATCGAAGTTTCCTCGGATACTTGATTAGATGTGGCAAATGCCAACGATTGAAAAACTATCAATGCTCAAAGGGTTAATTTCCAACTATGGCAATTTTAGAACAACTCATTTAGAACAAGCATGAAATAACTGAATTGGAGTATGCAGTTGAATTAAAAATGCTGGCTTGATTGTTAGAATGTTGATTCACTATCAACAAAATAAAAAAACCATCTTGATGGGGAGAATCAGTTCGTTAATAGAAGAACCATAAGAACTGAATAAAAACACATTTGACGACTCGGTAAATAAATAACCCTTTGTTTTTAAAAAATTACGTAATGGAATGAGTCATATTGACCATTTCTCTTCGTGCAGCCCAATATAAACTAGCCTTTGAAATATAGTTGTCGAGATGTAGAACATTAAAATTTGAGCTGGACAAAGTAGCACAAACTGTCAAGTGGCTAAAATTAATAGTCTCCCCAGTGGAACACAGAGGGCAGTCACGAATGTCTTTCACACCAATCCAGTGGAGATATCCTTTGAGATAGTCATGTCCGTTTAAAATTCTGAAGTTGGCTACAAAGATCCATCTGGGGAGATTCATCAGGACCGGATTGTATAGTAGGCTTTCTTAGATTTTACCCTTAGCATCAGTCTCTTGGAGTTTTGCATATGTATCTCCAAGTGGATCTTACAATTTTGGAATATGCCTGGTTGTATGGTAACGCAATAAGAGGCTGTGTAAGGTTGCAACCATGTTTAGCCAGCGAGTCGTCTGTCTTCTCATTACCGGGAATGGCTGGGTAATCGTGGGTATCCATTGGAAGAGAACCATTCACAGTTGTGTTCTTAAATTTTTTGTTTTGCCTCTTCTACATGTGCCAAATCGCTATTTTGGAAAGAGCAGAGGGAGAGAATAGCTGACTGTGTGAATCAACAAGAAAAACAGCGTGTCTGTAAGAAGTAGTGAAGTTAGATAAATAAGATGTGTCGCTTGTCCTTAATTTCAGCCTCATTGTAGCATTCAAGCCCACAGCACATGAACCATCAAAAAGCCTCTCACCATAATAACCGTCTCCAGCTGTACAATCCTCCTGGGAAGAACCATCGTTATATCTATGGAGCCAGGTATCCTTTGGATATCTAGTTGCAATGGTTTCCAGGGCATGAGCAGGAAGATCATCACTCTTTTTCTCTTGAAAATTAATTGAAAAGTTTGGAGGTGGAAAACTGAGGGTGGGAGGGAAACTCTCTAAGGCAGAAAGGCTGGCGGGTATCATTTTTAATATTATATTTATTCAAAAGGTACTTAGAGTTAAAAAAGAATGATTGATGTGTTTTAAGTCTCTTTCTAGCGGGTATTAATTCCCGCCAGTGCTGAAGATGGAGTCTTACATTGTTCAAATTGTTTAAGAAGTTGTTTCTCTCTTCTAACTTAAATAGGTTCCAAACCAGTTTGAATTTCTAGGACAGTAATAGGCGTGGAGCAGGCAACAGAAGTAATAAGTTTGAGGGCTTTGTTCTGGACCCTATCCACTTTGTCACCAGAACAATCGGATGCTGTGGCCAGAAGCTCTCATTCATAATCCGGGATGTCGTACATACGATTTGTATGTGATAGCGAGAACATAAAAAGATGAACCCCACCTGACAGTCTTTTAAGGAGACTAAGTCTACCCTCTCTTTTTTCCACATTCTCCTCAGCATGTCTCCTCCACGAAAATTTGTTGTCAAAAGTAACACAGAGATACCTGAAATTTTCTTGTTTACAGAGTCCTATTATACTCTGTAAAAACAAGAAAACTATTATAAATAACCTTAATAATAGAAGTTAAAGGTCATAATTTACATATATCAACAGAAACATACTATAAATAACTGTCACCAAATTTATACCTTTATTTTATTTTAATGCAGGATATTTTGAAAAACACAATTATCACTCTTAGTTGGTACTCTATTGTGCCATCAAAGATCTAGACTCAGTTAAAACGTTCATAATTTGATTTATTTCTTAGGAAACTGGTCTAGTTGTTGCTTACAGTTCTGCTGAAGAATATGACTTACTCCGACTGACCAAGGAGCTTGATAATCAGGGCTTGTACCTAAGCCTTCCTTTGCCTGAAGATGTGGAAGAAGTTATTCATGTAAGTGCTAAATATCCTGTTGGAAAAGAACCTCGTCACATCTACTTTTTTAGGTAAAACTCAGTGTGTGCTTTTCAATTCAAGTTTTATGTGCTACACATGTATCAAGTTTTAAGTATGAAAAGTTGAACTGTTTTGTGATCAGCATTTTTATTGTGAACATTTTATGACATATAATCTCAGCATTAATTTCTGAGTTCAGCTTGGGCAAATATTTTCAAAGAATGGTAAATATGAACATATCTCATTCAAATCCATTCTCGCTGGAAATAAATATCTTATTATCTAACAAGTACTACAGGGATAAATGCAAGTATTACAATTGTAATAAATAATATAGAATCTGCCACTGGTGATGAATTTTAAAATACAGTCTCATGACAATTTTTCCCTACTTGTTAGTTTTCCAATATTACTATTTTTGGGCAATCTATTCAAAATGAGCTAATCAGCATTGCCAATTTTAATGAGAATTGGAGGGCTGCTGGCCACAAGTGAGAAAAATTCATCTTTTTGCTACTGTTTGTTAACCTTGGCTATTAGGGATATCTTTTAAAGTAAAATCATCGCAAAAGTTACTGTACAAAGTACCAAATCCATAATCCTCCGGACCTCAACCATTCAGGTTTTCGGAATTTTCAGGATTTTGGATTATTTGCATTTTTTGTCAAAAAACCATAATCTAATACACACACCACCCTCTTGCGCGAATTTGCGTTTCCAATAGTAAAATAGTAGATACATAACAATGAATAATTTTTTTTTAAAGGAAAAAAAAACCTTTTTAATACAATGTAACAATTTTACTGCAAATCTAATTTTTCTGTGTAGTATTTACTCTGAACATGTCCGTTATTTTGCGTTGTTTCATCAATTAGGTCCAGGTTTAACTCCTTCTTTAACCCTACGGCCGAGATATCCCCGTCCTTTCGTTACTGAGCAGATGGCCCAAATCCATTATGGTTTCCTTCCCTCCTTTTCTAAGCAACAGAGACCTCTTCATAAATAACCACTGCACTATTCCTCAAGCTATTACGATTCGTGAGAGGCAACTTACCGTACGCATTTACAAAAGAAGATTAAAGAATCTATGAAAGAAATATGCACTGTAAATTGTGTCTTATTAACTATCAAAATATGTTCATGAAAAAAATATTTCTAAATCATGGTATTCTTAAAAGTTTAGTAAACAAAGGTTTTTGCCCATCAATGAAATAGTGAATGTCATGTAGTACAGCATCGTAAACATTAGTTAAATAAAAGAAAATCAGAAGAAAAAAAAACTTATTTTATGTATGGAATTAATACGACCTCCAGAAAAAAAGAAAAATTGTCAATAACCAAAAATAGATAACAATGCAAGTATCTCAAGTAATGAACATAATTTGAAATATATAATTTACAATGAGCAAATGGAATTTTTTAAAGGTTGTAAACATATAGAAATGTAATTAAATTTATTATTATTAACTTCACCTGCTCTTAATAGTTGGAAATCTAATAAAATTTTATGAGCTTATGTTATTTCTTTTTAAAAAGTGCAAATAAAAATGGAAGCTTTCTAAGTTTGTTAAAATATATTTTTTGTACTCTTACAATCCATAAGCATTTTGCAGAATGTGAGCATTTTCATTTTAGTATTTGTAAGCACTTATACCAGGCCAAGCATGTGTAACTTAGATCAAAAGTTTACTATATAACGCATAAGTTTTCAACTAGAAAAACTCCATAAAATTAGTGTAGTATTTTCAACTGAATTTTATTTTTCTCATTGGACTCAGAACAAATAGCAACAAGATTTTTCATTTCCTATCATTTTCATAATTTTTTAGATTATTTTCAAAATAAAAAATAATTTTTTACTGATAAAAAACAGGGGAATTTCCAATACATCATAATATAATTTGTGCTTGAAGAATAAAGTAATACCAATTTTTTTTACGCTAACAACTTTGGAAAATAGAACATTTGCGCTATGCCGAAGCTCAGAGAGTTGATGGAGGAGGTAATGGTCACAGAGGTAACATTATTTATGCAACCTGATATAAACATGAGTTTTTCATAGAATTAGATCAATTCTATACAGCCAGAATGTTTAATAAATATTTATTCAATAATTTAAATAGATTATCATCTTAATAATGCACATTATAAAATAATATTATCTCAGCGCTATTTTATTTGTGGATATTCAATTAATGATAAATGCATTTTTAGAAATACTTGCGTTTATTTTTAACTTGTACTAGAATTATGACATATCAATAACATAGCATTGTATCAATGTGCACATTTCAAAGCTAAAACAATTAATTATTACATTTTAAAATTTATTTCATCCTCTATGATTTCGTTTGAAAAATTTTGTTTAATCATTATGCAATATTTATATTGGGAAAAAGTGTATCAAACCGATTTCCTTATCAACCAAGGGGTTTAGTTTATGATGAATTTCACCTTTTGCAATTGGCTAGGCGGTTTCCCCAGGAGGCATATTTTATATTTCCTTTAATTTAATTCTGCATTGGACAGGTAAGGAGGGTGGGCTATATTTATGATTCCTGGAAGCAGGTCTTGTAAAGGCATATTGCACATTTCACACTCCCACGAACTCTACTATCCAATTAGTTAGGGTTTTAATGCCGTTTTCACAGCATTTGACACAAGTTCTTTTCCTACCATCTAATTTTCTTTTATGGCTATGTGGAGAGGTGGATAGGCTCAAAAATACTCTGCCTCTTGTTATTCGAATTATTTCTCGCGATATCTTTATTGAAAGAGCACCACCTGAAGTCAGGGAGTAGTCAAGTGCTGAATGCACCTATAAGTAAGCACTCTTTATTTTCATGTGGCGTTTTCATACAAAGAATCAATGCTTGAAGGTACAAGAGAGGAATGTTACAAAGAAAAAATCCTCAGTTTCTCTGACTTAAAAAGATTTCTCATAGTATAAACAACGCCAAAGAAAACTTCAGAATCCCTTGAGTTCAAGTGGCCATGTCTCAGTTGTTGCCGCCCTTTCAGTGACTCGGGAAATTATTACGCCTTACAGGCATACCTCGACCCAACAAAAGGGAGATATCCCCAACATGAGGTGATAATAATTGACACACTCTCCACGCCTCCTGCTGGAAGGCCCTACGTCGGCCGGTTCGACCGTCTTCCTGTAACCAAGTCACAAAACGATATTTCGACCTTCCGTATGCAGAGGGTTAAAAATTGTCAGAAAGATGTAAAAAAGTGAGAACAAAAAAAACGCTGGTTAGCAAAACGTCCGGATTTTGGACCGTTCCAGATTTCAGTCATCCAGATTTGGTACTTTGTACTGTATTGGAAATAATTCATTGTAAAGTGCTTTTCAACAGATAGTTTGATGTAATTTAATGATTAAGTTTTCATTCTTTATTTAAAAATATATTTTTTTTAATTCTGAAAATCTGCATTTAAAAAAAATACATAGTTAAATGTGAAGGAAAACTGCAAAAACATTTAATTTTTTTCATACATCAAGATCTCTATTAAGTCTAGAAATTTTCATTATTGCTTTCAGCTTAATTTTTGCCTAGGAACATTTTTAACTAGAGGTTAATTTTTATTACATCAAATTCTGCAGATGGCAGTGTATATGAATTTGTATTTTCAAAAATACTTCAAGTCAAGTTAGATTCTTTGTAGATTGATCTTGCATTTATATATGCCGATTGAAAATACTTCAGATCTAAATTCCTAGGAGTTTGGCATTCAATTACCTCATTCTAAACAGTTTTCAGCCTTCATTAGTTACCAACTGTTCTATGTACATCGCAATGACTACCTGAAAAACATTCTCCCTTTATTCTATGCTATTGCTTATGTCGAAAATGTACAATATTGGCGAAGTTTCTCACACACAGACAGTGAAGTTACGTAGACTACACTTAGAAACACTATATTTACTACACAATAAATTTTGTTATGTACCATTAGACATTACCGTACAGTTGAAAAATGCTGCCCTAAACCATATTTCATTGCTAAATAACCCTGCCTGTTTGATGAAAGAGTTGTAAGATGCTCTTAATTGCTCAAGAATAATGAAACCATGCTGAGTTGTAGTAACAAATTTTCAAAATCTGTTTTATTTTTGTCAAATTTTTTAGTGATAGCATAATACGAAAGTGATTTAATTAATTACAAATTTTAGCTGTATAAAAGTAATCTAAAAGAAAAAAATTTTGCGGTAACAGTAAATGCAATTAATAGTTCACGTTAACAAAAGTATTTACTTTGTAGACTAATAACAATACATATTTGTTTTTCATTAAAGATCAATCATCAAACTTAGAACTTGGGCCTTGAGAACAGGGAGTTCTGAATCAAACAAGTGTTTGATTTTATATTGCCTTAATTAATTATTCAGGCCACTGTCCATTTTACTGTTTTTTGTGATTTTTATAACCTATTCTTTTTTTAAATTACTTGAAATACCATATGTTGATTTTGAAATCTGCTGTTTACTTATAAGAACATAATCTCAGTTTAATAAATTTCTTGTTAGTAAAAAGAATTATCTAATATCTTAGAAGCTATGCACATCCTTTTACAAAAATAGTATTGCTTTCTTGGTACTAATTTTAGTTTATATAATTTTTTTCAGCGAAGGAAGTGTTGTGTTTTGGAATGTTCCACAGTTGGAGGTAATCATATTAGCTTATATAATGTTTCAATTATTACTGCTAAATTATTACTATACAACAGAGATTTCGAACCTCAAGTTCTTACATTGTCTAACACAAAAATACATGTTCAGTTTCATAAATAAGAAAAGAAGCAAAGACGTCTAAAAATATGTTACTGTGAATTGTTAATCAATTAGAGAAAACAATCTCAACATTATTGACAAAACTAGGAATATCAGGATTTCCAAATTATCCTTGAAAACTATATTTTCTTGTTTAACTATACTTGATAAGATTAATAATTACTGAAAAAATGATGTTATCCATTGCAGCAACAGTCAGTGTTACGTTTTTTGAAACAGTTTGAAACCAATTCGTATGATCCTGAATTAGTAAATGTTGAAAAAGAAGATCTCGAGTACATTTATTCAGAGTAAGTAAGGAAATGTCTTTTATTTTTAAACAATAGTGTATTTTTCTGAAATGTACTTATGTACAATTTTTGCTTCAGGAAAGGAACTAAGTTTTCAAGAGGGAGAATTTCATTGAATTCTGCAGATAATACATCTTTAGCTACCTATACATTTTCAAACAGCCTTGCACTCTCAGGTAACTAATATTTTCTTCAAGAATTGTTAAATTTTTTTAAATATTGTTGAGCTAGTAATGTAATGTATATTTATACTAGCCACTGCGTGGCTTGTTGCCCGTGCCCATGGTTTTCTTCGCAAACCAACACCATGGGCAACGTCGTGATGTAAGTTATTAATCTGGTGTAAAATTTTCCGCAGATTTCAAATCCGTTGAAAATTTTAATCTATCTTTAGCGATTCCGATTTTACAAAAAAGAATTAACAATCCCAGTCAAAATGGTTTTTTTTTTTTTTTGCTCTTATTCACTGAAATAGAATAGGACAGGAATTGTAATGTATTTTTTTTTTTTTAAAGCGAAGGGCAGAAGATGCAATCTGTTTTACGTGACGTCACAATCTCTTGCAAAAATATAAAAGATATATTCAATTAAAAAATTATTTATTTAAAGAAAAGGATATTTTTAGTATTGATCTAAAGTGAAATTTTCCGCAGATTACAAATCCGCTGAAATTTTTACTCTATCTTTAACGGTCTAGGACAAGGGTGGCCAACCTTTTGCATACCAAGCGTCAATTTATTTCCCATACGAGTTCAGATGCGCCATACAACTCAAGCATTTTTTCTACCTTCTTACGTTCATGGTTCTGGCATATCCTTTTACTTCTTTTGCCAAATCATGAAAACGACTTTCAAATGAACCTTGCAATAACTTGATTGTTTTGATATCTTTGGTCAAATTGTTATTATCCGCAGCACATTCACTCTGCATTTTCAAGTGTGGAAATTGATTCAAATCCTGGTTTTCTAACTGAGAGAGGAACAGTTTAAATTTAATATAAAATGAATTTATCAGGCATGAGAATCTTCCGCGTTTTCGCGGATTTCCGCTTTTTGTGAGTTTTTTCACGTTTTCTCCGCTTTTCAGTAATTTTCTGCGTTTTTCTAACGTGATTTTGGCTGTTTTTAGGAATGTGACGTCATTAGTGTATCTAGCCAATGAGAGTATATTTCAAGCTTTGCAGAACCGGATGTCCTAGTAATGTTTTTATATACTACGGGGTAGGCCTGGGCGATGTTTTGATACATCGTGAAAAACCGGTGTGAGGTCGACATTGCCCCATCGTTTTCTGATTTTCACGATGGTGATGCATCGTGACATCGCAATTTTTTCCGATCTTACACAACCATCCCTTAAGCTACGGCTTCCTAAGAAAGCGGAGTCATTATATAGCATCCGTGATACGTCATGATACCGCGGGCATACCTAGACGGTTGTCTTAACAGAGACCAGAGGTGTCAACTTAGATGGACAGAATACTGTGGAGAATGGGCAACAGAGACAGCTGTCGTGGTTTATTTCATTCGAGAAACAAAACAGAGTGGCTTTTTTTATTCTCTAGTCCAAGTTTCCAACTTCGGGATCGTTGAAGATAGAGTTTAAATTTCAATCCATTTCCAAATCAGTGTAAAATTCTACGCCGGATCGATACCAAAAACAGATTTATTAATCAATTATTTATTAAATAATTAATTTTTTTAAAAAAGGAAATCACATTTAAGGTATTGTTTTGGTGTAAAATTTTCCGCAGATTTCAAATCCGTTGAAAATTTGAAACTACCTTTAACGATCCCGATTTCACAAAAACGAATTAAACAATGCTAGTAAAAATTTTTGTTTGTTTTGCTTCCCTCCGCTTGAATTGTTTGGCGCAGGAAATGAAAAATGAAATGTTGCCGCTACAAGAGACAAAACATTCCCCAACTGTTTGAGACCACGATGACGATCGTCATGCAAATGGCGGCTCCGCTAATATTCGTTACGCTCACAAACAACGCCATCTGTTTGTATAAACAACGTTTTAGTGACGTTATCCACAGCTACATTACGGCTGCTTGATAACGGCTCCGCTTTCTTAGGAAACCGTAGCTTTAGCTAGCGGAAATCTCGCGGTCATCGTGATATCGCGATTTTCCACGATCTCACGGTTTTCGGGTGTCACGATGTTGTTGCTCAGCGCCAACGATTTCGATGCTTTCTTAGCGCATGCGCGATATCTGAGTTGCCTAATCAGTTCCCAGCGGAAATTTCGGGGGTTTTTTAGCATCATTGGGGGAAAATTTGGTTTTTGGTTTCGGTATAGACCAACGTAACGATTCCGATGTTGATTTATGCGCATGTACTTAGCTTTTCGATGCCGCGATGAAAGGCCTACTAATGAGAATCTTTTGTGATAACTTTGCGACTTCTGCGCTGATTTTTTCGGGAATAAGGTAACAGGTCATACTTTTAAAGATTGAAAATTAAAGTTTCAAACTGCGAGGGAGCGAATAATTCTTCTCTACTTGCTGAATTTATATTGGTCTTTATATTACATTATTTAATTAGTTAATGTTTTCTTTCCTTAAGATTACTTAAAAACAAAATGATCTTGCAAAATCTGGGAATTTAACGGTTGTTTTCATTTCTTTACAATTGATGAGGAATTTCTCAAAAAACCATTTGTATCCGGAAGATGACTTTCGTTTCCAAACTTTAGCAAAAGTGAAATTCAGTGTAATTTAAAAATTTTAAAACAGAAATGATTTTGCCCATTTTAAAATGAATTTCAAAAACTCATTCTTGTTTCTTGATGTTACAATCCATCTGTTTGCATCCTTTTTTGTTGTGAACTTCTGTGACATTCTAGGTAATATATGCTGTCATCATTATTTAGAGGAATCAAATGCCCCTTTATTTCTATTTATGCTGAAGTTTTTCTCCTTCTAAATAAGCTAATTTTTTAATCTCTACTTGAGCATATATGGTGTGTGGAACACACACATATAAGCAAAATCTTGTTTTAAATCATGCGTTTCTTAAATGTACAACACAGACTTTATTTCTTATTTTTTTCCCTACCTCGATTTTTTATAGCAAAGAAAGAATTAACTTAAGAACAAGGTTTTGCTTTTACTATGTATAAAATGCATGGTTAACATCACAATATATCGTGATGTTATAATGCCGATGTATCGCAATGTAAAAATTTGAACATTGCCCAGGTCTACTAAGAGTTTCTACCCCTGCTCGCAAACCAACACTCCTTTCGCAGAGTCAATCTCCTGCGACGGCAAAACCTCCACCTCCTGCTCACCTCCATTAATGTATGATATCCGCACATCTGCGTGAGGAACAATTTTTACACTTTCGCAAAATTATCCTTTTTATTGCATCGAATTTATTATGATAAAACAATTTCAAAAATAATTGTACCATCAGAAAAAATTAAATCTGAGGTTTTCTGCGATGTTTCCAAATTTAAAAACTAATAGTAATAAGATATGGTAGATATGACAGTTTTAAAAAAAATAACAAAAATGTCCTGATTTTTTCCGAATTAAAAAAATAATTTTTTTTTTTCATGAACCACACAAATTGAAATTTTTAAAACAACTCGGCATTGTGTAAAAATTTACATTGAGAGGTACCTGCTCCAAAAAATCACAACTGAAGTTTGAAAATATGTATGTCTTTTGTTCACTCGCGTTAGAAATTTTGCTTTTTTCGACTTTAATACTTAATGCACCCTAAACTAATAGCCGCATCGGAAAAAATCTTTTATCTTGTTCCCTGTACAATTTTGAACAAACCATGTTAGTTTAAAATTTTTTTTTATTTGTACCTTCTCGGGAAACCGTTTTAAGAATCGAGCGAAAAAAGCAAGTTTTCAATCCTGCAACGGCAATAACATTTTTTTAAACATAGAGAGCCATCTACCTTCATGTTATTTCGGATGGCCGATATTTAGCATGTGCTCGTAATTCACCGCTTTTCCTGATTTATGGTCTACCATTAATTATTTATAATTTCATAAATAAATTATTATAGCTCCGGGCTAATGTTAATTTTTACTATTGCGAAATCCTGTGCACAGACCGGACCTAAATACACATATTTAATTTCACATTTTGGTTTTCCTCTTTTTTGAAATTTTTCATTCTCATGCCTGATTTATGCTATTTACTAAGCTAGGAAATAATTTATTCTTGTCTTGTAGTTTTGAATTTAGATCTTTGAGATGGTTAGTAACATCAACTAAAAATGCCAAATCAAATAGCCAGCTATTATCAAATAATAAGGTTCTTTCCCAGGTACTAGTTCATTTTTCTGTTCTAAAAAATCTGATTTCACGAACCTCATGTATCCTAGGGATTCCATGGGGTTTACTGGCTTCACAAACCTCAGGTACCCTAGTGATCCCATGGGGTTTACTAGATGTGTGGTAAAAAAACTCTTTCGTTTGATGCAAGAAAGATGTATCTCCTATCATTAGTTAAAAACAATTGAGGAGATTTATCAAAAAGAATATTTTTACACAACTTGGAATTTTGAATTTTTAAACGTTTTTTTGCGGTTTTCCAAAAAATTAGTTTTGCCTTCTTTTTACAGCAAACCCTTCAATTTGTTTATGCTATCTTAAAATTAGGTCTCAGAAGTTCGATTTTGTGCGTTTAAGAATAATGAACAATTCTTTGGACTGTTGGTTATTTTTGATCAGGGAAGGCTGAAAAGGATGATTGAAAGATGTACAGTTAAAATGTACTATGAAGTTGTTACATAGGCTTTTGGTCAATTAGTACTCAGCATGCAATTAAAGTTTACTGACACGCACCCTTAATCAGCATTCCAGTATTTTGAAAGTATTATGCATTAGTCCAATGCTCAGGATCTCAATATTTCATTAAGAGTTTGTCCCTTCTCCTCAATGGTGAAATTCTTGGGCAAGATACTGGTGCCTTCAGGGAATGTTCAAAAAAGTACTTCCCCATCATCAAGAAAATGCTTCTAAGAATGCATAATCAGCAATTAAACTTAACAAAAGTATCAGGAAAAATTTTATTTTTTAATTAAAGGGAAAACAACTTCCATGTAGTGAAAAAAATCTTTTATTGTTCGTTTCTTTCATAATAGACTCCTGCCCACAATATCAATTATATCACAACTATATTCCATGATTCATGACGTCCTTTTACATGATCACGTTGGGTTGGAGAGTGGGATGCCTTTTCAGGTGTTGCTTCGTCATCTGACCGTGGTTCAAAATTACGAAGTGCTGTCCTCGGATCTTTCCCTTAAGGGACTGATCCCGGACTGTCGTCAATAGCCCGTTGTGTTGCTCTAGTAGGACGTTAACTAAAAAATTACCTTTTACATGAATATTATTTTCAAAACTGACTGTAACAACCTGCAGTGAGTACTTTTTAAAAACATCAATGCATTACATTATATTCAGCATATGATATAAGAACTTTTTACTAACTGGTATTGATCAATTGAGTATTTCTTCTGAAACATAAAATTTTCTGTTTCAGTTAAACTAGCTATGTGGGAAGCAGCTTTAGAAAATTACATTGACAGCATGGAATGGGTCACTGAGGTATAATAAAAAAAATTATGTCAAATTTCATTAGCATTAATAAAGTTATTTATAGTTATTTCTATACTTGTATCAAATATAATTGGTTTTATTTCATGTGTATTCTATTAACATAATGGAATTAGCATTTTACTTGGCATAGTTTGTTTTAATATCATTAAAATATCTTGATATCAGTTTTACACTTCTGACAAAAATCATTATCACTTTAAATCACTGCAGCAAATATTCTGCCACTGTCATGAAAATTAAATCGACATTTGCAAAGTCTATAATGGAAAGAAAGAGGAGGGATAATGAAATGATATTACTTGCATGGAAAATTCTTCAGCAATATGCATTTTTTATTTTGAGTATGTGAACAAATTATCGTGGATTGGTAAATGGGTGTCGAATATCGTAAATGTTAAGATTACAATTGTATATGTTTGTTTTAGTCATTTAAGAAAATGTTTTATTTAAAGAAAAGCAAATTATGAATTATTTTATTGGCCATTTTAATTATTCTTTTACTTTTAAATATTTAGAAATTGTGTATGAAGTAACAATAAAATTTGCATGCAATAGATATTTTTCTACAAAGTAATATATGTTTAGGGAATAAAAGTAAATTTATTTCTAGAATATGAAGAGAGGGAAACAAATCTCAATGTCACGAGACCAAGTATTTATTAAGAGAGGAGAGTTGTTTGCCTTGAGGTAATGTTTTGTATAATCTTTTACTTTCAATTACAGTTTGCACCAGTTTTTCATGATTTGTCATAACAAGTAAATACAAGTATTGAATTGTTTTCAGGCATGTGATAAATCTGAGCTCTGATTTGCTCGATACTCCAGACTTCTACTGGGATCGGCAGGAACTAGAAACCTTGTATCAGCAGATGTGCAATCATCTGAATATTGCAAAGAGAACAAAGGTAGAAGTATTTGATCTGACAGTAAAATTAACTATTGCAAAACTTGATATCAGTTTGCTTTTGAAATTCAAAAACCAAGCGGAACGAGTAACTGTATTCTGCTGTGATTTAATATTTCAAAATATCTACTAAACAGCAAAAACATTTTGGTGGGTCTTTATGACCAAAGCAAGGTTTTATCTATTAAGTAAGTGGGTATATACACAAGAAAACATTTTCTGACACACAAGATAAATACTGCCAGGGGTAGTTAAGGAATCAAACCTATGCCACCTACAGCTTGCAGGTTACTAGTACATGGGCAAACCCACTGGACCATAGTGACCCCATAAAAATCTTAATTCATAGTTAAAATATAGACTGCAGTATTGGAGTGAGAAGGCTCAACTCTGTTTTTTCAAAAATTCATTTCAAACACGCAGGTAAAGGGTTTGGTTCAAACACCTCCCATTGTATATGGTAATAAATAACGCTCAAACTGACTTTTTCATCTTTAAAACATATCAAGACATACCTAGTTAGCAGAACTGGCCGGAAGAGACTGATGGGCTTAGCTCTGATGGCAGCTCACAGGGACACCATTTCTTCAACGGAAATAATTGATAAACTCACTTTGATGACTAAATTATCTTTAAGTACAGTGGGAAATATCTTATATTATAGATTGAGCTGTTCGTAAATCAGAGTGAATAATCTGTTTTAGTGTTGTAAAATATTATACTTGGCACAAATTTACATAATTGATCTGTAATGAGTTGCATGTGCCTAGTTAAGTTGAAGCATTTCAAACATTAAAGGATATAAATCTGAAAGAATCAAATTAGTTATAAGAAATCAAATAAAAAGAAACAAGGCTTCAAAATGTTCAGACTAATATCCCTAGTCCATGTATGCCTAAAAGTATCTTTTTACCATCATATGCATTTGGAGTAGTGATATCTTGTAGTTAAACAGTATAGTTGTACAAACTTAGTGATTATTCCTCATAATTTGTCATCTTGAGTCAAAACTATCAATATTTGTCCACAATTTTTAAAATGTGTGAAATGCAAAATTTTTATGGATAGTTTCCTTATAGAACACTTATGTATTAAACTTAATGGCCATTGAAAAGAAATTGATGCATAAATCTCAAGTTATTATTAGGGCAACTTTTTTTCACACATTCTACACTGCATGTAAAGTACTAAAACTAAAATTCCTCTTACATGGGGTGTATTATAAGTGAGCTATAACTACAACATTAATGCAACTTTTTGCATAAATGCAACTTTTTACATTTTAACTTAAAATTAATTCATATGAAATTACTATTTCATTTTTTGCCCTCTCAATCAACCCTTCGATCTTGTCTGATCTTGCGAACGCCGAAGTATTGCAGATCAAACAAGTTTATGGAAAGAAGGTGTTCGTCCTAACAGACGAAAGTGAAATAAATCGCAAGAAGTACCTTAACACATTGATTGGCACTCTTGATAATCCTGAAGAAACTTGCATAATCGACTGCAGAGTTTGTGGGATGAGTGTCGATCATCAATATGTTTTTCGCCTTGTAAAGCCGTTTTAAAAACTCTGAATATTAAACAAAAGGATTTTGCGCTTCTGCTATCCGATACAGCATATTGTATGACTGCAGCTGGTGCAGTTTTTCAATGTTAAAGAAATTACTGGCCAAAGATCGGCCATTCAATGTTCTGCATTTAATAATGTATTATAATACTGTTGTACACCACTAAAATTGTCAATATATATTGAATTTTTTATTTTTTACGAATAATTTATTTTAGATTTTTAGTGTATCAAAAATAAATGTAACTTATTTCCACAAATGCAACTTTAGGGAATGATAAATGCAACTTTTGCCATTTTTACTGCAACAAAAAAGTTGCTCTAGTTATTATGCAAATTTATATTGAAACAAAATGTATGTAAAATTAAAAGTAGCATTTTCAAAATCACTTAATTATTTACTTACTATACTTAAACAAAGACTTAAACCGAAAAGATTTCAAAAATTTTGTGCACAAGTCAGGTGCTTTTAAATTGATGTAATATTTCTAAAAATTGTCTTCAAATGTGTAGAACTTCCTTAAATTAAGCCCTGTGAACAAAACTGAAACCAGATTAAAGAATTTTGCAGTTATTTAGATTGGATTATTTTTGAATTCTTAACTTTTAAAATCTGGTCTTAAAAATAAATTTGTGTACAAAGATATCATTGATAACTTTGAACAAAATGTTTTAGGTGATGAATGAACGGTTAAGTTACTGTTCAGAGCTAATCGACCTTTTGGGCAATCACATGAATGACAAGCATCATGTTCGCTTGGAATGGATGATAATTATTCTCATTATGGTTGAGGTAAAAGAAACATTTTATTCTAGCAATTTATTTGCCTCATAAATCATGTTACTTATTTTTTGTGAAACATTACTATCAATTTCTTCATAACTATCAATACCTGTAACTTGTGTTCATTACAAGAACTTAAAATTTAGTGTTTACCTCACCCAACTGTTTTACTTTCTTTCTAGGTCATGTTCGAGTGTATACATTTCATTGAACAAGTGATTCATTGACATTTTAACAAGGATCCAGTCTTAGGTGTTTTTTTAATTAGGTGCTTGTTTAAAATAATGTAAAGGTTTGTGTAAATATGCAATCTGCGTTTGCAATAAATTATTTGTGTAATTTGCATGTTTTTTCCCACTAAATTGCATACAATATTTAGTTAGTAACTGCTCTATTTGGTACAACTGCTGCATTCTAAATTCTTTTTTGGCGCAATTCTTACCTTTCAAGGTATAACTACTGTAGTGTCTGTGTCTAAATTCCTTCTTGGTGCAATCGAGGTACAACTGCTGTACCGGCCGTAGTCTAAATGTTAATTTAAAAAGCTGCTTTACTTTTTTAAGCAACTATTGCTCCTGTATTGAATGAAAATAGAAATTGAATCTAAAATTTGTCAAGTGACCATGAAGTAATAAGCAATAGGTATATAACAAATGTGTCCTTATGTGGAACTTGGGTGAAAGGAGTTTGCTAACAGTAATTCGTTAACTTATATGTGCGTTTCCATGGGAATAGTTTACAAGTCACTAGTGCAAGATTGTAAGTGAAGTTAGCCCAGTGGCAGAAACACAGGGACACAGCGACATAGTCACAGACAATGAAATCCGCTTGCGTACAGTTTTTGTCTACACTAATAAAAATTTTTTTAAATTGTCCGCAACTTTCGGACACTTTTTTTTTACGGCATTACGCAGACTTATGCGCCTCTTCTTCTACGTCCATGCAATGCAACGGGAAAAGCTGATTTTCTTTAAAAGTGTAGAGAAGCAGGCGTTTATTACACACGTCAGACCCCGCATTCATTTCGTTCTCCTGCACTTTCCAAGTGCACAGAAAAGAATACGACCTCTGCGTTCTGCACCCGCTAAGAGAGCAACTCATTGCGTTGAAAACACGTGCTTAGAATAGTGTCACAGGATCCCTAATCAAGATAGTCAATTCAACCAAATCTGGGCTACAAAAGATCTGAATGACATATTTAAAAAAGCGGAACATTCCAAGGAAAAACAAAACAGTTCTGACGCTGATGAGTAGCAGAACCAGGAAAATCTCCTTGGATCAAGAGAAAACATTTGCTTTGAAAGTAACAAAAACAATTATGATAAAAATTAAGTAAGAATATTGCTGAAAGCAACAGCCGAAGCCGAAATATATCCTCTAAAGATTGTCTGTATGATTACGCTGTAAAACTAGCAAGATATGCAGATGAAAAATCTAACTGATGTTCTACAAGCAATACAATATAAGTGTCACATAATTTATATTTACTTCTTGTTGGTATTTCTTTTTGCATTCTGTGAACTTACATATAAAATAATACTTGCAGTAGGAGACTTAGTTACACAACGTTCAGTTTTCGCAGCGCCAGCCCGTGTGAGGGCCCAAAATGTTCTCAACAGTTCTCTGGATTCTTTTACAGGCCCAAACTGTTCAAGGCTATGAAGTTTTCAGCCCACATTGCGAAAGTTTTTCATATATTTTTAGCAGATTATCAGACATTGATCTCTGCTTGTGAACAAGACCCTGTTGGTTTTGTATTATTAGACAGATTAATGAATAAGCTAACGATTATAAACATTCTAGCACTTTTAGATATTTGTTCTGCTCTTGGAAAAACAGCCATAAAAGTACAAGAATCATATTTTAAGCCCTGGGTGTACACATCTTTTATCAAAAGCCTCATTTCATCCATCAGAATTATGAAGACATATTTTGATGAACTTTCAACAGCAGTCTCTGAAGATGATCACAAAGAGAAGAAAACCATTCAATTTGCAGCTGCATTGCCAAAAACTGCCTAAAACATTGTTTTTAAATGTAAGAACATCAGTAGAAATGTTTCCTACATCAAATAGTGGTATTTCTAGTATAATACCATGATGTTCCCCTTCTTGAGCAACCAATTAGCTCCAAGAGTCTTAGATCACAATACAGAAAAAGCTAGTAACGGTGATGAGCTCAGAGGTAATTTCTTATGCCTATCAAGCTATGTGAAATTTCAAATTGAACACTTCAGTGTATATTTCTGTACAACTGAATCAAATGGTAAACCAACATTTTCCCCTGTCATCGACAAGAGCAGTCTTTTGTTCAACTATGACTTTTTGGTTTATCCAAAAACCAATATTAGTATAGATGAAGCAGAAGTGAACAGGGGACTCACTGAAGAGAGCTTCAATGTTATTTTAAATGTGTTTTCTTTTGCTGAGCCTTCTCTGGACTTAGCAGACTCTGTGGTTTCAATATCAGATGTTCAGTGAATGGATGTGTAATAGAATATACAAAATTGTTATGGAGAGTGATGCTCCAGATCTGAAACACTTAGTTAAAATTGCACTCCATGTACTGATGGGAAAACTTCCTACGTTTCTTGTATTTGTTATATCAATGCCAGTCTCTGAAGATGTTTGCGGGGGGCTGTTTTTCATATAGTTGGGAACCATAGGCTAAGATTGAGAGATGGGACGGATGAAGGGTGGGTAGTAACGATAAGAGGGTTTTTATTCAACTGAATGGGCCCCAAGAGTAACTACACTATCTACTTACTCACTCACCCACTGGGCTACTTTACTGTCTTGTTACTGGTCACATGATCGGCAATCTATCATGAAACACCCTGGGGCAACACTTTCACTCACTAGCGTCCATTTAGTGATGGGTGTTGCGCATGCTCATGGATGATTGTTTTAGAACATTGCTTCCCAATGACATGCATTTAATCAATAATTTAGTTCTGTGAAGTGCATGCAACAAATTTTCCTAGTTTTGAACAAAAAGCAGTATCACTCAAACTTTTTGTTTTGTTACGAAGATAGGGTACATTACGCAAGTATTTTTGAATAGAATTGATATCTTGTTTTTAATCAAAACTTAAAGTATAATATCTGCCTTTGTTACTAAACATTTTCGATGCAAACAAAACAGGGGGAA
Organism: Metellina segmentata; assembly: GCA_947359465.1. Taxonomy (NCBI): domain Eukaryota; kingdom Metazoa; phylum Arthropoda; class Arachnida; order Araneae; family Tetragnathidae; genus Metellina; species Metellina segmentata. The sequence goes on from OX375875.1 coordinate 123,910,336, forward strand.
AGGCGAATGCCGTTTCCAAATCTTTAAAAATTGCAAAATTGAGATAAAGATTTGCTTGCTTATTGTCAAGGCTCTTAATTCTGACCTCAGCCAAAGATGTCAAGACATTCTTCGCTTGGTTATCCTTGATTGGTAATTTATTGATTACTGTTTTTTCCCCTACGTCAGGCAGTGGCAATATCAGCTACGAGCCCTCTGGCAGCACAATAATCGTAAAGTGCATCGAAGTTGTTAGACGTGAAAAGTTCACAACTTTGCCCGAAAGGCACAGAACACAGTCGGGAATATTAACCACACCAATACGTTGCAGATGTCGCAAGTCTAAACTTTGCCATGAATACAGAGTGAGGCGAGTCCATTGGGATGGGTGACAAGAGCAGGGTATTCCACGTTTTACCAATTGAGTCTTGTTCATAGTTATGTCTGAGGGATCTTTCTATTGTCTTCTTCACCTCAGAACTAAATTGGCAAAAGAATGAGGAGAAAGGTGGCTGTTGTAATTTGCAGCCATTTTTGTCAAACAGGTCTGCTTTTTCTTTTCCAGGATTATTACAATGGCTGGGAATCCACTGAAGAACCACTTTCCAGCCAGAAGCAATTGCATTAGACAGACTAATCTTAACTTCCTAAACAACAAAGTACTTGCTTGGTGCAGAAGATGCAATTGCTAAGATTTCAGCTTGGGAGTCTATAAAGATGGCTGACTTACAGTAAAGTCCAGCACCAGTTTTACCATACTCGCAGAGTCATCAGTATCCATTCATCATTTGGGTAATTCGTAGCAATAACCTCCAAGAAAAAGGCCCTAAGGGATTGGGACTGCATCTCATTTCTTTTTAGAAACTTCAGGAATTATCCACAAATGAGGAGCTAAAACCAATGTTTGAACAAGGATACCATAAATTCTGGTTTCAAAAAAGATACCAATTTTATATCCTGCATTATGGCTCATTGTATAGAAGCTGTTGATTGCTTTCCTACCTTCCTATTTAGTAGCTTCATCACGAAAAAAGAAACCGACTGGAAATTAGAGCTTGTGGAGACTTACGAATGTTACTCTCAAACAGAGCCGAACATAAATAACTTCGTATCATCCCATCAGGTTCACCCATCTCATTGAAAGAAAAAAAATGTATTTTTGGATTTTAAAACAAAAGTTTTGATTTCAATTAATACTACTTTAAATATCAAAATGTTTTTATATTTTGTTTTTACGACACCATTTACCATTCAAGACATCAAAGTTAAATTTGTAATTTTTCTACTTATGCACTTAGTGGAGTTATTTCACTTGGGGGTTCATGGTCGGAAGGGGTCCATGGGCATAGTTAATTTGGGAACCACTGTTTCAGACCATAGAAATGCGGGTAAATGTCAAACTCGATTTGGCATCTGTCCTAGCTAGCGTATTTGAGTTTACACATGGTTGAGGAAGTCTATGTTGTCTGTTCTAATTAAACTGTCTTCAACAATTTTAAAGCAAAGTTCATATTCAATGTGATTGCTATGGTACCTTTAATAAAGTGACCGCAAATCTTTGAACCTCTTCTTAGTCATCTAATTTACAAAAACAACATTGTTTTGTGATAGCAACGCTCGACTTTTCTCGAGGTTTACATTTTACGGTAATGTAAAGTAAGTTTCCCATGTTATCTGAAAGCACAGTGCCTACTTCCAGTAACTGAACTGGTAACTTGTCAGCTCATAAACTATCTACACATATAGTACTATTAGATAACTTATTTTTGTTCACAACTTATGACTAATTAAAATGGGATTTTAGAACTCAAGCTGCACACTAAAACAATATTTGACAAATAGGAATCGCCTAGAAAAAAATTATCAAGTGTATAAAATCATACAAAATCCTTTATTAAATAAAATTTAGTCAAATCGAAATGAAAGAAAACATTTAAATATATTGACATAACATAATTATGAAGAAAATTATTAAAAAAAACTGAACATTTATAAATATAATTTACATAAACTACAAACAAGATGGTCAAAATTTAGTGCCATAAAAACTAATAAATATCTGCTGACATTGTGTGTAGAAGGGTATCTTCGTAGCAGTAAAATTGTGTATGCTCCCCATCAGCATAAAAAGTTGGGAAAATATCTGTGCATGTTTGTCTTAACTGTTGTTTTTAGGCTTTATACAAATTAAAGTCTAATTCCATTCCAATAAATAAGCCATGAGCTAAAATGCTCACTGTGCATTAATTAGGACAAAAGGATTTCAGATTAAATCAAATTATTGAAAGCTAAAAGTAAAAAATAATTAGATATATTTAGATAAAAATTGCAACTCAATAGCAAAACCTTTCAATAAAATTTAACATTTCCCTGCAAGTATCATATTCTGTGTTACATAAATACTGCAATAAAATTTTGTAATATTCTACTTTAAAAAATGAGTTAGCACTTTTTAAAACATGTTTGGTGGCCGAACTTGTGACTTGTATCTTGGCCCCCAAACTCTCACAATAAAACGAATCACAAGTTACAGTGTTTTAATATCATTAAAGGGACATGGTTCTTATTTCTTTGAACATTCACTTACCAGAAGTACCTATTAATATTAATAATTTGTATTGCCTGAGTGGAAAGCTGTGCAGAATTTCTGTAAAGATGATATATATTGTAATAAATTGAATTTATTACTGGTATGTTACAATTTTCTCATCAGTTGGTGGTTACAATTGTTGCCCAAAAACATTTTACTAAACTAAATTTCCCTATAAAAATACTCATTTAGGATCCATGCAAATTTACTCAGAGTTGCAGATTATTAAAGTAATTAGGGTGATTGATTACACTAAATCTAATGAACAATCAATTCAAAACTACCCTTGCGATTCGAAACCGAGTGAAGTAAAGTTTCCAAATTTTAATCTTAAAAAAGCATATTTATATGAATCAATATTCTAATTGATGAATAAATAATACATTTTAATTCTCTTCACTTTTTTTAGTATTTTCAAATAAAACATTTGCAAAACATAACAAGTAATTGAAGAATAAAAATCAAGATAAAATTGTAGACATTTTCATTTTATAACTTTTGATTTCAAAAAATGGTTATCTAATAAATACAATACAATACAATCTTTTTCTCAAATGTGTCTCGTCAAGAATCCTTAGACTAACAAAATTGTATTTTAAAAACAAGCACGCAAAATTATATACACAAACACATCCACAAATCATTAAGAACTAAATCAAAACTGATATTGAAACATTTTTGCACATTGTATACAAAATTTCAAATATAATGAAGCTATGAGGAGTTTATAATGAAAAAGGTCGCACCTGTGAATTTTTCAGAAATTACATAGGCACAAGTGTTTTTGAGTCATTAAACTCTTCTAGGTAATTGATTTCACTCCACACCTGAACAGACAACAAGCAGTACAGATGCAAGTCGATTTAGTAAAAAAGTACAGTGACACTCCAATTTCATTCTAAACCCCTCACGTGTACATAAGAGACTAAATTCACAACAAATTTCAAATGCTATTGTATCATACATTTGTGTTCACTATCAGATTTATATGTTAAAGTGTCATATGAAAGTATACTTTTTTTTAAAATGTGAATTCAATGCTGAAAAAAAAATTTACACAGCATAAATTAAAAAAAAAAAATGCCATAAAGTGTCCAAAAATTATCTAACAGAATTCTTAGAAATAACGAGGAATCAAGAGACATGATAAATTTTCCAGCCATTTTAAAACAAATGGGGTTTTAGCATTAAGCTTTGTTGAATCACAAGAAACTTAGAAACAAATTATCTGATTAGACAAGAATTGTCAACTATTTGATACAAGAATTGAATGCACTTTGTTTAGTCCCCCAATATTAAATGTAAACACAATGCCTCGATATTTATAACAGGGAATACAAAATTTAATGATACGGTAAGACTTTTTAACACTCTAATGCAACAGGCTGAAATAAATGAGTAGAAATATTTTATACCTACATATAAAGTATTAAACTTATATAAAATAATTATTTTCCTTCAAAATAACAGAAAAGTAGCACACAAATTAATTCTAACAATTTATTTTAAATTTAGGAAAAATTGAGAACACTGATAAAAACTTCCTCAATGTCTTGCATAAATTAAAAAACTATAGTATTTCAGTGGCTTTTACTTGCTTATAAACTATAATTCTGAATTTGAACAATTTTAAAATCTATTGAATACATATTTGGCTATGACATTTTCCAGAACTAATTGTTAAACATTAACTCAAAATTTGAGCACGTCTTATTTAATAAAATGAATACTTTTCCGAAGTCAGAAAAATAATTTCTTATTTTATGGTAATTGAAGCCAAGAAAGACAGAATATGGTAATCTTAGAGCAATTTCTAACTACATCGAAGTAGGAAATTAAGCTTTGGGCACTTTTATATATAATTTGTAAAAATACAAAAAAATTAACATTTAGCAGCACTTTTAGATAATAACACATCTGTATTTCTTTGTAAAGATGGAAGACACACTGCTGGATGATTTAGTTGATGAAAATTTAATGAATAATAATTGACTATACAATTACACTGTAAAAATTAAAATGCAAAGGTATTTTAAAGTTTTCAAAGAAGCCAGTCAGCAAATTTTTGAAGATACTTATTCAAAAATATATTCCAACTGTTACTAGTATTTTAGCATTTCTTCATAATGACAAAATAACCAAAATTATTAATTCATTATTTCTACAAATAAGAAAAAATTAACCACGAAACAAAAAATAAGAAACGTCCAAGTAGGCCAACATTGAAAAATGGTGTGAAATAAAAGAGTGAGATGTTATCATTTACAAAAATGTACTTTTAAATATCAAATTGATTTGATGTGGTGTTTTGAAAGTTCACATTGCAGCACATCCAAAGTGCAGCTTCATTTCACTATAAAATATTTCTACTTTTGCAGAACTTTATCCAATTCAATTTTCTCTTAAAGGTGAAGGTAAATTTCCAGCTGAAACTAAAGGGAAGCTGCTAATTAACTTACTTTTTTAATACTCATAATATTGTTGGCAGTTTTCAAACATTGGGGAAAATTGTTTTTATCAGGTAACAGTAAATAAAGAAAAATAAAATGAGAAGCCAAAGCATAATATTATAAAAATGCTTGCATAATTTTGACAAAAAAGAATACAGAAAGCATACAATTTTTAAATAGGAAAACATGAAACAGTCAAAGCTCTTTATGACAACATTTTTAGTCAAAGGCCCAATATGCTTTAACGACAATTGCATTAGAAGAAAGATGGCTTAACCACTTTTAAAAGCTATCGACACACTCTGACTACTCAATAAAAATATTCAAACATTGCCAGAAAAAGGGTTGTTAAAACACACCACCAAGAATGAAATTAAAACTAATTGGAACATACAACGATTTACTTTACTAAAAAGGATTGAGACAAAATTTGGAATTCTAGATATGAATAGAGAATGAATTATATTAAAAATATTTCTCTTGTATGCTTACAACAGAGATTCTTTGTAGTATTCAGTGTTACTTATAAACAGAAATCTGATAAAATGAGCAGATTTTCAGTATAAGTTAAAATAAAACCCATATAAAGTTATAGAGGTAACACGGGATGATTCGAAATACCCTGGCCAAACTTTAAAGGGTGGTATAGGATGCATCGAAATAAAAAAAATGCGTCAAAGAACGTACGTTTGAAAATCTTACATGATTGTGTGAATTGTTCTTTTCATAAAGATCATTAGGTATGCAGATTTATCATGTGACAGAGATTTAAAATTCCAAGATGGCTCCAACATTCATTTATGTTTGGAGCTGTCGATGGAAACGGAAGAGTCAATTGGGCACTTGCCCATTGGGGAAGTACAATGTTTGAGCAGCTCTCGTTTCTATTGGCATCCATTTCAGAATTTTGGTGAAGCTTCACAACATTCAAAATCCGTGTTATTAATGGACAATGTTTTAAGGTAGGTAGTTGATTTAACATCTCACTGGAGCAACAAAGCAAGCAATTGGCGACGGTCCATAATTTTGGACCACAGTCAAACGGCAAGGTCAACACCAGAGCTGGCACTCCAAACGTTAACACCATGCCAAGACAATATTTTTTTTAAAAGAACGATCAGCAGACAGTAGTGTACCCGAATCACCTAGGCACAACATTGCGAACATACATTCTTTGACAACATTTTCTTTAATTTCGATACATCCCACCACTCTTTGGTTTGGCCCGGGAACTTTAAATCACCCTGCATTTGTAAAATTAAAACCCATATAAAGTTATAGAGGTAACCATTGAAAGATAAAACAAGATTCAGGCCAGTACTATTAATCACTCGTTTTACTCGGGTAGTGTTTCGTAGCTCTGGGGACGAAGTAATAAACGTGTACTAGAGGTACTGCTGAAACTGTCTCCACTGCTGTGGTTACTGACATTACTAGCAGGTGTTCCCGGTAAGGAAGTAGGATTTTCTAAGTTTACCACGAGGGAGCGGGAATTGGGAGATATTAAATCAGAAGCGTTTTCAGGCTTATTTAGCGGATCCGAATTTCTTTTTCTCTTATCGTGCGTCTCTTCCTCTGCGACGGTCGACTGCCGTTCTCTGTTAACTTTATGTTTCCCTGTTACAGTGCTATCACCCTTAGCTTTTCCCAGTGCACTGTTAATACTGCTGGGCTCCATACCTTGAGGGGTGTCCAGGCTCGTATCTGTTCCCTGATCAACCAGAATTGTAGTGCTAGGGTCTTCTGGAGTGAAGTAATCGGAATCTTCACCACATGGTGAGGTATCTGAAAAATAGAGTATTCAATAAATCGTCACTACACTTTTTCATAAAAACAATACTTTGCAAGGTTCCCACTCATTTCAGAAATAAAATTCCCAAAACAAAATTCTTTACCTGTTAAATATTAGCCGGTTTTTTTTTTAATCGGTTGAAAAATTCTATTTTTAAAATAAAGTGATAAAAAAAATGAGTACGAATTTTACTGGTTACTTTTCTCCAAAGCATCTGCGAAGCCATGATCAATCATTTTCCAGGTCATGGAGGCGATTTCCCAGGTTTTAGACAAAAATGCGTAATTTTCTCTGACTATCCCCTGATTTTTTTTGGACAAAATTAAATTCTCTGACAATTCAAGGTTTTCCCTGACCCATGGAAACCCTGACTTTAGGAGTACACCAAGGAATAAAACATATATAGCATACATCTAAGTGTAAACACATCAATAAAAAATATTTACAATATGAAAAAGGAAAAAATTAATTTATGCTTTTTTTTTAATCCTCCTTTATCTGTATAAATTGTTCTCGGATTTTATAGGATGAAATCATTTAAATTAAATTACACTTAGTACAAAACTAGGTGAGAAATATTAAACCTCTGAAATAGTTATAAATTTTAATTAAAATATGTACCACAAAACTGATTAATGACTCCTTCATATGCATGGTTAATATACTCTTCCTGGGTTCAATGAAGGTATTTAAGATTACGATTGGAAATGCAATGCTTTCCCCATGCAAACTATTAAAAAAAATGTGCGAAATTTCCTACATCAAAATCTTGATAAATAACATTTGCAAGAGAAAATAGGCATTGTAATCAAAGGATAAATGGTTTATAACATTATCAAAATGCTTCTATAATTTTCACATTCTGACCTAAACAGCTAAGCTATTCTTTAAACAACTGAACAGCAATAAAAAACGTTGGGGCAGTTAATAAGTGTCGGCTCTAAACCAATGTTAGAATCAATTTACCTGTTTAACAATTTATGAAAGGAAATGTATTTAATATAGCAAAACATTGCTTTGGAATAAACATGCAACAAATAATTTTCAGTACTAATTTAAGATCAGATGACACAGATCAGTTCACGAAGAAGCTGGTTAGGTAAGGTTCACACACAAAAAAATTAAAGCAGTGCAGAATATTGTTGAAGCACTGCCAAACATTCCAACTGAAAAGACAATTTTAAATACCTTTACTAGATTTCTCACACAGATGTAAGGAATGTGGAGTTGAGAGTGAAATAGGGCTACTTCGACTGCAGGGTCTGCTTGTCTTGGGTGAAGATTCTTCCAATGCAATATTACTTTCTAGAAGAGACCTGGTCTCTGCTAACTCAGTATCTTTATCCTTATAAATAAAAGAGAAAAAAAATTGAATGATTCTGATGATAAAACACTCAAGAAGCTTAAGAAGCCTAACAAGTTAGGAATTGTGGAATAAATACACTGCAACATAATAAAAGCAAGCAATGTACTTGTATGGTACTTGTATGGGTTGTGTAAAAATCACTCAAATTTGGCCAAAACTACTTTTTTACACATTGCAACAAAACTAAAGGTAAACAGGTAACTTTACACGCTATAGAGAAATTCAAAACAAAGTAATTTCATTACATTTACAGAACTTAATTAGTTTTCTTTATAGAAGTATTAAAAAAAATTAACATTTCAATTCCCCAGATTTATATTTCCCCATTATTAGTATGGGTTCAAACAATCTATTCAGAAAGTATAAAATTTTAAACTTTCAAGAAATAATATATTTTTCTAAAAGTGAAGGATGTTTAAGGAAACCTTAAGAATTAAAAATAGAGCAGGTTATTTTTAATACCACTGTGTGAGAAAGGAAAACTTAATAAAGTTAACGTTTTCTTCCATATGCAAATGATCTAATTAATATGAGAAATTAGCGATTATTTTTTCGAAACTAATTGGTAATTAGTGATAAGGACAATTTTGTGCATTGCACAAGTAAACTGTTTGTGTATATTTTAGAGAAAATATTTTTTCTTTTTATTCTCCATTTTTTAAATCCTGATAACTATAAAAATACTATGTCTCCATTTTTTTAAATCCTGATAACTCTAAAAGTATTATTAACTATTTTAAATTATTAAATCTAACTTCCCATCAACTTAATATCAATATCTTTTCTAAAATGTATCCTTTATAATCTTCTGAATTATATAGAGAAAACTAGGGGGCTCCGCTCCCTGTTCGCCTACATTCGCCAGCCGTATGATCAACTTTTATTCGTTTCGAATTTATTTATTAATTAATTCCAAAAATAATTGTACCATAAAAAAGAGTACATTCTAAGGTTTCCTGTGATGTTTTCAAATTTAAAAACTAATAGTAATAAGTTACAAATAAGACAGTTTAACAAAAAAATAACAAAAATGTCCCGATTTCCCCCGAATTAAAAAAAAAAAAGATTATCAGGAACTACATTTCTAAAACAGCTCAGTGAGGTGCAAAAATTCACGTTTAGAGGTACTGTCAAAAAAAAAGACTGAAAATTTGTATGTATTTTGCTCATTTGCGTTAGAAATTCCGTTTTTTTGGACTTTGACACTTTAAGCCCACTAAACTAATAGCCGCATTTGAAAAATCTCCTCCATGTTGTTCCCTGTACGATTTTGAAAAACCATGTTTATTTCGTAATTTTCTGATCAGTACTTTCTTGGGAAACCGTCTAAGAATCGAGCAAAAAACAGCGAGTTTTCAATCCTGCTGCAGTAACTTTTTTTTAATATAGAGATCTTAAAATACTGAATACAATTTCAGGTCTAAACTTTTCGTTGCAATAAAAATCAAGTTTGCCCTTTAGTAATTACATCAATGTGCTACACATTTTAAATGGTTTCTTTTTAGAGCTCCCCAGGGCCAAATCAACACAAGACAACAAATATTGTGGAAGGGAAATAAAGGGATTTGGGAATAGTGTGATGAAAGCAGAAGATCGCTTGGGTATCCCAGGAGAATGACTCCCGTGTTCACTAAAGACAGTATGGGAAAAGAAACGGTTACTAGAGTACCTCGGGTCCTTGAAGCCCATGCAAACCTGAAAGAGATGTGCACTAGGGCACAATTTTTATACGAAAACAATGTCAATTCAAGCAGCCCAAAATGAAGCTTTACATACCAATTTGGAGTGCTTCCCACTACTAAATTCATTTACTATTTCCATGGAGTTGGCAAGCAATCTCATTTTCTCTGGAGCAGATGAGGTGCGGAAACCTTTCCTGTGCTTCCGAGCCTCTCCTCTTGTCAAGGAGAGGGATTCAGTTTTGAGCATAATTTTCTCTGAAGGTATCATAGATGATGCCACCACAACTTCAGGTACAGATGAGCCTTCTGTATTGTCTTGCAACTTGCCGGCAGCGCAATCGTCCTTTTCGGAATTGACAGCGTCGCCCAATTTTGATGCACTGCTCGAATGGTGCCTGAACGTAAAACAATTTAATCAGACACAAAAAATTCATGTCCAGAGATCCTCAGGCTAAAATATAAAGGGTAATTATAACTGGTACCTTTCAAGATGACGATGTTTGGGTCGAATATCTGGGCTATTGGAAAATGGGGGAATAGGAGCAGGAACTATAAATGAAAAGACGTACACAATTTTCAAAAATGCAAGTCACATGCTGAAACTCATAGTTTTGTGAATTTAAATTTGAAATATATTAAAGTATTTTTAAAACATTTCACAACAATATGATTTTACTGTAAACACTAAACACTGTTAATGTCTTATAATTTCAAAAGTTTCTTTGGAATCTTATAGACAGTACATTTCAAGCTTTTTATGATTAATACTGCATTTAGTTTGTTATATCACTTTCAGAATTGTACAAAAGTAATTAGAAATTAAAATTGAATAAATTTAAGTTATTGAATAAAGGCAAACATAAAACATTAAATAACATTTCACCCACACTGTCAGGTTTTATTTGTAGTGACCAAAAGACTACAACAAAACAAAAAATATTTAAAAAAATAACAATCACCAATAATAGCTAAAGAAATTTCAATCAGTAGTAAATCAAGCAATTTAAAGGTTTTCTACACTAAAGTTTAGATTCATCTGTACGTAACGTGACTAAAAAGTGCAGCAAATATAACCTGAGTTTTATGCCCTAGAGGTAGTCGTGATGCAAAACTTTACCTGTCCCTACATTACCATGGTTACCTTTTGGGGATTCCTTGTTTACCAGTGATAACGCGACATAAAAAACTATCTTTGCGTTCAGAAAGGAAACCCCACGAGGGAGATGACAGAGTATTGAATCTGTGGAGACATATCCTTTCGGGTACTGTCTCTTTTTTTTTTCTAAATTATGTCCGTCTTGTTCTAAATGTTCATTTATGTGCAATCTTGCAACTTGTAATTCTCTTAATGGCAACAAAACAAACACAGCTGTGTTGGGACACGGCCGCTAGATTCAACACATAGAACACATCAGTGAGGCCATATGGTGAATGAGAGTGAAACAAATTAGTACAACACTGTTTCAATTTCACACATCAAATGTTCATCACAATTGGTGCACTCGCTGATGATGTTGAAGGTTGTGGCTCATTACCAACCTCCATGGGAACTTCATCATTCGGTTATAAAACGTTTATGTCATCAGATATGCTATTTGTGTCGAACTGAGCAGTGGAGGTACTTGGTATACTCGTATCAGGCATTTGTTCACCTCGAAGGTGCAACGCCTATTATTTTCAAGAACTTCCTCCGAGCCGGTTGACACTCGGCATCAGATGTCTGCATCATTCTGTATTTCCCATCCATCAATCTTTCTTCCTGTTGATGTTTCTATAATTTTTTGTGTGTTTATTATGCATATATTTGGACACTTTGAAATGTTTGCAAAAATTCTGAAATCGGAAGTTTGATTATATTTGTAAACATTTAGGTTTTATTTCTACTATTATTTACAAATTGCAAACAGATGAAATAACTGAAATCTGAAATGTCCTGCTAGCACAAAGGAGGTCGGAACTAGACTACATTATGTGAACGACAGTGCACATTTTTGTGGCTCAACTTTGCACTGTGATTGCATTAGCCGATGAAGTCAATGATCATTTATATTATTCTTTGTCTAATGCTCTCTTGAACATAATATCGTTCCTTTATGCATCATTTATACTTTTCAAGTTATTAAATTTCTTGCACTTACGCTTTTTTTTTACTTTCATGAATTAAGTGTAGTACCCTGGTTTTGGAAGTTAAGACGCATTCAACGCCAAAAGCAATAAATATAGAAGATTTAAAAAAATTAACAATGCTGGTTGAGCTTTTATTCTGCCGAGCCAATATTTCTGGATACGATAAAAATGTATCGAAAAATACAGAGATCAATATTCATTCATGTTAAAACGATAACATACAATCAACCTACCAAAAGATGGAACAAGGGGTGCAGATGGTTGAACAGGGCCATTTAGAGCTTCTATTAAAGACACAGGTTCATAACCAGGTGGAATATCTTGGGATGTCTGAAAATAAAAGGACACTTAAATAAATAAAGAACATTAGCAATAACATAGAATTTGTTTTATGAAAAGTAAAGTTCATCATCAGTACTGTAGATATATTACTACAAATTGAAATCTTTTAATCGTTATTGCATAGCTGACCTGGTTTTCTGCATTGTGACCAATCGGAGGCAAGGCAGCATTCGTTTTCCGTACGGCTCTGATCTGCAACAACGCACGAAACGGTGCACGGCAAATTGGGCAATTATTTGACTGATATCGTAGAGAATCAGAACAGTGGAAACATAGGCAAAGATGGCGACAAGGTAGGATTAATGTGTCCCTTGCATCGCTCATGCAAATAACACATTCAGAGCCACTGTCTTCGACGTCTTCGTCTGTCACGTCCTGTAGGAATCAAATAGGATCTTAATTTATCGTGTGAAAAGAACCTTGCATTCAAATCATTCCAAACATTCAATTCACTCGTTTAAGACAAACAGTTTGAAATTAAGAGTCAAGCACATTAAATTAAGTAAACTTTTTCTGGAACAAAATGAATAACTAGGTTGTGCAAAAAAACAAATATGTTCAGAGACTAGATGAAATACTATAAGTGAAATATGGATTAATACTAAGTGTCCGTATCACACATAATGGAGAAATATTTTAAGAAGCACAATGCTATAATTAGACTTAAACAACAAAGTTCAATAAAAGATTATAGAATTCTTTCCTAATAACAATTGTGTTAAATAATTTTATGGAGTTAAAGATTTCTGATCCGAATTTTAGTTCCTAATAGTCTAGATCAAGGGTTCTGAAAGGGTGGGAAATTTTAAAAAGAGGCGACAAATTTGAGGATATGCAATGAGAGCTCAAAAGTCACTAGATCTAGTTCTATCTGCCAATCATAAGAACTGCTCCTACCACATCATCTGAGTGGTGGCAGTTGCTACAGGAACAGGGCTCTTTCATTTTGAACAGGGTGAAAGAATCAATTTTATAACATTTGTTACATTGTTCATTTTTGTTTAACGACATATTAGTTTCATCTATCTATGCAAAGGGTACATGAACATTTTGAGGGAATACAATGAAGCCTAAAATGTTAAGAACCATTGCTATAGTATAGTGTGCATTACAGATGATTGGTTTTGTACACAAGGACCATTTTTGGCTAAACTGTGCTGAACACAAGACAATGTAAAGTAATTATGAAAAGAAAGGACATAGAGGGTTAAGTACACACAGTTATCCTTGGGTTGTGACCCCATGTCTACCAGAGGTAGTAAACACCATAGGAAAAGAATAGATCACTAGGGTACCTCAGATTCATGAAAGATGTGTCCTCTGGGACATAGAAACAGTTTAAATTATCTGAGATTTATTTAATTCCAACCTTTGACAATTGTCTTTGCAAATAATTCAAGTAAAACTGATAAATAATTATGACGATTATGTTTTATTACGTTTCCATAAGTAAATTGTTTCAAAGAGATTTCATAAGGACACTTGGGTTGGTCAGGTTTTATGGGATAAAGACCATATTTCGCCCAGCTGCACCAAACAGAAGACAGACAACGGCAATTTTTGGTAATTTTTCAATTAATGTTGTACCAGAGCAACACAACCAGCTATTGACGACGGTCCGGGATCAATCACCTAAGGGAAAGACCAAGGACAACACCATGTCATTTTGAACCATGGTCAGATGACGTGGCAAAACCAGAGCTGGCACCCCACTCTCCAAACTTCCACACCTACCCAAGATGAGGACTTTCGACCACAACAGATTTAAGGCATACCAGCTGCCTCTACACCATACGCTTACAGACATCTATGCACTAACCTGGATTTGAACCAGGAACCTTCCGATCTAGAGGCCAACACCTTAACCACCAGACAGGTTAGTTGTCCAGGCAACGTCAAGTAATGGACCCACACATGCAAGGAAGGTTTTTCTGATACAGATGAGAGAAATACATTCAGGATTTTTAAAAGGCCATTTGGGAGTAAAAAGGGTAGGTACTATTTTTTAATCACTCAAAATTATACCTATATTTTGGCAAATTGGGGGGAAAAAATATTTTTTGGTGAGCCACAGTATTTTAGAAATTAGTTTTTGTGTTGAGAGATCAAAACGGTTGAAAATCGCTGCTCTAGATTGATATAAAAGTGTTACCTTAGACTGATAATTTGATTTATTTTCTATGCCATAAATTTCTTGCAAGAGGTAACAAAGACCATCAACAAAAAGTTTCTGTTTCAGTGGCTTCAATGTAAAAGTCTCATCAGGATTTTTTTCAACCACCGCTATGACCATATGTGACTGTCTTGGCTCTAAAAATAAAATAGTTATTTAGAGATGAAATAATATTTTGTTTATATTTCTAAAATGGTAATAAAACAAAAAATAACACTTCTTTTAAATAAAAATGCTACATATATATCGCACCCCGGCAAAAAAAGTGACACAACACAAAATTGCAGAATTTGAGAAACATCAACTTAAAGAATACTATAAAATTTATATTGAAATAGTATAAGCTTCTTTAAAATTTTAGGTAAGTATTTATGGTGGTAACTTCTACCATATTCAATAGAATAGTAATATAACACACTGGGGCACCTCATACGTATTTCAAAATTTTTATTTTTTGACTTGTGTCACCTTTTTTGCTAGGGTGCAATATATACGCATCTGCTTATATTGGAAATAATAAAAAGACAAGAATTCTTTTATAGTAATTTTAAACTTACTTTAAGGACTGAAGAAGTTCATAATTTAATGACATATGTGCTGAACTTTGCATACAAGCATAGCTAAAATAGTTTTTCTAAATTAATGGAGCCTTTTGTAGATACTAGATCAACTCCACAGGACAGAATATTTTACATGCATAGTTAGCGTTAAAGGTTAAAAACGAAAAAAATAAATCCAGATATAATGTCGACAAATACTAATACCTTAACATTAAGAAACCTCCAAAACACAAGACAAAACGTACTTAATGGGCTTTCTGAATTTTAGCATCAAGAAAGCAAGACAAACAAGTATACTCAGACTAAAAGTTTATTAACTAGCAAAGAAAATGCACGACTTAAATGCATTTTAAATAGCTAACAAAAGGAAAAATTCTGAATAATTTCAATACAAAATTTTTATACTGAGATGCAGTAATTTGAAGCATTTTTTCTCACCTTCACCTTCTTCAGCAACACATTGAATTAAGACTGGAACTATTTCATCTTCAAATTTGTAATTTAGCTGAAACAGAATACACAAAGCATGAGATTATGTGCATTGGATTTAAGTGAGTGAATACAAGACTTGGTACAGAGCAAAGATATCAAACATTTTTTGTGTGACTGGGTTTAGTTTGCCGTTACCAGTTTTTTTGCTGCCAAAACAATAACTGAAAGTAGATCTTTTAAAAATTGGAAGGTTACATTTGGTGCAATTTATAATGTAATAGTTTCATTTCACTTTTAGATTCTACATCAAATACAAAGAGATAGCTATTTTCATAAACTTCAAAAAGAATGTAGTTCCCCTCATATAGGGTCCCAATAAAAATAAAATATCCTTAGATTATAATGAAGATAAATTTGGGCTACTGCAAAAGTACAAGCAAAAGTAAATTGAAGTACATTAATAACAAAACTTTTCAACACACTTGAGTCAACTCTAACCTGGCAGACTTGGAGAACCTGAAATGCAAGAATCCTCCAAGACTAGAGTGCAAATAAAATTTTCAATGCTTAAAGTTTTTCTGATGATACAGAAACTTGTGGAATCAGTGTATGTATGAAAATAAGTCGTATGGTTCTGGCAATGGATCAAATAAAATTAGATCTTTCTTTCAGTCATGCTGCACATACTGACTGCGAATAAAAAGCTTTTAGAATGCAGTAATGAAGGAACATTGAGATATCATAATCAATATTAAGCCTTTATATTTTTGAGAAGACATTATGCTGGCAGACTAGTTAGCTTATTATGTTTAATTTTTGATGAATTTTATTAGATATTTTTTTTATTTGCCTCATTATTCATGGAACCAGACACCATCTTCATATGGCTATGAGAATTAATATCCACATATCCATAAACTCAGTGTTTGTATAGTTGGAGTTTAATCGAAAAGTATATTCAAAGTAAGTGGATAGAAAAAAAGGAATCTTTTAAGTTTAGTATTAATACTTTTAATCAATGTGAAATCTCCCTTTGGCTGCTTTTCGGGAGTGATAAATCTTCTGGCAACCTTGAGATAAACAAAATCAGCTTTTGACAGAATTGCATTTAATATGCTATGGTAAACCTGGTAAATTAGAATGAACTAGCTAATTTTTGTTCATTATTAAAAACTGATTAATATATTTTCTTTTTCATTATATTAAAAAAGAAAATACATTTTAAGGTTTATTTATTCAGATTTATAAGCATTTGAAGAGAAAAATACTTGTATTAAAAATGTGTTTTTCCAACTACATAAAAAAGTTTTTTTTCTGTCAAACCTAAAAACACCATATGAATCTAGTGTCCGCCAAATTCTGGAATCGTGCTCAATTGATAAACCTTGTTGATAAAGGTGTAAAAATGCTCCAGTAGGATAACCAATGACAGGTTAGGATTGCTTAATAGATGGCTAATGTTATTGTATTTTTTTTTCTGCTAGCACAACTTCACTGTTAGTGTTCTTATCTACAACATTGTGACAAATTACATAACATTTTTTAATATAAATGGGGAGCTTACTCTTTGAAGGATGTATATGGACCTAATTTCTTTTCCTTATAATTTGGTTTGAAGTTATTCAGTAAGCTGATCATATGTACCATTGTGAACACTATAGTAGTTTTTTTTTTCATGCACTTTAAACTTCCAAGTGGTTTTGATGAGTTATATCACATAAGTCCTGGTCAATTTTGCTAATGGCGAGATATCTTATCAACCAAGCAGTGTTCCCACTCTATTTCAGAAATAAAATTACCCGAATTTTCCACGCACATTTTTACAAAATTCCAGGTCAAACTTAAGCAATTCATAAGCATTTAAGTTGAAAAACCAAGAAATAATTTAGCATTCAATAGCCAATAATTAAAAACTAATTTTAGAAGTATACATTGTAAAAATTAATACACAAAACCCAATTTTGTATTATAATAACTTTTTCAAATAATTCAACATATTTGACTTAAATCAATTTGTAAATTTAATCTATCCTAAAGCATTAAATTCTTTAATTTAAGCCTGTGGATGAAACAAAATTCTTTGCCTGTTTAATATTAGCAGTTTCTTTTAAAATTGGTAGAAAAATTCTACTCATAAAATAAAGTGATACGAAACTTTGTATGAATTATTGGCTACTTTCTCCAAAGCATCTGTGAAGCCATGATCAATCATTTTCCAGGTCATTGAGGTGATTTTCCAGGTTTTAGACGAAAATGCATAATTTTCCACGACTTTTCCCTGATTTTTTTTTGGACAAAATCAAATCCTTGAGAATTTTAGGTTTTCCCTGGCCCATGGGAACCCTGGTCACAGGAAAATAATGGTAAGTTCAAAATGGTCGTATAGTAAAACTTTTTTAACATCTTACTTTTACACGCAAACAGAATATTACATAATTTCTGTCCTGTTTTCATCTAATGGAAATATGATCAGCCTAATCTATGGCTACGTTTTGCTACATAGGTTCCTTTCCTATTGTGCATATTAGAGCTTACTCCATCACCCTCTAAGCAAATATACCTTAATTGTAACATACTCACACTCAATATTTTGATGTGAGGTTAAAAAAAAAATGAATCTCATTACCATGTCTTCAGAATATTTGCTGGGATCAAATATATGCGTTACTTGGCTGAATAACTGATTAACTCCTTTCTTGTAATGATATGTTTCCGAATTCATCGAAGGGTCCCGAGGAGTATACCTTTAAAATAGAAAATCAATTGAGCCAGAAATCTTTTCATAACTACTTATTACAGTTGATTTGATCCAATTGAGTTCAGTCTAGTCCATTTATATAATCAACCATCCATTTCTACTCACACAGCCCCAGTTGCAGTAATATCTTCAGTACAAAAGTAATAAATGGTGATGCCACATCGCACGTCAGAGTCAAAAGTAAATTCTATGTTGTATGAGGTGTTTACAGGTGGATTTTCAGCAGGCCTTTCCGAAGTATCTGCCACTCTGTGGTCAAAAAAATTCAACAATTAATACAACGAAACAGCATTGCTGAAGACACTGACAAAAACAAAATCCCCTAGATATGTAAATAAAAATTTCAATAAAATTTTTTTCAATTTATATTATTGAACAGGGTATGACAATAAATTTAAATCAAAAGATTAAAAAAAAAAAAAATTTTTAATAAAATTTTTTTCTTAGTAACACTTAAAGAGTGACCCGTTTCAAAAAATGGAAAATAGCTGGCTTCCCTAATTTGAGGACACTGGATATATAGTCGGCTTAGAGCAAAAACTCATTAAGTGACAAAAATAATTATTTTAACTGTACAGCTGTGTAAAAACTAGCAATTAGTTTTTAGGTAAAAAAATAAATAGATAAACATCGTGATAGTGTCATGCATCTGCTCAAAATATTGCAATTGACTATGTATTTCTCATCGTGAAAATAAGCATTTAGTGTCTTAGAAAAGCTGTCAGTTAATGAATTTCTGCTCTAAACCGACAATATAAATGTTTCAGAACTCTTAATTTTGTTTACATAAATTAAATAATAAACAACATAATTAAATAAACTAAACATAATTAAAAAATAAATACATAATTAAATAAAATACTACATAAATTATTACTGATATTATCGGTATATTTGTAATACACTCATTGCCATAAAAATTTGCACACAAAGAAATAATTGTGGGATCGTAACGAAACTTGGCATGAAGGTACATGTCGGCCAGATATGCAAATGATTAGAAATGCAGCGTGATTGCGCATTGCGTAATGTCACTAGAAGGCGCTGAACTTCATTCTCCTTGGAGTATAAAACAGGTAAGCAGAGCTTGTTTGAGCGTACTTAATCTTTTGCAAAGGAAACGCTGAGGTAGACATGCCGTTATGCCGTCATCAAAGACAATATGAGCAGCTGTCTGAGTTCGAGAGGGGAAGAATCATCGGGATGATGGAAACTGGGTGGTCAGCTCGGCGAGTAGCTGGTCAAGTAGGCCGTTCTGATTTTACTGTGAGGAGGTGTTGGGACCAGTGGACAGAAGAGACGTCATTTACACGGTGACCAGGCTCAGGACGCCCTCGACAGACCAGTCGTCGAGAAGACCGTCACATCATACGAAACGCATACGTAGAGATAACTGCCTCATTGGCTGCTATCCAGACGCAGACAGCACCTTCACTACGGGCCCCTTGTGTCTTCCCGAACCATCCCAAGGCGCCTGGCTGAAGGATATCTGGTATTGCGGTGCCCATTATGTATGCTGCCAATGACACTCACCCACTGACGCCTCCGTTTGCAGTGGTGTCGCATGACGGGATTGGACTGCAATGGAATGGAATCAAGTCGTCTTCAGCAACGAATCTAGATTCAATTTGAGCAGTGATGACAATCGTGTTCGTGTGTGGAGACCCCATGGTGAAGGCCTCAATCCTGCCTTCGCTTTACAGCGACACAACGCTCCCACTGCTGGTGTGATGGTATGGGGTGCCATTGCTTACAATACACGGTCACCCCTAATATTGATCCATGGCACAATGACAGCCCAGTAGTATGTCCATGACATCCTTCAGCCACATGTGATGCCACTCATGGCAGGGCTCCCAGGAGCCATTTTTCAACAAGACAATGCTCAGCCACACACACCAAGGATGTCACAAGACTGTTTCCGCCACATTTGTCACCAATCGAGCATATCTGGGATCATTTGGAACGGCAAGTTGGACACCCTACGAGTTTGGTCGAACTAGAGGCGCGTTTACAGCAACTGTGGAACGAGATGTCTCACGACATCATACGGAACTTGTATGCCTCAATGCCCGCTCGTATCGCATCGTGCATGCGCGCTAGAGGGGGTCCAACAGAGTGCTAAAACTTGCGTTCATTTGTACTTTTTTCTGCAATAAATGATCCTTTTTCTTTGATTTTCTAATCACTTACTTATATTGAAGTAGTACTTACATGTGTAAAATTTCGTTTCATTTTGACGACTTTTTCTTGGTGCGCAAATTTTTATGGTAATGAGTGTATATATCGAAGGAAGGCTGGGTCCCTCCCACAAAAATATTTGGAGGGGTTCCTAGAACTTAGCCCTCTCAGGATAAACTGACCAAAAAAGAGATAGAATCACTGCTTATTCGCTTTCTCATACTTGTATATTTGAATTTTTATCTCTAACCCCTATTTTGGGCCCCTGATCCATGAACAAAAATTTTAAAGGGTTCCAAGGAGTTCTGAATCTTAGGGCAAACATAGTGTAGGTATTTTTTGCAATATTTAAGGGGACTACTGCATCTCAGTAATGTTATAATGGTCAAGTTTTAAGGAACATTTTCTCAGAATCTTTTTATGTGTATTGATTTGAATTTTTTTTATATAGGTTATGAAGACACTTTTAATCACTTTGAGAAAGAATTAAAAAAAAATTGAAGCTTTGATTTTTTTTTCTCTTTAATTCCTATTTTTTGAAAAATGACAACTTTTTATCCTTTTCAACAATTAAAATGATCTTTTCTGAGCAGATAGAAAAAATGCATGTGTTAAAATATGTTATTGGGTATGTTACACTTGTAAACCAATTTTTTTTATTTGCTTGAATAGACTTTGAAAAAATGTTCCTTTTATGAACAAAATACACATTTGGAGATATTGAAGTTTAAAGAATAAATTGACCTTACTTCAGGTACATACAGGTATTTTCAAAAATTTATTTAAAATACTTCTACTCAACATATCTCCATAAATAATATATCATTTTAAACAGAACAGTATAAACATTTGTTTAAATTTATAAAAAAATAATTGAAATTTTGAAAGATTTTGTGCATTGGTTCCCTTAACTCTACTGTTTCATGAGACACAGGGCCCATAGCAGGATGATCATGACAATTAATCAATAAATATTTTTCTCACTCACTGAAAATAAGGGTCACACAAATCTAGATCAGCAGAGGCTGAACTGAGGCCAGTCCATACATTGCATAAAGCAATTTCGGTAAATTTTGACTCACTCATCCTCAAGGAAAGGTTGGATATGCTTCAACTGATCCCCTTTTGAGATAATTTACTGCTTCTGATAAAATCATCAACACTGTTTGACATTTGTTTTCAGTATGTTCCAAATGAGCAACGGGTGTGCTCCTCATTTCCCAGCTTATTTGATAAACACGTCTCAAGAAAATCAACTAAGCTTAAATAGAAAGAACCTTACTATTTGCAAAAGTAAAATATTAGCACCATGTCAATAATTATGAATTTAAGTGAAAGTAGATAACATTTTTATTTTCTGTGTGAAAACATTGCATCTCAAGAGTGAACACATTTCGATTTCAGAGTGTGCAGAAGACAAAAACTATTCATAATCATCTTACCACCCCAGCTACTATATTTGCAGAAATAATATTTTTAGCAAAACATTTTAACTTTGTTCAGTTTTTACTCTTAAAACAAGTTGTTTAACACAAAGCCAGAAAAAATTTAATTACGATTTACAAAATTTTAAATTTATCTTTTGAAATGTTTTTTTTTTTTTAATTATTTTTTTATTTAGAATTTTTAGTATTACAAGGGTCTTTGCCCTCAGCTCACCAATGTTTCAATACTGCGGCGGCAGCGGCAGCTGTGTCTTCGGTAACATTTTTTTAATAGATACCTTTAGAGATAGATTTACATCATGAAAGAATAAAAACCAAAGAATAAAAGCAACACCAAAAGACCCAAGAATGATTTTAATTAGTTTAATGTTTCGAAAATTGGTCATGCTATATTTGTATATATTTTTCTGATTTTTGAACAGTTAACATAAACCACATTCAATAAATTCTATTTTGAATTGGTTTGACACTGATTTCAATGTATCATATCCAACAAGTTTAAACATTAACAGGCAATAAATTAAATAATAGCAGATTTAAATAAATAAAACTGATTTAAATTAAATAACTTCAATAAAAAGTCATGCTTTCTGTCTACCGTCATTCAATATATCGTCACTCAAAGTGCAAAGAGTCGTATGTCTAAAAGCTGCATTTTTCAGGAGCAAAAAAAACTAGTTGTTTGCCTTATTTGATTCAACTGTTATTGAACCAGCTCATGAAATCTATATATATAATTCTCTTACGTGGCACGCAAAAAAGACGTTATTAGTTATTGCGTTTTGGCAACATTGTACGATTGTTTGCTTTTCACGAAGCCTCGCGCTTCAATTGAATTTATAGCGTTAACGGATGAAATTTTATTGAAAAAAAAAAGAATTTTAGTCGAGCTGTGCAGTTAATAATAGAAATCAAATAAAGCAGAGGATCTTTTCAGGGACATTTAAAAAAAAGGTCCTTTTCAGGGTCAACAATTATAGTTCAACAAGACGCTTGCACTACAACTTTCGATTACAAACTCAATGAAAAAGCGTGGTTGCCTCAAGTGCAGGGGTAAATGTACATACAAACAACATGCTGGGTATTCAATTTCCAAATCAGCGCTCACATTTCGAGTCAAAATTGGCTCAAAGTTTTCATTTGAATTCTGATTTCAGAGGTACTGTATATATCTTTTCTGGGTGGAGTGGTATCAAACGGGACAGTCTTTTTTTTCTCGCCAAAGTGGTAACCTTTCCTTTGGCTGTTTTTATGGCAACCCTATTAAGAAGATTAGGATTAAAGACGTTATCTGATTGGAATTAAACCGTGTTTTGAAGTGAAATCAAACGTGCTCTGATTGGTTTAGATTTTTTTTTTCGCCCTCCACCCTTTTCTGAAAAACAGCAAAAAATTTAGATTTGAAAAATATTTTTTTGGAATATATTTTGTAAACAATTCCTTCTGCTAGGACAGATGTCTTCATTGATGCGAGCGAAGCGAGCTTAGGTTCGCGCAGCGATCCAATGCGGATTGCGAAGCAATCCTCCGGGGGTTGGCCAGCGTTAGCGAGCAGGGGGCGGGCCCCCTAGTAAGAGATATTACCAGCAGGTGGAAATCACAAAGAGAAATAAAAGAAAAAATAGAATTTTTGACCTACAACCTTTTGCACTTATATTGACCATATGTACATCTCTCTATATTAAAAAAATGTTACCGACGCCGCAGGATTGAAAACTGTGTTGTTTAGCTCGATTCTTAGACGGTTTCCCGAGAAAGTACTGATCGGAAAAAAACAAAATTAACATGGTTTGTTCTTCATTGTATTCCCTGGACAATTATTAAGATTTTTTTCCGATGCGGCTATTAGTTTAGGGTTTATTAAGTGTCAAAATTGAAGAAGCGAAATTTCTTCCGCGAGTGAGCAAAACACATACAAATTTTCAGTCTTCAGCCGTGAGTTCTTTTTTAAGAGTACCTCTCAACGTAAATTTTTGCAGCTCGTCGAGTTTTTTTTTTAATTTCAATTTGGTTCTTGATAATATTTGTTTGAAATTCGGAAAAAATCGGGACATTTTTGTTACTTTTTTTTAAAACTGCCGTATCTATATCTTATTACTATTAGTTTTTAATTTTTAAAATATCGCAGTATACCTCAGAATGTACTCTTTCTTATGGTACTATTATTTTTGACATCGGTTAATAATTAAATTGGATGCGATCAAAAGTTGGTCATACAAAATTCGGAATATTTGGATATTTTCGCTACTTCTTGTTAAAATCGTTATACCTACAGCAAAAACCATTATTTTTTAAATCTGAGAACATCACTGAATACATTACATTGCACTCTTTCTTATGTTACAATTATTTTTCAAATTGGTTAACAAATAAAATCGATGCAATTAAAAGTGGGTCATACAATTTTCGGAACTTTCAGATCCGATACAAAACTAAAACTGTCATATCTGTATCGTATTACTATTAGTTTTTAATTTTGAAAATAACGCAGTATGCCTAAGAATGTACTCTTTCTTATGGTACAATTATTTTTAAAATTGGTTCATAAATAAATTTGATGCAATCAAAAGCTGGTGACACAAGTTTCGTATTTTTTATTTCGCGGAGCAGGTTCGCAAGCAGTAGTGGGTTGCATTTTTGACCATCGGGTTTGCCAGATATAAAATTTATCGTAGCAACAACTGCCATACAAACGATTTCTTTTTATTTGGCGAGGAAAAAGTCTTGCTTTTTTTCATCTGTTCTCAGACAGGTTACCGCGAAAGTACAAAGTACAGGTCGTAAAGTTTGGATATAAACACGGTTTACTTAAAATTGTACAGGGAACAAGATGCAGAAGATTTTTTACTGATGCGGCTATTAGTTTAGGGTGCATTAAGTGTTAAAGCAAAAAAAAATTAAATCACTTGCGAAAGAAGTATTGGTTTGCGAAGCAAACCAAACAGGATTGCGTAGCAATCCCAGGGGGTCGACGAGCAGAGGGCGAAGCCCTCGCTGTGACGTCATGGACCGGAAAGTGAAATCAGGATAATACAAATTATTCAGATAATTTCACTCTGCGAAAGGAATGTTGGTTTGCGAAGCAAACCAAATGGTATATGTAAAAGGAGTGTTGGATTGCGTAGCAATCCCCGGGGGTTGGCGGGCGTAAGCAAGCAGGGGGCGGAGCCTCCTAGTAATGAAAAAAAATTCGAATGGATCATAAACTTGAGCCAATTTTGGTAGGTGGTTGGATCATCTTCAGAAATACACCAAGGGAGGAACCGAACCTGCATCACCTACAAATCTCAAACTTAGGTGGAAATTATATTAAAAGTTAGAGTACGCATCAATATATAGAGGCCTCAATATATCTGGTAGACATATTCAAAATACATAGACATATTTTTGTTTGAAAAATAGAAGAGGGATGGTTTAGACATATTTGAAAAATCTTTTAGCTGGTATTTTCATATATTAATGGATTTATCATTGTATTTATAAAACTTGTAACCCAAATAAAAATGTTACAATAACTTGCAGATCAAAGTGCAATCAATCCACAAGTTGATAATTATTTATATGTTGGCATAAGACATCAAGAAGGTAAATTAGAAAAAAGAAACTGAATAGATGAGTTTAAAACATCTTTATAACATTTTCAATCAATTTATACTAAACTTTTTTACAAAATTTCCAGTAATTTATCCCAACTGAAAGGGACAACTTTCGAGAAATATTTCATGAAACACAATATTGTGAATATTTGGAAATGGTTTAACAAAGCCAACAAATTTATCCTTGAGTAAATCACTTGAAATACATGAAGATACTTAAATAAATAATACAAAATTGCATAAAGCTGGAGGAAATACTTACTTCACAAATCTCAATGATTCTTTTCGGATATTAATTAAGCTTCGTAAGGTTCTTGTAGGTGCATTTGGCTGAGGAGGTGCAGGATAAGGAAACTGCAAAATATTTTTTTTAATTTAAAATATATATTACTTGTAACTTGTAAGAAAAAACTAATATGAATATCTTTACAGCTCTCACAAATAAAATTTATTCTCATTGAAAAACTGTTTTAACCTTCCTAACAGCAAGCCCGAGATATCTTGTTACAACTTTCTGTACTTTAAGTGGAAGGCACAAGTTTTTTCGGAAAACAAAATGCAAGCATGTTAACCCTGAGAATTTTCAAATGGTCACTTTTCCACCCTCTCAATCACCTGTGTCTTCTAATGAGAGGGCATGAGTGGAGACCTTTGGGCGACCTGTCCTGATGGGAACTTATGGTGAGGTATTTTCCTAGCATTGCCTTTGGCGTGTTACAAAGAGTATCACAACAGGACGTCTCTATCTATTATAAGCAACACTGGGAACGTCTAACTTCTTTGAGTTCTTTAGGATAAAGTGGAATTTGAAATTTGCAACCACAATCTAACATTTCAAAATGCTTCATCTGAAGTACGATAAAAATTTAGAAAGCAAAAAAAAACTAAAAGTAATTAAAAAAAATTAAAGGTATGATTTTTGCTGAAGTCAAAGCCACATGAGATCTTTTAAAACTATGCACAATTATTCAATTTAATTAGCTAAAATGCAAATCAATTTACACTTCAATCCTTTGAGATTAAATCAAACAGGAAAAAAATATATTGATTGGCTATATTGATTGGCACTCTTAAATCTGAATACTTGAGCATAAAATGTGATGATCCGTAATACATTTATAATATTCATTCAATTTTGAAAGTTAAAATTTTATCATTATTGCTCTATATTACACCCAAGTAGGATGAGGATCACAGTACATTGATACACGGTATATCAAGGAAATTGTTTCATGATATTTTTACTTAAAGGATGTATTCTTACCCAGTGCAATTTTCAAAACATGTTTTTATCAAATTATAAAGTTAAAAATTGGTAATTACAGCTATAAGAATTAATTGACTACTTTTAGTGAAGCGTTTACAATTTATTAATTTTTTGACACAAGCCACTAATTTTTATGAAATGAATACATTATGTTTGTATGGCATGAGTATTTCTTATTCATTGACCTCAAACATTCAAGGTATTCAATTTTGAACATTGGCTTAAAGATGAAATGCATGATAGCAAATACACTTCACAGTGTAAATACTTTTGTTTCAAGGACAAATGCTCCAAATTATAACATTTAAAAAAAACATTCCCATAAAACATAAGTTTTTAACAAATTTTTCCAACACCTCTTTCGGCACTCACACTTGAGGCAATCACACTAGTTGCTCTCCTTTAGGTATTTAAACATGCTTATTTTAAAATCAATAATTATTTTCCAATTGATTGTTATTCATTATTCTTAATAAACATTTGTTTGGTTAATAATACTTAAAAATCAAGTTCTCACAGGAGTAGGTCGACCTCCTAAGAAGTTGAGATCCATATTTTCACCAAAGAGATACGCTTCTGGTTGGGTAGTTTCAAAACGCTCACCTCCCATGATGAAATGAGAAGCAAAATAATTTCCTGCAAAATAAAATTAATTAAAACATAACAAGAGAATAAAGGAAATAAAAACAAACCTCTTTAGTTTAAACTAGTGGTGCCAACTTAGGAAACCCTTAAGAGTAGAGCCCATCTCCTGGTAAAGTAACCATACAACCTAAACAGTGAAACCAAGAGAACCTGCATATTTGAGTACCCATGTTATTTGCAATATTCATTCCTGACATTTAAGAGATCATGCTTAGCCATAAAAATATTGGTGGCATAAAAATAAGTGACCAGGACCCCTATGACTGAATACCCCCAGCTTACGGTAATTTATAGGAACATTTCTGAAGGGAAAATACTCCAATCCAAGCACTTCTTTAATTTCAGATCTGTTCTTTTAACATTTTGAAATAAACGATTTCACTGGAATCAATACAATCCTGATCCATGTGGAAGTACTTATTCTATGCAAATTTTCTGCAGTTTCAATGGATACATTGGGTAATCCATTAAAACCCAGTTCCTATGCAGAAAGAATACATAAAATGTAAATTAAATATTCAATTCAAAATTTCAAGACATGTTTTTACAAGTTTAACATGCAGTGTTAAAGTAGAAACATTCAAAACTCAACTAACTTAATATGGAAGCAAATTTAGTGATAAAGGACACTATTGTATGGTTTGAATTTGACATCAAATGAAAGAAAATAATTTGTTTTATTAGAATTTATTAGTTTTGAGCAGAGAAAAGAGAGCCAAGTTTAGTTTACAGATTCACATATCAAAATACCATATTCTTGATGTCTAATCCAGGCACAGAAGGGATGCCAAATTGCTGAGAATGCATGCGATTCATTTGATTCTTTATTATGTTAATGTTAAAACAGTTTACTGCAAGTAGCAATGCATTAACCATCATTATCAAAAACAAAATGGTGAGAAAAACATAAATGTTGTATCATTTACTCATTTCAGTACGATAGCTTTGAAATCAAAAAAGGTAAAAGTGATATAAAAATTTAAGACCTGTATAAATAAATCTGATGGTACAATTTCAAATGATACAATTGCAAATAAATTAGTGTTTCAAAGTTTAATGTGTACATGATAAATTTTCCCAGAAGAAACAACTTCAACTTAACCCATAAGTGAATCATTTGGGTTCTTAATTTATTCTGTGAATCTGAAAAATATCCGTTTCAATTCAACTAATAGTTTATGTAATTTTCCACAAAACTTGCCAGTTGACACTCAATTTAGTTTTTTATTGTACCGAAAGTTATGAAATTGTAAACTAAATTTATTAATATGCATTAATAACTTTGATTCAAGAAACCCAAAAAGAACAAATTTATACAGAAATTTTGATGCATGAGTTACAGCCAAATTTTATTGTATTTTGCTCAGTTCATTTTAAAACTGTATTCTTGAGCGAAGGTATTTGGATCTCAGTTTAACATCAGATACATAACAGCTGATTTTGACAGACAAATGTCATAACTGAACAATAAACAATAGAATACAAATAAACATTTATTCCATTTATTTTCACACAGCAACAATTGTACTTTCATTTTTAGTGAATTTTTATGAAAAAGCATTTTAATTCAATTTATACAATACAATTTTCTAGTTTATACAAACCATGTTTTGGCGGATAGCGATACGCATTGGTTGACATAGAATCCATTTCTTCAATTCTAGCATTTTCCCGACTAAAAATTCCTAAACCCATAGCAGATTTTCTTGTTATTTGTTTAGAAATAATGAACACATTCGTATTTTAACAAATCGAGTACCGCCGAAAGTATTGAGTTCCAAAACGAGTATTGTTGGGAAAATAATGAATTTATTGCAGACAACAATGCAAACAAAACTTGAGACTAAAGCGAAGACTTTTTGCCTTTCTGGAGTGACAGAAAGGAAACGTGAGTAATTTCTCAAACGTCAATAGGACAAAACAGACATATTTGTTTATTTATGTTCATCAGATCTATTTAAGTTTTCCTAAAAATTAAGCAGATCGCGTAGGTTACTCAAGAGATGGCGCTACTTCTCTTGCCCTATCTGCCAGATGCGCAATTGGTTGTTTGGTTTCGAAATTAAATTTACTTGCTTTCGAGTTGATTAATAGCTCAGGTGTTGCTTCGTCATCTGACCGTGGTTCAAAATTACGAGGTGTTGTCCTCGGATCTTTCCCTCAAGGGACTGATCCCGGACCGTCGTCAATAGCCCGTTGTGTTGCTCTAGTACGACGTTAACTAAAATTACCAATTACCAATCGAGTTGATTAATAAGACAGAAAATGCTCCCACGACATACTCTTTTATTATCCAACGAAACTTTCAAAAATGGCAGAAATTTCAAGATAAATAAAAATTGCATGAAGTATTATTTGAACTCTGTCAACTATGAACAAAGTTCGAAGAAAAATATATAATAAAAAGTCATACTAGAGCAACACAACAGGCTATTGACGACGGTCCAGGATCAATCTCTTAAGGGAAAGATCCGAGGACAACACCTGATCTGGCACCCCACTCTCCAAACTTCCACACCAACCCAAAGTGACGACTTTCGGCTGGTGCACCAGATTTAGGTGCACCAGTCGCCTCTACACCATACGCTTACAAACATCCATGCTCCGACCCGGATTCGATCTAACCTTCCGAGAAAACTTTCATTCATAAAATACATCAACTCTACCACGCCTTTATATTTCGACGTCATATTGACTATTAAATCAGGCTATTCAAAACCAGGCTCGTTTACTTTCTGAAAGTCACGCCTTTTTCCGAAATAACTTTCACAAACCGTAGTTTGAAGACGGAGTAATAGCACAAAGTATGGTTTTCACTTACAAACATTTTTGTCTCAAACATAAAAAATTCAAAAGCTTCTACGTTGCTCTTGAGAAATCCGTTAATCCGTTACTCTTCCAATCGAGCTCCCTTGCAGAAGCTGAAGTGGGTCAGTCTGTACCGAGTGTCTACGTCTGCGCTCGGGTATGATTAGCAATTATTTCTGAAACAAGTTTATTCACAAGTGAATTTTTTCACATATCAGGGACAAAAATGTTGACTCGCAGAAATGGTTCTGAAGAAATTGAAAATCTGTTGCGAGAACTATCTGAAAATGGATCGCCGACCAACCGGTATAGTGGTTAAGGTGTTAGCCTCTCGATCGGAAGGTTCCTGGTTCGAATCCGGGTCCGGGCATGGGTGTTTGTAAACGTATGGTGTAGAGGCGTCTGGTGCACCTTAAATCTGTCGTGGCCGAAAGTCCTCACGTTGGGTTGGCGTGGAAGTTTGGAGAGTGGGGTGCCAGCTCAGGTGTTGCTTCGTCATCTGACCGTGGTTCAAAATTACGAGGTGTTGTCCTCGAATCTTTCCCTTTTCGGGACTGATTCCGGACCGTCGTCAATAGCCCGTTGTGTTGCTCTAGTACGACGTTAACTAAAAATTACCATTACCGAAAATGGATCTGATGGTGCTGAGTTCCCGTTTTTTCCGGTTCCTGGTTCGAATCCGGGTCCGGGCATGGATGTTTGTAAACGTATGGTGTAGAGGCGGCTGGTGCACCTTAAATCTGTCGTGGCCGAAAGTCCTCACGTTGGGTTGGCGTGGAAGTTTGGAGAGTGGGGTGCCAGCTCAGGTGTTGCTTCGTCATATGACCGTGGTTCAAAATTACGAGGTGTTGTCCTCGAATCTTTCCCTTAAGGGACTGATTCCGGACCGTCGTCAATAGCCCGTTGTGTTGCTCTAGTACGACGTTAACTAAAATTACCATTACCATTACCACCCGTTTTTTCCGAATTTAATTCGGATAAAGAATCCGGGTTACGCGAAAATAAATCAGAATATGGAGAAAGTTTGCTGACAGTACACCAAAAAATTTAGATTTATACCCACAAAAGGATGGCATAGAATGGAAAATAGAAGACGGGTGAATGGTTGCTTTGCAGCTGGAAGTATTTTAAGTAAAAATAAAGTCCTCTGATTTTACCAAACGAAATGGCAATGATCTCGTTCTGGTATGTAGGTCGTGGCGCAGGAGCAACAAAAAACAGATATTGGGGACGGTCCGGGATTAAACTAGAAGGGTAAGATTCGAGGACAACACCACGTCATTCTCAACCACAGTAAAATTCTGAGCTGGAACCCCATTTGCCAAACTTCCACACAACGCCAACGTGAGGACATTGGACGCCACAACAGATGGCAACGTGAGCCAGCCTCCTTTGTACACAACGATTTTTGGTTGGATTCGAACTTGCAACCTTCCGGTTGTTAATCCGTTACTCTTCCAACAGGGCTACCCCGGCCCAATACCGTTTTGAGTCAATATGTAAAAGCATTACTTGATATTGGGTCTTATCTCTGTCGCAGCATGGCTTAAAATAGTCCTTGTGCCATAAAACTCCGAAAAAAACAGCTAATTTGTGAAAGCACCAACATTTTTATCAAAATCAAGACAGAAAAGTATCTGACACGCAGGAAGTGTGAATTTAAAGAGTATTCGGTACAGCTTCAGTCTACGTTTATAACGGTGGCAACGGACTTTGCGTTTTTTTTTTTTTTTTTTTTTGGGGGGGGGCTCACTTTTAGTAGCGAGTTATGGCAATCCATCTGTTTTACGGTTGTTGTGGGGATTTATAGTAACCTCGGCAAGCGGAGTTTATATTTTCATCTCTAATATTATAAAAGGAAGTGTTTGTCTGTCTGTTTGTTTCTTGCACGCAAAGTCCTGACGAATCTATGGCACTTACAGTTATGGTACTTGGCACACAGGTAGTCCAAATTTTATGCAATTTAAGGTTCGCTGCTAATTTTAAAATTCAATCTAGAACATTTGTAAATGAATTTAATGAAATTTAAGCAGTATTGAATGCAACAGCATAGAAGAGATCACAGATTCTAAATTTATTGCTTTCGTTTCCGTTTTGATTTTGCGCGGCGAAATGATTTTCCAGCCAGACGATAAAAACAAATAGTCTTTTAACTGTGGTCACTAAGTTCTTTTTTATAACTCCTAGACCGTTAAAGTTAGAGTAAAAATTTCAACGGATTTGAAATCTGCGAAAACTTTCACTTCAGATCAATACCTAAAAATATGATTTTTTTTTATTAATAACTTTAAAATTGAATATATATTTTATATTTTTGCAAGAGATTGACGTCACGTGAACTTTTGTTTTCCAAAAATAAACAGACTGCATCTTCTGCCTGCCCTTCGCGTTAAAAAAAAAAAAAAAAAACGGATTACATTTCCTGCACTATTCTATTTCAGCGCGAAAGAGAGCAAAAAAATATAAACTTTTTGACTGGGATTGTTAAGTTCTTTTTCGTAAAATAGAAATCGTTAAAGATAGATTGAAAATTTCAACGGATTTGAAATCTGCGGAAAATTTTACACCATAGTAATACCTTACATCATTGCATAGCCTGTGCAAACCAACACCACGGGCACGGGCAACGCCGGGCTAGCCACGCGGTGGCTAATTTTGAATATTCTAGAAAGTTTTTTCAAAATCCGTTAAACTGTCATTTGATTTTAATGGTTCATTTGAAATAATTATTTTCTTAGCAACTTCAGAAGTGTGCCGAAAAAGCCCCAAGACCGTTGCCACAGCTATAAACGTAGACTGAAGCTGTATCGATTAATTTATGTGGGTTCGTAAAAGGTAAAAGATAAATAACTCTTAAAGTTTAAATTTAAGTTTAATTAGATAATTGATGTATTTACAGTATATTTACAAACATCTTTAACAATTAAGAATATCCGACAACTAAGAGGCCATCTGCCTAAAAAGTCATGGGCCGTCTGCCCAACTGCTAGCTTCGGTGTCTGGGGGAACATCTGTCTCATTGCTGCGGTCGCTTCTGAGCGGACGCTTCCTCTAGGTGGCGTTACTGCTGCGGACGTATCAGGCTTTGGCGCGCTCGTCGCACAATCCCACAATCGGCTATCCTGACTGTAATTTCGTCCTCGAAATTCGCCGTCTTCAACATCAGTAAACAGGCCATAACATTATCACATATCTGAAAATACAAACAAAAAAGAAGAAAGAAAGAGGGAAAAAAGGTTCATATATACATTTTTTTTTTTACTGTTGACCAGTGGGCCAGGGTTTCATGTAATCAGCTGCTGAAGTAGTTAGGCGTGGACCTTCATGATCGCCCACTTTTTCAATGGCATATCTGTCATTAGGAGACACTTTTACAACTCTATAGGGTCCCAAAAATTTAGGTTTCAGCTTAAGCCCAACTCCAAACTGCGTGCGCTGAATGGCCACTAGATCTCCTACTTTGTACACTCTAGATTTTTTTCTCCCTTTGTTATACTGACGTTTATTTTCCTGTTGCAATTTGAAAATATTGTCTTTTGCTTGTTCGCGTAATTCTACTCTCTCCTTCATCATGAACTTTTCATACTCTTCTTCCAGTACATCTTTTATCTTCAGATCTTCTTTATTTTTCATTGTGATGCCAATCATCAGTTCGAATGGCGTATGCTTCGTACTTCTGGATGGTGTACTGTTTATGATACTTTGTAGACTTGGAACATATTTGAACCATTTGCTAGGCTCCTCTATTGAAAGTTTGGCAAGAACAGGAATCAACAGACCAATCATCCTTTCTGCCTGCCCATTGCCTCTAGGAATTCCGGTTGTTATTTTACAATGTTCAATTCCCTGATCAGTACAATAATCAGTGAATTCCTTCGATGTAAACGCTGATCCCCTATCTGAAATTATTCGTGATGGGTTTCCAAAAGTAGCTTGTTGTAATTTCAGCTTTTCGATAGCATCGCTAGCCGAGGTAGATTTCACTGGGTACAACCAGACAAACTTCGTAAAGGCATCGACTACCGAGAAAATATGTTGGTATCTTTTATTCGTTGTTGGAAGGGGTCCCAAAAAGTCGATATTGTAAGTCCCAAGTGGAACGTTGTCTTTCGGCACTGGATTAAGAAACCCTTCGCCTTTTCCACGTTTTCTATTGCAGAGGATGCACTGTACGCAATTAGAAATAACGATTTCAACATGTTTTCTTGCATTAGGAATAAAAAACTGCTGCTTAAGAATTTCCTCTGTCTTGGCAGCGCCAAAGTGACCTTTGTTGTGAACTTCTTTAATGATGTTATTTTGCATCGCCTGAGGAACCATTAGTAGTTGTTTCCCATTCTCATACTTGTATAGAACTCCTGCTTTAATGAAATGTTCACTGTCATGTCCTTCTTCAACTAGAGTTTTAATTGCTTTAATGTGATCATCTAGATGTTGTGCAGCTTCTATTTGGGTTGTTAATTCTGCTTGTGCACGAGTTGTTATCAACAATATGTTCCTGCTTAGGGCATCCACATGCTTCATTTGGGTGCCTGATCTATGGACAACCTCATAATCATATTCTTCGAGTGACAATGCCCATCGAGCAATTTTTGGTGTAAGCTCTTTTTTATGCATAGTCCTCTGAAATGCAGCGCAATCGGTCACTATTTTGAACTTAGTACCCAACAAGTAGTAGCGAAATTTTCGCAAAGCCTCGATTACAGCCAGTACTTCCAATTCGTAAGAACAATACTTCTCTTGTTGAGGAGTAGTCTTCTTGCTCATGAAGTGAATGGGATGAAATTTCCCATCATGAGCTTGCTGAAGCAAAACAGCTCCAAAGCCGTGGCTACTAGCATCCGTATGTAATTCTAAGGTTGCTCCTTGCCTAAAGAGATGCAATACCGGACTACTTGAGAGAATTTCCTTTAGCCTTTCAAATGCGTCGACTTGCTCAGAGCCAAATGTCCATTCGACATTATTTCGAAGCAGGTCACTTAATGGTTTTGCAATTCTTGAAAATCCACCGACAAATTGTCGAAAGTAAGAGCAAAGACCCAAAAAACTCATGACTTGTTTTACATTTTTCGGCTGGGGAAAATTTTTCACTGCACGCGTCTTGGATGGGGAAGGTTGAATTTTGCCGCCCTCGATAACGTATCCGAGAAATTCTATCGAATGCTGAAGAAATTGACACTTTTTAAAATTTATTATTACGCCGTATTCTGACGCAACCTTCAAAACCCTTTTGATTTTTTCCAGCCCTTCTTGTTCATCAATGGAAGGTATAACAATATCATCCATGTAAATTATTATAGTCTTGTCTCGAATTAAGTCTCTAAACACCGTGTTTATGTACCTCACAAAAACACTTGGTGAGTTACTACATCCGAAAGGTACAACATTGAATTCGTACTGTCCTTCATGGGTGACAAATGCTGTGTAACGTGTCGAATTAGGGTCCATTGGTATGTTGAAAAATGCGTTTTTTAAGTCCAAAGTGGAAAATACCTGTGCGTTTCCCAAGCAATCTAAAACATCTTGAATTAATGGGAGTGGGTGCTTATCTTTGATTAATTTTCGATTAACCGATCGATAATCAACGCACAATCTGTATGAATTATTACCCTTCTTTTTACACAAAACAATGGGTGAAGCGTAGTTGGAACAGGAGGGTTTAATTATTCCGTCTTTTAACCACATTTGTATTTGTTCCTCAACAATTTTCTGTTCTTTTAAAGACATTCGGTGCGGTCTCTGACAAATCGGTATATCATCAGTTAAAATCAAAGTCATTTTTACTTCTGTGTCTTTAATTTTATGCGGCTTATATTCACTAATCAAAATATCTAACTCGTTTCTTATTTTAGGATCTTTTATATGTTGCAATTCAATTTCATCTGTCAAGGAAATCGGCAATTCGGATAAAGGATTAAAAGTCAAATCATTTTCTTGAACATCCTGTGCACAAGATGACGCAACGCCTATCATTGGAATATTAATGGCAGTCGCCAATAGTTCACACCTGTTTTCTTCTTTGAAAGGGTGAGTCAGGGGGGAGGGGATACCAAACATCTGCCTTTCATTACTTTCGGATTCCAAAACAGTGGCTCCATTTCGGCAACTCGTTTTTGTTTTTATACTTTCACTTCCTGAATGAGGTCCCTCAAAACGCTTAGCTTTTATTTTTTCAGACTCTTTCACTTCCGAAGTGTGTGTGAAAGAAAGATTAATAGAATTTTCTCGAAAGCTCAAAATCCTTAAATCATTTCCTGATATTGAAATATTAAGCTTGTTAATTACGTCCATACCAATCACAATATTACAACACAAGTTTTCAATAACAAAAAACTCAGTGAGAATATTAAAATTGTCAATAGTAATTTCAGCACAAAAATAACCAAGTGATTTTACACTTTGATTTCCAATACCATT
This sequence comes from Metellina segmentata, assembly GCA_947359465.1. NCBI lineage: Eukaryota > Metazoa > Arthropoda > Arachnida > Araneae > Tetragnathidae > Metellina > Metellina segmentata. Next base: position 123,946,946 of record OX375875.1, read on the forward strand.
TAACATTATGTCACAGGGGGTTAATTCTGGTGCACCAATTTGCATATAAAAATCATATTTCAAAATAGATAAATCTGATCCCGTATCAATTAAAGCATCAACATATTTACTCATAATTTTAAGACATTTGTACAACTTCTTTTCATGATTACTGGACATATTAATTAAAACTTTCTTTTCTTCATGAATATCGGTTTTTACACCTTTATTACATTCGAATTTACGGTGTCCATATTCATTACACTTTAAACATTTAATTCCTTTATTCTTATTTGGACACTCAGAAATTCTATGACCAATTTCATTACATGAAAAACATTTAACATATTGGTTAGTAACACTTTGGTGAGCACGGACGATCGACGGTTTATCATTGAATTTCTTGGAGCGCTGATGACTTTGTGTTTCAGCTGATTTCATATCTCTAGCTCCCGGTCTTTTAAGATGGAATCTTGCCGCCTCGTACTCATCCAATTTATTCACTAATTCGGCTACTTTATTCAATTTCGGTAATTCATCAATAAAATGCTCGCGCATTTCAAACGGTATTTTCCTTTTGATTTGATCCGCCACTATGAGATCTTTCAATTCTTCATATTTAGAGATACTAAGACCCACAACCCATTCTTCGAAAAAATTATCTAACTCGTAGGCGAAATCACGCCAAGATGCGGTTGTTTCTTTTTTATGAGTAAAAAAGTGCTGTCGAAACTGCTCCGGTGTTAGTTTAAATCGATTCAGTAAAAGTTTTTTCACGTGATCGTAATCATTTGCGAGCGGGTCAGGCTCTCTTGCAATTAAATTTGCGATGTCCAACGGTAAAAGACTCACAAGGAAAATAACCCAATTTTCTTTAGGTATTTCTATGCGATTAATTTGTTTTTCAAACAAAGATAAATACATGCTTAAATCACAGTTTCCGTCGAAACGTGTCATTAGTTTTGAAAAGTCAGTTTTAAGTGGGGAAATAAAATCGGAACTTCCAGTACTTTTGTTTTCTAGCTGTAACTTCTTCAACTGAAATTCGCGTTCTGCTTTCTTTTCGCGTTCAGCTTTATCGTCTCTTTCCTTTGTTTCTCGTTCAGAAACAATCCTTTTTAAAAGCGTTTTTGTTAATTCCTCACTGTATTCATCGGCTTTCGTTATCAACTTAATAAGCTGCGGAATTTTGGTTCCTTCCGTTGCTATTAGTTCTAATTCTTCTATTAGCGCTAGAAGATCGATCTTGCGTGCTCCGGCTAAATACGTAGCCATGTTAGTGTCAAAATGAAAAATCTGTACTCACAGTTCAGATGAAGTATTCCTCAAGATCCAATATGCTGAGTCACGGTAATTCACTCAAATGAAGTTCACACCTCGAATCCGATGAGCATCAGACGAATATTGGAATTGTCCGCGTCTCGAACAGTTTATGTAAAGTTCGCTTCTTGAAACTTTTAGGTAAAAACGGCAATCTTCGGCCTTTAATTAAATCCCGGCCGAACCCCCAAATATATGTGGGTTCGTAAAAGGTAAAAGATAAATAACTCTTAAAGTTTAAATTTAAGTTTAATTAGATAATTGATGTATTTACAGTATATTTACAAACATCTTTAACAATTAAGAATATCCGACAACTAAGAGGCCATCTGCCTAAAAAGTCATGGGCCGTCTGCCCAACTGCTAGCTTCGGTGTCTGGGGGAACATCTGTCTCATTGCTGCGGTCGCTTCTGAGCGGACGCTTCCTCTAGGTGGCGTTACTGCTGCGGACGTATCAGGCTTTGGCGCGCTCGTCGCACAATCCCACATTTATATGCAATCAATACACACAAAACATGTTCAGTAAGCAAATGTAGCACGGAAACTACCGAAATAATTGGTAGGTTGTGTTTGTATCGAGGACACACGACGTAGTTTTGACCCAAAGTCCCGGGTCTGATGTTGTATTGTTGAATGAAAGCAACATACTTACGAAGTTTGAACAATAGTGTAGTGTGAATATTCAACAGTTAATTTACATTTTGAACGATGTGAAGTTTGATATCAACATTAAAAGATAATTTTATTGATTAAAGGGCTGTGATTGTAGCGTAGATCGACAGCTTTACTAGTACCACTTTCGCAGTCTTCACTCCACTTAATTCAAAGTTACACTGGAGCAAATTTCCCAAAGTACTGTGGAATTTCTACGTATTGTGTGGAATACTTATTCGTGCACCCACGCACTCGATCTAAGCGTCATGTGAGGTAAATATTTTAAATCAACCTATGTGCCAAGGATGGGTAATGTAACAACAGCTAGTAGTAACGTGACCTTTGTATGCATTTGTCTGCTTGGTGGAACCTAACACTCATCCACTGATTGGTTTACGGGACGAAAAAAAAAAAAACGCCCATCCATTGATTCAGCATTTGATTGATATATTGATTGATCATCTGATGGTACACTACGGTGATTTCACAACTTTTGTCACCATTCTATAGATATGCGCATTCGAAAGGAGGCGATACCAAATCGATCAACCAAATGAATTTTTTACACTTGACTACTAGTCGACATGTTGGTCACACTTTTTGGACTCCTCTCAATAGCAAAAGCGCAGTCTACTTCTATTTCACGTCTATGGCCTCTTTAGATATTCCCAACCGTCCAGACCAGCTTTTCCTCAGCATGTTTTTTATCTTTATTGGACATTTTCTGAGTAGAGAGCTTCCACGTTATTGACTATTGAATTTATGTTGACTTGAATGGCATCTCCATCATAGCAAGAACGCTTACTGAATTTTAAATGTGTATTTGATTGCAGCAATTTTCATACCGTTTGGGTGCCCGCAAGACAATGTTCGAACTGATACAGAGATTTCTGGACTGGCTCCGACGCTTATTTCGGCAGCAGGAGATGGAGATCACGGTACTAGGTCTGCAGCAGGCCGGTAAGACGACCTTCGTGCAGGTCCTGGCAAAGGACCCCTGCTTCAACACCATTCCGACGATCGGTTTCAACATGCGGCAGGTGTCCGTGGGCCGGACGGTGGTCAAGATCTGGGACCTCGGGGGAGAGCGGCGGTTCCGGGGCATGTGGGAGCGGTACTGCAGGGGGGTCAGCGCCATCCTGTACATGGTGGACGCGGCTGACAGAGAGAAGCTGCCGGAATCCACATGGACCCTTCACGATCTCCTGCAGAAGCCGCAGCTGCGACATGTTCCCGTTTTGGTGTTGGGAAACAAGAGGGACTTGCCGGACTCCCTCCGCGAACTGGAGTTCATAGACCAAATGAAGCTCAAGTACATGGACGACCGGGAAGTGGGCTGCTACATGATTTCTTGCAAGAACCATGAAAATATAGAGGCTGTTCTCAAGTGGCTGATAAAGCATTCGAAGTCGTCTAAATGAAGGGAAAAGTTTAAATGTTACTTAACTTAATCTTGCTTTGTGTGGCAGAAGTCGTTGACATGAAATTAAATTCCCGTGAGCTGTTCGTCGTGTATCCTCTTTGAGATATTTCATTTACATCATGGGTAAATAAAATAAACAAGGTATAGGTCAATCTAAATTGAGGACTAAAATTTTAGTCGACAAGAGGTTATATTTAGTCGATAAGAGGTGGATACATAGACCTGAAATATATGTGGATTGAGTTTAAAATCTGGGTGATATGTAGTATTCGAGGCAATGGTTATTTATCATCAAACATGGTAACATTATTTCTTTATCCAGCTTTAAGGAAACTTTATACCGAGAAAGTTCGTTTCGATTCAAACCATGGCAATGAAATTTTGTTCTATAATTGGTTAAAATTTCGACAATTCTTATTATTCTTTACTTTAATTTGTTTATATTTGTGCATTCCTCATTAACACTTCCATGTATAACAAATCAAATCGTCAAGACGGCCGTCATCTTCATTTGGCGAGAAAAATTACTTGGCTACAAACATGCCTCAGAAATTTCAATTTGGTTCCTGATAATATTATTTTGAAATTGGGGGAAAATCTGGACATTTTCGTATTTTTTTTGTTAAAACAGTCATATTGTAGAAATGTTCCAGCAGAACACCATTGTGATTAATTATCAACGTTTATTACATATAATGGACAGTTACATGATTGGGACAAATAGAAAACATTAAATAACATCTGAATGAATAACATCTTAACTGGAAACAGCTTTGCACTTTTTAACAGCGTGACATCTTAATAACTATCTGAGGAAGCAGGGCCGATCCTAGGGTGTCGGCCACCCGCGTGCAAAGGCCAAATGTGCCGCCACTTCTAGAGAATTTTCATATTTTGACTAATACTTAACGTTGACGTTATAAACTCATCTACCTGTGTAAGAGTAAGAAGTAAAACATTAATAAAAATACAAATAAAATTTGCAATGCAAAACTTTATTTTTTGGCCAGTTAATAGGTTATAATAGCGACAAAATACTTTAAAAATTACAAACAAACAAAAACATTACCTTTGAAATAAAAATAGGCATTTTATAATTAGAAATGCAAAACAACAGTATTTACTCAGAAAATATAATCTAATAAAAAAAAGTACTAAAGCATAAATCTCATGAAAGGAAAAGTATATAAATCAGTCCTTCTATAAAGACTACCTAACTATAAAATAACTTTTCTGGCTTTCTGAGAAGCAAATTTGTCAATAATTTAGTTGAAATCAATTTTTTCAGAGATTTCGGATTCAATAGAGATGATGGCCAAATCTGAAAGCCTTTCTTGTGTCATATTATTTCTCAAGTAATTTTTAATTTACTGAAACTTCTTTCACCTAAAGCTACAGAAACAGGTAAGGTTAAAAAAAATTCTTATTGCTAGAGCAAAATTTGGAAAACAGGGAATGAGATTATTTTTGACTATAATTTCTAATATCTCAATTGGCTGTTTTTTACCTGGAAAAATAGCTTGGAATGAAATTATTTCATTAAAGAGATATATACTGTCTATATCTTTCACAATACTTCCTTCCTTCTGTACCCAGTGGCGGATCTAGTCAAGTGGGGGCCCCAAGCGGCAAAACTTTCGAGGCCCTCAATCTCAAGTTAGAAAAAAAAATTCAAGGAAACTCTCATTAAGTTATTAACAAAAAAGAAAAGTAATCAAAATTTTCATACAACCCCATTAAATAAATTTATTAAAAAAAATTTTACATGAATTTCCGTAGCTTTATTTCTTGCAAATTCCTCAATTATTTTGGAAGTGTCAATTCGGTTTACGATTCCTTGCTCTATATACAGAATGGTCATATTAATTCATCTTTCTTCTCCATAGAACTGCTTAAATAATTTTTTACACTCTTTTAAAACAGGAAACAACTGTGGTGTCGTCTCCCAAAAATGGTAGCATCAGAAAATCGTGTATGAGGAGAAAACAGCCAACAGCTAAGAAAATCACGTTCTTATTATTAGTTAGAATTATTTACAATTTACAAAGAATCAATATTCATATATCGAGATGTGCATCTCACGGGTCAGCGCGAGGAAAACTCAACCTCGCTTCTCGCTCTCTCCCCGTCGACTTCGGCCTCCCTCACAGTCTCCAAGTTCCCCCAACGGCAAAAGTCAAAGGCCAGTCGGCGATCCGTCGGAAAGAACACCTGCAGAAGCGGCTTCTGTTTCAGACTCCTTTTTGTCGCTCGTAAAACTCGCGAAGCAAAAACAACAGTTGGGTTGCAGCTGGCTCCAGTATTTCACGATCTCACAACCCTTCCCCCCTGAAGTATTTTCATATGATTTCATATGAAAATGCAGGCCCCTCATTCCAGTAATACTAACTCCGAGAGGTCCAAGGATAATCCATACACTATATTTACACAAAATACAAGATATGTCTTATTGTCATTGTCGATTTCAAGGTTCAGACTCGCGAACGCGTACTCAGTGTTAAAATATGTTCATCCTAGATTTAATTTCTTTCTCTTTTCACACTCAGAGAAAAACATACACAATATTAAATTTTTCAAAGTACACAATTCGAACATCAATCCTATACAAAAGTAATCATTCAATAACAATAAACTACCCAATCTAATGCCATTAATTAAATTTCACATACAATGACACTTAAAACACATGATACCATAAACTCTACACATATAAGCATAATTACGTCACTAAAAATATACTACACAAATAAAACATTACAACGCTCAACTCAAATTAAGCAGATGCATGGCTAACAAATTATCGTTAATCCATTCTGCTGAGTCCGTCAGCATTCCCATGCATTTTTCCCGGTCTGTGTTCTACCGTAAAATTATATTGTTGTAAACATAATGCCCACCTAGTTAGTCGAGCGTTGGTTCCAATCATTTTCTTTAGAAATGTGAGCGGGTTATGATCAGTTTGAATTAAAAAATGTTGACCGTCCAAATAATGATTTAATTTTTTAAGGCCGTACACAATGGCGGCCAACTCCCTCTCGATAGTGCTATAGTTTTGTTCAGCCCGCGAAAATTTCTTACTAATATATAAAATGGGATGCTCCTCCCCTTCCTGTATCTGTGACAGAACAATTCCCGCACCATATAAACTAGCATCTGTTTGCACTATAAATTCCTTCGTGTAATCTGGGGCGTATAAAACGGGACTTTGAATTAATTTGGCTTTTAGATCTTGGAAAGCTCGCTCACAATCCTCACTCCAGATCATTCTTTCCTTTTTAATTTTCCCCTTTAACACGTTAGTAAGGGGGACTGCTATAATCGAGTACTCTCGAATGTATCGTGAATAGTAGCCTGTCATCCCCAAAAAGGAACGAATTTGTGTCTTGGTCGTGGGCGTAGGGAAATCCTGTATCGCTTTAATTTTGACCTCACTAGGGGACCTTTTCCCTGAACCCACTTCGTGTCCCAGAAATTTTACACTATCCTGAGCGAACTTACACTTTGACGGTTTCACCGTCAAACCGGCCTCTCCTAGGCGTTTCAACACTTCATCTATGTCCCTCATGTGTTTCTCCCAATTAGATGAGAACACGGCAATGTCATCGATGTATGGAAGAGCGAACGATTCTGAGCCCCCAAAACCCTGGCTATCAGTTTGCAGAAGTAAAAGGGCGCGTTCAGCAGCCCAAACATCATAACCTTTGGCAATAATACCCCGAAAGGCGTCACAAAAGCGGCGTACCTCCGGGCCCTCTCAGTCAGTGGTATCTGGAAATATCCCTTGGTTAAGTCCATTACCGTAATGAAAGTGGCTGAACTCACTCTTTCCACAACTTCCTCTATGTTGGGGAGAGGAAAATCCTCCACGCGAGTTTTGGCGTTTAATCTGCGATAGTCCACGCAAGGACGGGGAGCTTTTCCTGGACTCTCCACCAATATCATGGGAGACGTAAAATCTGACTGTCCCACCTCGATTACCCCGAGATCTAACAATCTCCTAATCTCTTCTTTCAAAATCTCCGTCTGCCTCGGCGACATTCTATAAGGCTTTGCCCTAACTGGAGACTCGTCCGCTAATTCGATATCCATTTCAACCAAATGTGTAATTCCCGGGTCCGATGAGAAAACATGCCCATGCTTTTCTATCACTTCCCTAAATTTGTCAATTTGCATCTCAGTCGCACGTTTCTCCAGATTGCTGTCTTTCACAGTTTCCCAGAAATCTATTTGCGTAGGGTTTGATAGGGGGTAGGGAATTTCAGCCTCCTCTTCAACCTCTTCCGAATCCTGAATTAACACTAAGTTTACGAATTCTGGACGCTTGTGATAAGGTTTCATTAGGTTCACGTGATATATAGTTGCTTTATTTCGCCTCTCGGGCAGATCAATAGTGTAATTAGTGTCTGAAATCACTCCCGAAACAATTCCTGGACCAATCCAATTTACGGCCATCTTATGGGGCTTGGATGTTGACAGGACCAAAACTGGGTCTCCCACCTTAAACTTTCTAGACACCGCATTTCGATCGTACCATAGTTTCCTTTTCTCCTGACACTGCGTCATACGTTTAACGGCTAATTCTTGACACTTTTTTAATCTGTCATTTAAATTCAATACGTAATCCACTACATTTTGATCGGCGCTCTCCTGTCCTAACCAATTCTCATACACTAACGTATGTGGCATGCGCAAATTCTTTCCATGAATTAACTCAGCTGGACTAAACCCAGTACTTTGATGAGTAACTGTCCTGAGTGCGAATAACGCCATAGGCAAAATCTCCTCCCAGTCACGACCCATTTCCAAACATAACGCTTTTATAACCTTTTTTAAGGTAGAGTGCAACCTCTCAACACTATTCAACTCCGGGTGGCAAACCGAACTGTGCGACACCTTGATACTGAATTTTCTGAAAAATTCTGTCGTCAGCTCGCTGGTAAATGATCGGCCCAGGTCGCACTGCACCTCTTTCGGGTAACCTGTCCTCGCAAAAATCTGCACCAAAGCGTCAATAACTGAGGTAGAGCTGATGTTTTCTACCGGAACCGCATCTGGATATTTTGACGCAAGGCAAATGGACGTGATTAAATACTTGTTGTTTCGATTGCTTGTTTGTAATGTCTCCTCAGGAAGACTACTTTCGACCATCGGGAAAAGCCATGTTGCATTGGCATTTGAATATATTCCCATTGATTCAAGCGACCTCAAATATGCTTCGACCTTCATGTATAAATCTGGTAATGGTAGCCTCTCTCTACTATTCGCTAGAACATTACCTATTATCAATTTTATTAATTCTCGAACGTATACTTCTATGAGAAGTTCTTGTTTTCCAAACCTCTCTTGAAACGCAGCTACCGCCTTCGGATAATTGTCAGATGTTAAGGGATAGAGAGAGAGCTCGATAAAAGTTCCTTAGCTCGTGTTCCTGCTTGCACTGACTGTAACAAGTACTGAAATTTATCACTGACTTCTAACTGCTTATCTTCATGTATTTTCTTGAATTGTGACCAAAAGGTCAAATAGTTCAGTAAAGTGCCGTCATAAATTGGAATGTTTAGTTTCGGGAGTTTGTAACTTTTCCTTTCTGGTGGAGCGCTTCCCCCCAGTTCTGAGTCTGCGTTAGTAGATTTATTGCCAACACTTGAGTTCTCATGAAACTGCGTCAAGGCCACTCTTTCTAACAGCTCGCTAACGCGCCGAGAAATCTCAATGTGTTGATCGGAATAATTCTCCGCATCTATTAGTTCCAATTCTATTTCGCTTTCAGTGACATTGAACTCTACTAATTTATCCAGGATATTTGTATCTATTTCGCTTATATCACGGAAACTATTTTTTAATTTGGTTAATTTATCTCTCAGGACACCTGTTTCGACTTCATCCATCTCTAATTGCTCTTTAAGCACATTAACCGTACGTGTGAATGAATTACGCAGACCCCTTCTCTTCAGTTTTAACTGATCCATTACTTTAATGTACTTAGCAAAGTTACTAAATATAACTTAACTATTTCCTTAAATGCTCCAACGATACAAAATGCAAAACAATATACTTCACTAACTTCACATACAAAACGAAAATACTTGAATAACTTCAAATGAAAACTAAAATGCTTCTATGACTTCACATACAAAACTAAAATGCTTCTATGACTTCACATACAAAACTAAAATACTTGAAATAACTGAATGAAAACTAAAATGCTTCTCTATGACTTCACATACAAAACTAAAATACTTGAAATAACTGAATGAAACTAAAATGCTTCTTAAACTTAACATACAAAACGAAAATACTTGAAATAACTGAACATCTTTTCAAAGATTTCTCACTCAAAATACTGTTACTTATTTATCTTCAACCAATAACTACAAAACAGTTTTCACAAGAAAGTCCTGTCGCGGACGCCACTTTATGTGGTGTCTATAACCACACAATTCTATAGTTCGGGCTTGACCCAAGCCCGGCAGCAGATTCTTTAATATTCACTATAAATCTAATTTATAAAATGATCTGTGAAATTAAGTTGGGGTACTCACCCCTCTGTAGTTGGATCCACTGGTATCCGAATCTGGTTTGATTCCGTACTACAATAATGAAGATGTACACTTCTTGCACAACAATAACTTTATTATACTAAAGCGTAACGGAACATATAACTATACATTTGTGGACTTGCCACTACTGTGAGGCCTTAGCCGTAAAATACACTCCCGTCCTCCTATTAGAGATGGGCGATCCGCTCAGGAGCTGACTCAGCTCCCTTGACGGAGTGAGCGAGCGTTGATTCGTTAAAAAAGAGTTACAGCTCTTTTTTAACCAATCAGGGCTCAAGAGCGGTAACTCTTTTTTAACGAATCAGCGCTTCCACATGCGATCACCAGCTCAGTGATTCTTTTGGGAGTTGATTCTTTTGGGAGTTAACTCTTTTCGACAGCTGGCTCTTTAGAAGAATCATTTCCGCATTCGATCTTTTTGCGCTCACTGATTCTTTTGGGAGTTAACTCTTTTCGAAAACTGGCTCTTTTTGATAACTATCGCTCTCGAAGAGTCAATTCCGGCTACGCTCTTTTGCGCTCCCCAGCTTTTTGTTACTTTTTTGAAGTTTAAAATTTTTAAATATCTAAGTATTATCAAATCATAAATGTTATTATTTTTATTTTTAATTCCATTTTAGGTTGAAAGGGCGTTTTAACGGCTTAAGTCATACCACGCCTCTTAGCACTAATTAAAACTAGTTTTAAGATTGTTATTGAAACTTATTCTAACAATTATAATATTATTTACTTAACATTAATCTAATAATAATAATAATAATAATAAAACCTCGATATCTCGGGTGTGATATCATTATAAAGCTACACAAAATTAAATTAAACGTAACTTGTTTTTATTGCATTGCCTTCACAAAGCAAGGCATTTTGAAAAAGTTTTATTGAAAGACAGGGAAGGGATTTGGATTTCGAAAATCTTTGGGGCAACGAATATTCAAGGGTATATTATACCTATATCTTAAAATAAATAGTTAAAAATCTTAAGTATTTAAATAAATTATTAATATTTTTATTATTTGATTTCAAAATATCATTTAAATTATCAGAAAGTCTCATTTTGTCCCTAAGTGGTTTCAGCCCAGGACATTCTAGAAGGAGGTGTTTTACGGAAAAAGGGTATCGCTAAACTTTAAAACTCACAACGCGGACAGAATCAAAGGTTCCCCAAACAAAAATTTCCCATAAATATTTTGACTTTCTCCAGAGATTTTGAATTTCTTCTAAATTTTGTTCCCTTGCTATTGACGGCGGGCCGGGATCAATCCCCTAAGGTAAAGAACCGAGGACAACACCTCGTAATTTTGAACCATGGTCAGATGACAAGACAACACCTGAGCTGGAACACTCTCTCCAAACTTCCACACCAACCCAACTTGAGGACTTTCGGCCACGACAGATTTAAGGTGCACCAGCCGCCTCTACACCAAATGATCACGAATATCCATTCCCGGACCAGGATTCGAACCAGGAACCTTCCGATCTATCTATCTATCTATCTATATATATATATATATATATATATTTTTCTTAAACAAGAGGAAATTCAAAAAATAAAAACCAAAAGGAATTTATTGAAAACGAAAGTGTTGGTGGATCAGGGCGTCATCAGGGAGGAGCCTAACCAACACTTTCGTTTTCAATAAATTCCTTTTGGTTTTTATTTCTTGAATTTCCTCTTGTTTAAGAAAAATATATTCCTTACCATGCTATGTCTGCAGCTTTCAGCGCGCTTGCATGGTTAGTTTTAACTTTTCTTCTAACTTTCGTTTTGACTTTCGTTTTCTGGTTAAATACACATGCTTTTAATTTTATTTTGATCTTTCATTAAATTACGTATTTGAATGATATAAGTATATATATATATATATATATATATGTAGGAACGGAATTCTTTCGTCTCCCCACCTACTATCGAAAGGAGAAAGGGACTATTTCATCCAGGAAACGGAACACCACGAACGTTAGGGGGAAAAAGGCTTGATCCCTTGCCCGCGGCGGAGACAAGCGGATGGACAGAGGAAGAATCCTAATGTTAAAACTTAGACGAATTTTCGGAGGTTGGCGCATGCGCATTGGCTATGATTTCGGATAGGGAAAAATATTTTAGGGAAGGATATTCGTACAAATGGGGAAAATCTGGGCATGGGTGAATTTAACATAAGGATTCTTCCTCTGTCAAATCTTTGTTCCATAATCCATTATTTTTTCGGCGTTACGTTCGTTCCATTTCTAGGAGTGATAAAAGCAACATATTTTCTTATCGTTTTACTTGGGTGTATGATACGTTTAAAATTGTCTTTTCTGCTGTTTCATTACGAATAGTTTAATTACATTAGGATTCCTGCTCTGGCTAATCTCTCGGCATTTAGTTTATTTTTCATCACCTTGATTCGAGTATTTTAGCAAGCTTTGGTTTCTAATTTTGCAACATTTAACAAGTCATTTCTTATGTATTTTGTTGTTAACTTGATTTTAAAACATTGCGGTTGCATTTCTTGATCTGCCATATATTCTATGGTTTGTAAACTAAAATCCTTAAATGTAATATTTATCTTCATACAAAATTTCGCTCATTGTGTTTGATTATTTAACTGTGTTCAAATTTATACTGTTGAGGCAATTCATAATTCGATCTAATTTCGTGAAACTTGTATAAATAAAAAATAGTTCAATTAATTTTTTGCCGATTTCACAATCTGATAATTAATTGGGTTGATTATATTGTATTTTACAACTAACCTTTCTTGTACTTCTATCAGATAAATTTAAGGAGTTTTATTTTATTCATTTTGATTTGGGGGAAGCATTACTTGACATAAATTAAGGAGTATTGTTTGTTCATTTGGGGAGTATTGAGTGATTAGTTTTGATTTTGTGGGCAGTTATTCTTTTTGTTGATACATAAGCATGATTTAAATGAAGTTCCTGTGTTAAGCATGATAAAAAAGCATTCTTGACCATACCAATTTATATTATGTCATGAGAAAGTGTCATGTCAGATTTGTGGAACTCAGTTGTAGAATGTAAAATGTGTGTTCCCCAATTACATTTCAATCCAAAATTCTTTTGAGAACTCATCTGAAAATGATTTCACTCAGTAAACAGAGGAATTGTATTAGCAATAAAAACTATTAATTGCTTGGAAAAATGACTGAAAAATAAATATTTTTCAGGTTTATATATAGCAGAGGAACAGCCTAAGTAAATAGGATCTGAACCATTTTTTAGCATTATCATGGTTGATTTTCTATAGCAAGGGAAAGAGAAGTATTGAGTGGATAGGTTCTAACAAAGCAGTTCTATGTATCCTATGATGAAATTCACAAATTAATGGTGTTTGTACATGAAAATCAAATCAAAGTTGATCATAACTTGGGTAGAATGAAAATTAGTAAGTAGGAATTGCTTTGTAGCTATGCAAATGGATACCCATCCCAATTCTTGATGATATTCATCTCTTTAACTTTTAGTGCCAAAACTGTATTGGTTTTCAATTGTCTCAATGTATTCACAAAAACAAAATAGTTATTTATCTTATGCTAGCCAAGAGATGAGCAAATTGAGATGTTATTAAATATACCAAAAAGGTGTAGTTTTTTTAGGAGCTATATCGGGTGCCAGTTCTGTATCCCAAAAAATAGGTACATATTTAATGATTAAAATTATCATTTTTCACTGCTATGGTGTAATTTTTCTTATGAACAGAAGAAAAGTAATATTTGTTTTGTAAAATTTTTTTTAATATTCATTTAAATACTAAGTGTTCAATAATTTTAAGTTTTAATGAAATGTGGTATATCTTATGGTATTTTTAATTTACATCTCTCCCACTGGAGCAACAGGCATTGGTGATGGTATTTTTTATTAACGTTGAACTGGAGCAACATTATGGGCTATTTGTAACGTAACAGTCCAGGATCAACCCCAAAGGGGAAAATGAAGACAACATAATTTTTAAATAATGAGGCAACACCCAAGCTGGCACTCCTAACTTACACACCACACTAATGTAAGAACACAACATATTTAACATGCACCAGCCCCCTTGCTACACGACGGTCTTTGGCTGGATTCGAACTCCCAACCCTCCAATTGCTCTTCCAACCGTGGCACCTGTTATAGTTGTAGTTTTTTAGTTCATCAGATGTCAGTTTCGTATGCCAAAAAATACATAACCAATGATTAAATATATAATTTTTCACTGCTATGAGGCAAGATATATGTAATTTTTCTTATTATGAACAGATGAAAAATAATTTTTGTTTTATAATAAACTGACACTATTAATCTGAGTAATATTATTCGTTTGGCTACTAAGTGTACAATAATTTATTCACAAGACCTTTAACGAGTTATAAAATGCTACTGATTAGTCTAAAACCAGGATTTTGATGAAATGTGGTACGTCTAATGGTATTTTTAATTAACGTCCCACTGGAGCAACAGGCATTGGTGATGGCATTTTTCAATGAACGTTATACTGGAGCAACACAACGAGCTATTTGTAACGGTCCTGGATCAACACCAAAGGGAAAGAAAATATACATAATTTTTGAATCATGGTCATATAACGAGGCAACACCCAAGTTGGCACTCCAAACTTCCACACAACAGATTTAACACACACCAACCCCCTTCTACATGACGGTCTTTGGCTGGATTCAAACTCCCAACCCTCTGGTTGCTCTTCCCACCACAGCACCTGTTATATTAGCATGATGCTGGTTTAATTTATTTTTCAAAAGGGCTATTCAAAATTATTTTATCTAAAATTTTCATGTCCTGATCAGGACAGATGTTGAGTGAGTTACATGTATGGAGATAGCATGAGCACATTTTATACTATAAGTTTCACAGAAGTCTACTTTGAACAAGTTTAGCTGACTCATAGTTCCAGATAAGCTTTGAATGTAAATCTGACTAAAGCCAATAATGCTAAAGTTGCAAGAATCAGATTGTATAGCTACAGAAAATTTTACGACTTAAAGATATTTACCAACCTAACAATTGGTTTACAATTTCTTCAGTTATGCAGGATGTTTACATAGGACATCATTATGTTTTGGAATAACTTTTAAATAAAACACTTCTAATATCATTGTGCACTCAATGAATGACGTTATTAATTTAATTTGATATCGGTCAAATGACTGCCAGCACTGCAAATTTAGTCTTTTGACCACATGATTTTTTTCAGACCATTTTTCTCAAAAGCTTTTACTGGGTTTGATTGTCATTTGTTTAGGAAGCTGACCTAGGATAGTGAGTGTGAAGCTTCAGAACATTTTAGCAAAATATTTAATCAAAATGCATTATCTGTGATGGAGACTTCTAGAAAATTGTAAAATTACTTTGGGTTACATCATGTGCCTTCAAAATAAATATATGTAAAAAAAAATTTCAAAACACTGTTCTCCGCAAGATATGAAAAAGTCTGACTGACTTCTTACAGAAAGTTCCCATGAAAACATTGTTACTTTATGATAGTGTTATTGAAAAACAAGGGATCTCTGTTGACATTACACACAAATAGGCTTTCTCCAAACACAATATGGAGAAAATTTGGATTTTCATCGAAGCTCTAAATGTTTTTATGCATGCAGTCACTAGGTCTATATTATATTCCACAAATAAATATAATTATTTCAGTTCTAAAATTCAATTTAAATTACATTCCAAAACAGTTCAATCCAGAAAAAAAAATTACTAAGTTACCAATTGTCAATTTAAAAAATACTTGCGTGTACCAGGCATCATTGGTAATCTTGAATAATTATGAAAATCAGAACTAAATATAAATCTTTTAGTGCAAATTGTAAGCAACATTTAATGTATTCAGAATGATATATTGAGACTGATTCTGACATTGCAAGATATTTTTGTAAACAAACACATGAAGGTAAACAAAAAGAAGTGTTTCAGTTACAGTGAATATATGTACTTCAATTCATTATAAAAGGTATTTTTTTAATTAATGTTGAACAAGAAAAACAAAGAAACAAATGGTACATAAAAACTTTTATTTTCAATTCAATACACAATGAACTTTAAATATCAATTTAGTCATACAGGACAAAAATTCATTTTTCTGTAAATACAATTAATTGTACAAGACTCGAAAAAAAAACTTTTTGCATGACAACTTAACTTATGACCATTAAGTGTAAAATTGGTCAAATTAAAGTATTTCCAATCTTAATTTTTTCTTCTTGAAACTTATTATATTTAATAGAGGAATTGGTTATTTTTGTAAAAAATTGGGTAATTTAAAAAATTACTTATCATTTTGGCAATAACTGATTTGCAATAACTACTATCACAAAAACACCTGCTTCTAGAAATAAAAACAAAACCACATAGAAACACATTTTGATAGTGGTAATTACAAAATCATAAATACGAGTAAGAGGGCTAGTTAAAAATCTGAAGGACGAGGAACCTGAAAATATATAAAGTGTGCACATCAGTACAATACAAATGAGATCACAAACTCGCCTTTTCGTGTCAACTTAATGTACACATAATTCTGTTTGGACGAGCACGAGTATCATCTAGTGCGGATGTTTCACCAGTTTTATGAACGAATTCAGTTATTAATTGTTGTGTTTTGGTTATGCCCTTATCTAATTATGTGTAAGAGGCTACCAAGAACTTCAGTTCACGTTGAAATTTCCCAGCGCATTTCTCATAAGGGTCAGGTTTGACAAAACTATTAACCAATTTTCAGGTCAGTTCCAGACATTCTTTTATTAAACCTGTATTTAGAACAAGATTCTGTGGGATTAGGAGTCTCAAAGACAACCCCTTCTAATATTTCATCTTTGCTTACGGCTTTGTCGACTGATTCATGGATATCTTCAAATAATAGATCACCGAATCTTTCTCCAGTTGTGTGCCATTGTAATGATGTTGGGAATACAGTCGTGTTAGTTACCAAATACAATAAGAACATTGTAGATACATAGATGTATACATTGGTAAATGAAAACATACGTTCCAAAACGCATACACTAGATGTTATGCAATCTATGTGGGGGCAATATAACTGACTAGCCACTGCATGGCCAGCACGGCACTGCCTGTGACAGTTCTTTTCGTGGGGTCAGGTGTGACCACTGCTTGCTAACCCCCTGTAATTGCTACGAATTCCCATTTAGTTTAACAGATGATACTACTATGCCACAACTATAAAAAAAAAATCGTAAAATTTCGGCAAATAAATTTAAAATGACTGGAGTAAATAGAGAATAAAAAATTTATTTTGAATTTGAGTATAAAAAAAGTTTGTGCAAAAACAGAATTAGGTGTGTATACACAAACAGGAAACTTTTGACACAAAAAATTAATACGCTCAGGGTAGAGTCACATGAATTGAACCTATGTCATTCATCTACAGCTTGCAAGCTACTAACAATGAGAAACCCACTGAACCACCAGCAAGTTACTTTCCCACTCCTTGCCCTCAGCAATACTATTCTCTCTACACCTCGCCTCCCTTTTACGGCTTATCTCCACACAGGTATATCAATAGAATAGCACAAAATCATTAATACTACCCTAATTTTATTCAACAGAGGTTTGGGAAAACCAAATCGACATATCACATTGTTTATTTTAACATACCTATATGAGAACTTAGAATAAAATTTGAAATAAACAATCAGCAAAACAACTCTTACCGCTATTTAGAAACAAATATTGAGAAAATACAGTACTTAACCGTTAGCTGGGTACCAAAAAACCGCCAAGCTTAACAGTTAGTGCAGCTATCGTCAAGCCTAAATATTCACGCAAAGAGTATTTCCAGGCATTTTTGGCAAATGAAAATTCTGTCATAGATAAATTCAAGTCTATTTCACTGTACGAAACTTGGGCATGCCTCTAGTATGCAGTGTGTCCCTCATAAATGATGCAGCCAGTTCACACAGTGTCATTTGTCTACAAAATTAATAATGCAAAGATTTTGGCACAGGCATATGAAGGATTAAAAAATAATACAAAGATTTTGCAAATGAAACCACACAAAAAATAGCTAGAGATTAGGAAAAAGCGTGTCTCACTAATGAAGTCGCACTGGCCACGGCACGTTTTTAAGTATAATGCTTGATTCAAATTGCCCATTGGATTTATAGTCGCATGGAATGTTTAAAACAAAACCTATGCTGATGAACAGGCTTGTGAGTGACACAAGTTCAATGGCCCATTTACTATTGAACTAACTTGAATAAAATAGCACGTCTCTTCATAGTTATTTCATTTTCAATATTATTACACATAATACAGAAAGGAAATTGAAATTTTAAATTCTTATTTAAATCACTGATTTTTTTAAATAAAAAATCACTTCATTTTAAATTTGCATACATACCCTGTAACAATCTAAAAATCGAAAGAAATGGTCTGTTTTAATAGAATCAGATGTATTCAATTTGTGGACTTTCATATTATGCAATCTCAAAAACTCGATTATATCTAATTATGCATAAAAAAATTAACTACTGATCGCAGAACGAACAATCTCACTGCCTCTATTAAAATTACACTTCACAAATTTAATTAAACGCAACAGCGTAAAACAATTCAAAATCGAAGCTGAAACAAATTTTTCTTGTATGTATCCAACGCATCAAAAGATACATTTCAAAATTGAAGGAGATTGGATGCGTAACTGAAAAGTAAATACAAACTTTTTTCGATCAAGAATACGCCTAAAGACAAATTAACTTTTCCTAATTAAAGTATTCCGCTTTCAATAGAACGTCCGTTGCAATCCATCAGCTCCTCACCTCACACTCACAAGCAAAAACAAAACAGAATACATTCAACATCAAAACAGGGATTTTTCAAACCAGTTCAAATTTTTCCCTACCGCCGATAGAACTAAAAAAGTGTACGCCATCTAGCGGTAATTCGTCTAAGTTTTAACATTAGGATTCTTCCTCTGTCCATCCGCTTGTGCGGCGGAGGGTCTTCAGTAACGACCATCTCACGGGTGTAAGAATCATAGCAATTGCGCATGCGTCAATTTATTCCGGTCCGGACTTCTGTTGCAACCCTTTCTTTACGAGTGGTTTGTTTGGCGACGACGAGGATATTTTCACCCCGCGCCAAACCAAGCATCTGTCCGCTGTCGTTGACATTCTCGAATGGATGAACAGTATAAATAGAAGCGTCTCAATCCTATGATAGTACTTTACGCAAGTCCAATTTGATTGGCTAGTTTCACGGGCTTGGCTTCACTTGGATATCTCGCTAATCTGATTGTTGCAGTAACCATTTGATTTTGAATATGCGCGTTGTTTCGTAGAAATACAATACATACACAAGCGCCTCAGCGTACAGCGTAAGTGTCCGACAAGTTGACTCTGATTTGCTCCTCATTTTCATATATATGTTGTATGGTTGTTGTTAGTAGTATTTCTTGCAAACTTATATTAAAGGGTACTTATACTTTAAAGAGCTTCTTTTCGTGAAGCAACGATGGCCTAACGGCTAAAGTCACCCACATTCAGATTAGCGTCGGCAGCGGAGGATGACTACCCCAGTTCGAACCCAGCTGGCGGAAAACTTTTTAGATCCTCCAAATTATTTAAAAAAAATTCAAATTTAATTCCTTTTCATTCTAATTTACTTTTCCCAATTTTTAATACCCTTTTTATATTTTTCCAAGCTTCCGTTGATTTTACATAAATAATCTAAGAACCACTCCTGAACTCACAACCAACTGATATTTTTCCGCCCCTCTGCCGTCCCCTTTGCTTTAGGATGATTGTGTCGTATCCACCGCTGGCTTAGGACCATTCTGATGTAACAAAAAGCATACATAAAACACTAACTTATATAATTATTAACTTATATAATAAAAGGATACAATTTTCGGCTCCCACCTCTACCCACCCATAGCCATGGGTCTGAAAAGAAAAGAAGAAAGCACAAAGGAAGTGATAAATCGCCAACAGAAGAATTCTCATGACTACTGCACATTGTGACTAATGTCAGCAATAAAAGAAAATTTAACATAAACTGCCTTGCAGTATCGTGTGAACAAACATTTTCAACACGAACAAAGCTGAGGGAACATGTGACGAGTGCTCATAATGTAGTATTGGATGTAGAGCAAATGGATATAGAGCACAATTACAAGTTATAAAATAATTTATTTTTCAGAAACTCATAATGTGTGTGTTTGACATTTAAATAAACTTTTAAATTATGAACTTACACAAATTAACTTTTTTCGTAGAAAGATAGTATAGAATAGATAGTATTTAATACTTATTTACTGATCGTAAATAAGCCTTACTTATACTAAACTATAAAAATAGGATTCTAAACTGGCCGTACTTATTACTTTAACATCTGACAGCAAACTCAAAAAATCCTCGTATTGTAAGCGATAAATTGCCAAATTTGGCATACCTTTCCCCAGAACCAAACATGGAGTTAAAAATTTCCAACTCCATACGCATGCGCAATTGCTATGATTCTTACACCCGTGAGATGGTCGTCTTCAGTAGGGATGTTACTAACAGTGATTTGACAGTAACAGTTCTAACTGTGACTGCTACTGACGAATATCTGTGATTCAAAACTGTGATTGTGATTCAAACTGTGAATGAATCTGATTGGTTGACTGCAAAGTTTCTCTAGTCACTCGTAGCAACGGAATGCTTTTATTTATGTGTTGAATATTTTCAATAATACGATTTCGTCGAAGGAATACATAGCTAAGTCGGTAACGTCGTGGCCTTACAGTGCTCTAGTTTACAGTTCGAACCCCAGTATTTTTTTCATCCAGATCAACTGGAATATATTTAATAAAACGCACAACTGCCACTCAATAAACCTTCAATTATAAAATGAATTTTTCATTTTTATTCTGCCACTATGAGCCGTTTTTTATTTTTAGCCCGTAATTCATTTTTTAAAGGTACTTTTTCTCCTCAATAAATTAATATTGGTGACTAAGATAGTTTCAACTTTATCAAAATTTTCATATAAATTAAACTTTATAATTAATTAAACATTAAAATCAAGAGATATACATTAGAATGCGTGATCATTTTACTTCTAATTGAATTCAAATTATGGATTTTTAATCTTTAAATAAATATATATAATTGACAAACCTATTTTTTATCTTTAAATCCGTTTCACTAAATAACCTTTATCCAAAATATTTGTTTGTTGAAGAAAAATGTTTTCATCGTAGTATGTGTAGCAAGACAATTTCCTTACATTTGATAATCTGACAATTTCAAAACATTAAGTAATTTTTCTAAATCTCTAGTAACATTCGAATTAATTTGTATTGTTGTATTCGTGGTGGTGCAAAGACACAACAATTTTATTTGAGATGAAGAAAACACAAAACGAACAACAGCAGAAACGTCAAACCTTACTGTGAAAAATCTGTAGCTTTTGACTTGATTCAACAATTTCTGTCCAATACTTTAGTTTATAAATCACACAATTTTTACAAAATATTAACTAAAATGTGGTAATGGTAAACGGTAATTTTAGTTAACGTCGTACTAGAGCAACACAACGGGCTATTGACGACGGTCCGGGATCAATCCTCTACAGGAAAGATCCGAGGACAATACTACTCAATTTTGAACCACAGTGAGATAACGAGGCAACACATGAGTTGGCACCCCACTCTCCAAACTTCCACGCCAACCCAACGTGAGGACTTTCGGCCACGACAGATTTAAAGTGCACCAGCCGCCTCTACACGATACGCTTACAAACATCCATGCCCGTACCCGGATTCGAACCAGGAACCTTCCGATCTAGAGGCTAACACCTTAACCACTATACCGGTAACTAAAATGTGGAGTAGTTCAGTTTCCACACAACACTGGAGTAACCACGTATTATTGTCAACGGTCCGGGATCCACCCCGAAGACAAAAGATGAAGATATTCTCTTTAGTAGCACTTTAAAATTGATAAGCGGAGTGAAAGTATATAATTTATCTCTAAGGCAAACAGGGAATATTCTAACGAGTAACATTCTTATTTGTTTTGAAAACAGTCTGACAAGGAATTCCAGAGAATCAGTGTTTACAAACAACAAATTACGATATTTCAGAATGCATTCTTTACCGCTGAAACATTGTTGTGTTGATCCTCCCTCTGAAACGGTTTCTTTACAAACTTTAAAGAAGGCAGAAACTCGTAAAACGTATTCTAATCACTAACGAAATGAAATAAATATCCCCCCCCCTCCCCCTCCTGTGATTTCGACTCATTCAAGTTATACTTTCAGAAGCACATAGTTCATTTTTTAGAATTAAAAACAATTTACAAGAGGTTAAACAGAACAATTTTAATTATAAACAAACCAAAAAAAAGAATAAAAACAAGTTCTAGTCATGTTACTCTTTTAAAAAAAAAAACAAATAAATAATCAGTGACAGTTTAAGAACGAACAAAAAATTATTTTAAACAGAGAATTTAAAATGTTTTTATATGAACTCTCCTCAAAACTGTCGAGATTATTTTTTTCTTTAGAAAAAGGCGCGGGAATCTGGTGAGTCATAAAGCAACATATTACCTTCTTAAATATCCGGTTAAAAATCCTCCAGAGAAATCCCAATCCGTCACAGACCAACTGGCACCGCTTCCAAATAACCAAAACTCAGTCACAGCTTTCACTGCTACCGAATCACCGATCCCGGTCGCAATCACCGATCGCAGTTACAGTATCAATATCAGCCAGGGTATCAGCTAAGGTATCAGCTTAGCGATATCAGTTTAGTAACTGCTACCGAATCACTGGTACCAAATCACTGATACTGAATCACTGATACCGAATCACTGATACCGAATCACTGTTACCCAATCACTGTTACCCAATCACTGATATTTTGATATTTAAGTAACAGGTATGAACTGTGATTCACAAGTATCTGTGATTGAGTAGCAGTTCTGTGATTTGCTTAACATCCCTAGTCTTCAGTTTTTTGTGTGATCGGAGAGAGTCGAGACCTGTGTGGCCGCTCTTCCGTGCTTTTTTTATGCGAATCTATTGAGACCTCTGTGGCTCATATGTGTACCATCTTCAATTATTTTAATAAATGTTATGTTTTACAACACGTGGACTCATTCCAAAATACCATATCAAGTAATAGCTACAGTGCCATTCCAGTGTTGACATCACAAAATGGGAGCTGGTGCCGGGATTGCCCCATGCAAATTGAACGTGGACTAGAACCCTAGAGAGCCATCATCATCGCAAACTGTGAGTACATTTTGCTCATTTTTAATATAAAGATGTCATATTTTGGTAAAGCAAGAAAGGACGATATTTACCGTCTTGCAACGGAATTAGATATAGAAATAAATACCCTCAAATGCGACAATTTCGAAATTAAAAAAGTTAGTGACGAAACAACTCGATTACGATGAGGAGTATACAAAAACACTTCTGGATACAATAATAGTTGAAAGAATCGAAAAAGAGCAGCTGGAGAAAGACAAACAGCAGTTAGAGAGGGAAAAAGAAAAAGAATTACGCCAATTTGAATTGGAAAAACTGAAACTGCAAAATGCGACACAAACAGTTAGGGAAAATCACATGACAGAATCGAACACTGCATGGGATAGAGGAAAGGAATTATCAAAGATAATTAAATGTTTTGATTCGAATGAATCCAATGATATAAGTACGTATTTAGCGCTGTTCGAGAGACAAGCGACGAAAATCAAAATCGAATGTGAAGATTTTGTAACGCATTTACTAGGTTTATTACCCTTAGAGATAGCACAGATTATAACTCGCGAACCGGAGGAAAGATCTAATGACTATGAACACATAAAAGAAATCTTACTCAAAAGATTTAAACTTACGTCTGAACAATTCAAACAAAAATTCCTGAATCATAAAAAGGAAAGTACAGCCACTTGGCGAGATTTTGCGTTTGAAATAAGTCATTATTTTGACGAATGGTTAAGAGGACTCAAAATAACAAATTTTGACGAGCTCAGGGAACTAATGGTATCCGAGCAGATAAAACGTAGAGCGCCGTTTGAAATCAAAACACACTTCATAGATGACTGGCATCAATTAAAATGCGCAGAAGTTATAGTGAAAAAGTTAGAGGAATATGAGAGTGCGAGGTTGCAATTAGGAAAAATGGAGATACGGAATGTAAATAAATACAGAAAAAATGTTTCGCAAGATGAAACTCGATATAAAGGTGAATCGTCGAACTTTCGTGCTAACCAGAATAGTAGAAATGTTGATAATTGTTATAAAACTGTTGGTTATAGTACAAATGTCAATAAGTATGTTAATAAGGTTGATTATGATGTACCAAATAGAGATCCATATAAAAGTAATAGAATTAAGTGTTATGCATGTGGAAATTATGGGCATAAGAGTAATACTTGTACATATAATTTTAAAGGTGAAAATGCAAATGTGAATAAAACTGTAAATCAAATATATGTAGCAACTCCTAAGAAAATTGAAAAGAGTGTTTATATTGAAAAGTGTTATATTAATGCAGTAATAGACACTGGATCTGAAATAACTCTAATTAATGAGGAATGTTATCATAAAATAGGATCTCCTATATTGAATGGTAGTAAGATATATTTAAATGGAATAAGTCAACACAAAATAAGTACCGAAGGGTTTTTCCGATCAGAAATTGTTATTGATAATATTTCTTTGTGTTCTGATGTGCATGTCGTTAAGAATTTACAATTTGAAGCAATAATTGGTATGAACGTATTATCAAGGGTAAAGTTTGCATTTTCTGGGGGAACATTAAACGTTACCGATAGAGACATAAATGAAATAAGGAAGTCAGAAGTAAGGGGCGAAAACGGAAGCGAAATAAAAAACAAAGCAACAACAACTTCAGGCGTTGTCATAAATCACGGGGAAGAAGAGCGCGTGAGTTTCCCTCAACATCCCCTCGTAGACTTTCAAGTATCGAAGGCGCATGAAAATGACTCATCAGCAGGTGCTTTTGTTTACACTTTAGGCGCCGTAGCGTTGGATATGTCTAGCGAAGAGACAGATCTCTCCCATATAATGAATCCCTGTTTACGAGAAAGAATCTGTCAAATTGTAGGAAATTATGTGCCTCAGCAAGTAACAAACACGGATGTTAAGATGAGAATTCTTCTGACGGACGAAGTTCCAGTTAGTCAGCGTGCTCGGCGGTTGCCGATTACTGAACAACTTATAGTTGAAAAACAAATCCAAGAGTGGTTAGAAAAAGGGATAATTAAAAACAGCTGTTCGGAATATTCTGCCCCTATAGTGCTTTGTAAGAAAAAAGATGGGAATCACAGACTTTGTGTCGATTTCCGAAAGCTCAACGAAAAAATAATTAAGGACCGTTTCCCGTTACCTCTAATCGAAGACGTGTTGGACAAATTGGAGGACTCGCAAGTCTTCACAACGTTAGATTTGAAAAACGGCTTTTTTCACGTCGACATAGAAAAGGAGAGTACAAAGTACACCTCTTTTGTTACCCACGAGGGACAGTATGAGTTTTTAAAGACACCTTTTGGATTGTCAACCAGTCCAAGTGTATTTGAAAGATATATTTTTCACGTTTTTAAGGATTTGTTAAAAGATAAAACTGTTATTATTTATGTAGATGATATTATCATACCAGCCATGAATGAGGTAGAGGGTTTAGAAAAATTAGAACGTGTTTTAAATACGGCGTCAATGTACGGATTAGAACTAAACTTAAAAAAGTGTCAGTTTCTAAAACGAAAGATAGAATTCTTGGGTTACGTAGTAGAAAAAGGAACTATAAAGCCTTCACCTTTAAAAACTGCAGCCGTACGGAACTTCCCACAACCCAAAAATGCCAAACAAATACAGAGTTTTCTGGGATTGACCGGTTATTTTCGAAAGTTTGTTCGAGATTATGCCAAGATAGCGAAGCCCCTCAGTGATTTACTTCGTGATAATAGGGAATTCCATTTTGGGTCGAAGGAGAAAACTGCATTTCACGAATTAAAGCAGGCCTTGACTGGCGAGCCGGTGCTACAAATTTTCAGACAAGGACCGCCACTGGAACTTCATTGTGATGCAAGCTCACACGGATTCGGAGCAGTGCTATTGCAACAGGCAGATGACGGAAAGATGTATCCAATTCAATACATGAGTAAGAAGACAACAGCACAACAAGAAAAATACGGCAGCTATGAATTAGAAATTCTAGCAGTGATCGAAGCTTTGAAAAAATTCCGGAATTATCTACTCGGAACCAAATTTAAAATAATGACGGATTGCTCAGCCTTCCAGCAAACCATGTGCAAGAAGGACTTAACCCCTAAGATAGCGAGATGGGCGTTAATCATGGAGGAATTCGAATACGAAATAATTCATCGACCAAGTGCTCAAATGAGACATGCAGATGCTTTGAGCCGAAATGTCGCTGTGATAGTACCGCAACCAACGGGTGAAGAAATAACGTGCAAGTTAGCAGCAGCCCAACGACAAGATGAGTATATTCAAGTTATTAAAGAATTATTGATGAGAGGGGAGAAGAACGACTACTTGATCAAAAACGATGTATTATATCGATATGAAAACGGAAGTGAACTGCCTGTCGTCCCCGAGAGGATGCAATCAGATATTATAAAGGAATTCCATCAAAAAGGACATTTTGCCGTGGCGAAGACCGAGGAGTTAGTGAAAAGAGATTTTTCCATTCCAGGACTCAGGAAAAAAGTGGAGAACGTCATAATGAACTGCGTTAAGTGCATCTTGACGAATAAGAAAAGGGGCAAGCAAGAGGGTCAATTAAATCCAATACCCAAAGGGAGTGTACCGCTTAGTACATACCATATTGATTTTCTGGGACCTCTGGCGACAACAAATAAACACTATCAACACATCTTCGCTGTGATAGATGCCTTCACTAAATTTACTTGGCTCTATCCTGTAAAATCAACTTCTACACGTGATGCGTTGGAGAAGCTAGAATCGCAGTCACATATTTTCGGAAATCCGTCAAGAATAATTTCAGATCGAGGCACCGCATTCACATCCAAAGAATTCGAAGGTTACTGCGACGAAAGAAGCATTGAACACTTCAAAATCACCACAGGAGTACCTCGAGGAAATGGTCAAGTTGAACGAATATTTGAAACTGTGATACCGGTACTGACGAAATTAGCGATCAACGAACCAGAAAAGTGGTTTAAATATGTCAACTCAATTCAAAGAATTTTGAACAGCACCTCTAGTAAAAGTACAAAAATCACACCATTTGAATTGCTAACAGGAGTATCAATGAAGAACAAAGAAGATCTGAAGGTCAGAGAAATGTTGGAACAAGAATATGAAGAATGGTTCATAAGAAACCGAGAAGGACTTAGGGAAGAAGCTAAGGAACAAATCCTAAGGATGCAAGAAGAAAACCGAAAACAGTATAATCGGAAGCGGAAACCTGCAAGAAAGTATGCAGAAGGAGACCTGGTAGCGATACAGAGGACCCAATTTGGAGCAGGACTCAAATTACGACCAAAATATCTGGGCCCATACGAAATTATCAACAGGAAACCACACGACCGTTACGAGGTGAGGAAAGTGGGCAGTCACGAAGGACCTATCAACACGTCCACTGCTGCCGAACACATGAAACCATGGACTAATTA
The DNA here is from genome assembly GCA_947359465.1 of Metellina segmentata. Classification (NCBI taxonomy): domain Eukaryota; kingdom Metazoa; phylum Arthropoda; class Arachnida; order Araneae; family Tetragnathidae; genus Metellina; species Metellina segmentata. Next base: position 123,974,522 of record OX375875.1, read on the forward strand.
ACTTTAAAGAACTCTGGGAAAGAGAAACTAATGTGGAGAGAAAAATTATGTTTATTTTCAGCAATTCTCTCAAAAGTGAAATAGATACTTTTTTTTTGTTTTTTTTTAATTTTTTTCAGGTCCCATTGTACGTGCCTAAATGAGTGCAGTGATGTTCGGGGCGAACACCGTCAGGATGCCCCAGTGTAGGAACGGAATTCTTTCGTCTCCCCACCTACTATCGAAAGGAGAAAGGGACTATTTCATCCAGGAAACGGAACACCACGAACGCTAGGGGGAAAAAGGCTTGATCCCTTGCCCGCGGCGGAGGGTCTTCAGTTTTTTGTGTGATCGGAGAGAGTCGAGACCTGTGTGGCCGCTCTTCCGTGCTTTTTTTATGCGAATCTATTGAGACCTCTGTGGCTCATATGTGTACCATCTTCAATTATTTTAATAAATGTTATGTTTTACAACACGTGGACTCATTCCAAAATACCATATCAAGTAATAGCTAAAGTGCCATTCCAGTGTTGACATCACATATATATATATATAGTACATTTTCTATACAAATGGATACGATTCACACTATTTCCAAAAAAAAAAAACTTTCTAAAATTATATTTGCAAAAAAAAAATATATATTTAAATTTAGATTTTGCCAGGTTTATGGTCTTTTAATGGCCAATTCCGGTGTTTTCCATACCTACTTCCTGTTTTCACGCCTTCTTTTGACTTTTGGAAAGTCAAATAAGTACTTTATCCAATAAAATCGAAAACTTTTTTTGGAATTTTTGGTCAAAAATGACATTTTTAACGTGTTCTCGGATATCTTTATTGCTACTTCTGATATCTCTTTGGGTTCATGATGGGAATTATAAAAACAAATTGTCCTCAAAGTAATTTATTCTTTATGGACAATTATAAAGTTATAAGAATTGACATGGTTTTGGGCCATCAATTAAAGTTTACAGCTATGCAGCCGTATGCTGCAATGCCTTTCGTCCTCAGGCCCCATCTCCCTCCTTTTGTTGATTTTAGACAGGGTTCCCACCGGTGCTTACAAAGTGCTTCTAAGTGCTTATTTTGACCTTCCATTTCTAAGGGCCCTTAGAAGTGCTTATTTTGAATCAATAGTCCTTAGAAAGTGCTTATTTTCCTTTAAAAACAAAATTCAGTTTTCAAATGATATTTTTTCACAATATTTCCGACCTCTTTTTAGCAGCTGTCTTGACACCCTGATTGGTTCTATCAAATAATTTTGTTAAAAAAATCGGGAAGTATAAGATTTGCCTGCGGATGTTCTACGAATGTTGTCCATCTTGAGGTCGGATTCTAATGTGGCGACTGAAACTGCTGTTTCCGCTCGACTGTAGCATCGCGTGGGAAAACAAAATAAACAGGCATGGGATACTTAAGTATCGAGGCATTTACGAGGGTGTTAGCATTTTATCAGTTGAATAAATTGTAAAGTATGAAATCCTTGGAAAGTTTATTCATCAGTCTCTATTTTGGAAATCCTTGGCATTTGCAATGAATCATAAAGGAACAGGGTTCCCACGGGTGCTTACAAAGTGCTTCTAAGTGCTTATTTTGACCTTCCATTTCTAAGGGCCCTTAGAGGTGCTTATTTTGCATCAATAGTCCTTAGAAAGTGCTTATTTTCCTTTAAAAACAAAATTCAGTTTTCAAATGATAATATTTTTTCACAATATTTCCGACCTCTTTTTAGCAGCTGATTGGCGATAAAACTGCTTACAAGTACGGTTTTAATGATAATTCAGGAACTGGCTTGCTAGAATGGCAACCCTTGATACGCGATATACAAATCGCCGATGAGTACGTATCTTGATGAGCTCATAATACACTTTAAAAACTTGAAAACCCATGAAAATTGGTCTGTTTTCGACTTATGAGTGTCTCTCACAATGCACAAAATAGTTGTCCTGATAGAGGAAACTAGAAGACAATCATCCAATATTACTTAATTTTGTTTTATTCAGTTACCCGAGGGTGCAATGTTTTAAAAATTTATTATAACTATGGGGAATTGTATTTTTAAGTTTGTAGGGGGGTGAATCGAAAACAATATAAAAATAATTTATTTTAATTAATACTGCTATCTGAGTGGTAATTTTTTTTTAAATCTATCTTTTTTTTATGCTTTTAATTCTTTGTAACAACTATCCCAGAAAAAAAAGTGAAGATTTTCGGGGGCGATTCTGCTTTGAAAATTTGAAGCAATCGGTTATCAGTTCCAAAAGAAAACCAACCCACTCGTTTAAAAAAAACATTGGAGGAAAAGATCGCAAAAACGTAAACCTTAGTGCTGGAGAACCGAGAATAGTCGAGGAATTTCAATAATCAGGAAAAGTCGTTTGAAAACTGGAAATTTCGGACTCTTATCGCATTTGGTTGCTGACCGAAAACGAAAGTAGTTTTTCTATGCTTTATAATTTTTTTCTATTTGTATCCGGGTGACAAATACTCAATGGCCGACTGTGCTTGAACTTCACTTTCTTTTGTTATGCCATGCGCAATCTTTTTCCATTGTCAGCTAAGATTATTATTTTCAAATTCATTTTGTTTCATTAAAATGATGTTTGTAAGCATATCGTGTAGAAGCGACTGGTGCACTTTAAATCTGTCGTGGCCGAAAGTCCTCACGTTGGGTTGGTGTGGAAGTTTGGAGAGTAGGGCACCAGCTCAGATGTCTCATCATCTGACCGTGCTTCAAAATTATGTGGCAATACACCGAATAGCTTAGGCTGGGATTGTGGCAAATAGTTGAATATCTATTCAATAAAGTTGCATTTTATTTTTTTAACCTTTTTATAAATTTATCAAAGTTTTTTTTTGCATAACACTTATGATCAGTTTTGGTTCACGGAAAATATTTTCTTAGAAACTCATTCGGTTATCGATCCAGTCAAATTTGACTCTGACGTATGCAACTTGCAATCCTTTCACATACTTTTAGTAAATTTATAGTTTGCCGCTAATTATAATTTATGAATGAATCTCGAAACAAACGAAGGTCATTCGAATGTGTTCTCTCCTTGGAGATGAAAAAAACTTGGCATGGTTCCAAAGGCTGACGTCAAGCGGACACGTGAGGACAAGAAGTCTAAATTTTAATGTTTCTTTATTCCTTTGATTTACCACAGTAGAATGAAGAATGGTGAAAAAAAACTATTTAATTCATTTTGAAATGCTCTAGATTGAATTTTAAATTTCGCCTCAACGGTAAAATTGGAAAAAATTCGGACTACCTGTGTGCCAAATTTCATTACTGTGCCATAGATTCATCAATACTTCGCAGGCAGGAAACAGACAGATAAACACTTGCTTTCATAATACTATAGATACGTGCACACGTAAATGCCCACATATTAACTGCTGAATTTTGTAAAAATCGGACTGCTTTTTTTGAAAAATCTCATTTTTGTGTGGCTCTATTTGTGTATAATTTTTAGAAAATGGACTTGAATATTAAATTTTTTATATATTACTGTTTTTATAAGATTATCTAATCTGTAAGAGCATCCCCATTTGGTCGAAAGTTAGGTATTACATTGTGTAATACGGCTTCTATAATGTTTTATGTGTAGTCCTTATAAAGTCCTTATTTTGTCTTAGAAAGTGCTTAGAAAGTCCTTATTTTTAGTTAGAAAAAAAGAGTGGGAACCCTGTTAGAGGCAAACTGCGCAATTGCTGGATGAGTGAGTGCTGCGTGGGTGTTCAAGCACGCTTGGCGCCTCTTCGTCTGGCGCTCATGTGACAACCAGGGGTGCCAGATCAGAGGTTTTACCTTCAGATCTAGAGGTTTCAATTCGCTTCAGAGGTAAAAACAGAGGTACAAAATGCTCAGAGGTAGAAACAGAGGTTTGAAAAAGAACAGAGGTTTATTTAGAGGTCTGAAGTATAATTGCAGTTAATACGCCGTTAGTAAACTAGCCCAGCAGATTTTTGATATTTTAAGTTAACAACACTGGTTTGTTGCTTTTTCAGAAGAGATTATGATTCACAGAACGCTCGTTTGGCGAGGGTATCAAGGTCCCGCTCTTCAAGGTCGCAAAGATAGATACTTGAATTTGAGGAATAAATAAAAATTTAAATGCGGGAACCTGCGGGCCTCAACCAGAGGCGCCAGTGGTGTCAACTTAGACGGGCAGAATACGGTGGAGAATGGGCGGTGCAGACGGCTGTCGTGGTTTATTTTGTTCGAGAAACTAAACTATATAAGTGGCTTTTTTATTCTCTAGTCCAAAGTTTCCAACTTGGGGATAGGTGACGATAGAGTGAAATTTCAACGGATTTCAAATCAGCGTAAAATTCTACGCCAGAACGATACCAAAAATAGATTTATTATTCAATTGTTGACCATTTGATTATTTATTAAATAATTAACTATTTGTAAACAAAAAAATATCATATATAAGGTATCGATCTCGTGTAAAATTTTCCGCAGATTTCAAATCCGTTGAAATTTTCAATTTATCTTTAACAATCCCGATTTTACAAAAACGAACTAAACAATGTCAGTCAAATTTTTTTGTTGCTTCCCTCCGCTCGAATTGTTTGGCGCAGGAAATGAAATGTTTCCGCAACAAGAGAAAAAAACGTTCCCCAACTCAACTGTTTGAGACCTCTATGCCGATCGTCATGCAAATGGGCCACTCATTTTCGTTATTCTCACAAACAATGCTCTCTTTTATTTAGACTTGCCAAGAATCAAGAAAGAGACTACACAGCAGAGCAACTGTACACACTGTACAGGGATCCAGTGAACAAGCTCTACATGATATATCTAAAGAACATGTTGGTAGACATCACAATAATTAACAAGCTTTTTCAATCGGAGTCTTCGGACCAAACAAAGAAGCTATTTGCTAATTTGTTCACACACTACATGAGCTTGATAAAAATGATTGTGGTTCCTTCGCAATTAGATAAAGTAAGGGAAGAATCAATGTTCATCTTCAACTTTGAGAAGTTTACTATGCCTAACGCAGGAATGTACTTCGGATATGAATTTTCTCTCGAGTTAGAAAAATTATCATTGTCAAGTGAACAGTTGAATGATATCAAACTTCACTGTAAATAATGTATTGTTCAACTAGCCAAAGAAGTACGTAGTAGGCTACCAGATAATGTTGGTGTGCTGCTTCATTTGTCTACACTACATTCCAAAAATGCTGTGAGAAAAGTGAAGTGTAGCATTGTTCCACTTGCTGCACAATTTGTAGCTGTGTGTGTGAAAATGCGCATGAGAGCTTGAAAGAGAAAGAGTGGGATCGGTTACCATTGATCTCAGAAGTGTCAGCCGATGAATTTATCAAGCAGAGCCCTGTCAAATTCTAAGCCTCTATAGATAAACTAACAGATGCTGCTCGTGAAACACAATTTCCACAGCTCTGTAAGCTTGCATTGACTTTAATGAGTTTGTCATTTTCTAATGTAACTGTCGAGAGAATGTTTTCTCAACTGAGTAGTGTAAAAACTAAATTTGGAAACTCGCAACAGCTGAAGACAACTGAATCAATCATGATGGTTAGGTATGGACTGAAATTTAGCGGTGAAAGCTGTGGACTGAAATTTAGAGGTGAAAGCTGTGTAGATTTTATTCCTAGTAAAGAAATGCTGAAGAAATTTAATTAATGCAATGTATGGCACAATGCCCAAAGAGGCGACCGAACGTGTAAGAAGTTAAGATGAAATATGGGAGATTTTTGAAGGATCTAGTGGGGGGCATTATTTTCAGTATTCAATACATGTATGAATATGCACTCGACAATTGAACGAAGATAATAATAATAAATAATGTACACAACACTGAATAATAATTCATTAAATAACGGATTTTGCATAAAACGCGTATCTTATGAAGAACAGGGAGACTAATACTTGAAAAAAAGGGTCGTTAGCTTTTTTTGGGCATCTTTATAAAAAGCTTATTAAAGTTAGAAGAAAAAATAAAGCATATACCTACATATGAATCTTAATTCAGCAACAGTAAAAGTAAAATTCGCACAATGCGCTTATAAATAAATGCCATGTGTGTGCACATATAAAAAATATCGATATATATCGGTGTCGTTTAAAATATCGTCGATAATATCGCGCTATTAGATACGTTGATATATTCCTCTAAATCAGAGGTTTTCTAGAGGTGGTTTACACCTGCAAAAAAGAGGTACTTTGTTCTGAAAATCTGGCACCACTGGTGACAACGAGGGATGTTCGATGGCCCAAACATATTATATACCATTGGGTGACTAGGCCGGCGTTGTCCGTAATACAAGGTATTAATCTGGTGTAAAATTTTCCGCAGATTTCAAATCTGTTAAAGAGATATTCAATTAAAAGTTTATTTTTTTAAAGAAAATAATATTGTTAGGTATCAATCTAAACTGAAATTTCGGCAGATTTCAAATCCGAAGAAATTTTTACTCCGTCTTTAATGGTCTAGGAGATAGTAAAAAAGATTTTTGACCTCAGTTAAAAGATTTATCGTCTGGCTGGGAAATCAATCTCGCAAAATCAAAGCGGAAACGCAAACAATAATTTTCTACGTGTTCTGCGTATGAAAAAAACTTGGCATGATTCCTAACCCTGACTGCAAGGTCGCATGAGTAGAAAACGTTCTCCGCGTTTGAAAAATCGATGGAGAGTAAAATTATGAAATTCATTTAAAAATCTTCTAGATTGAATTTTAAAATTCGCCGTGACCCAACAATTGCAAATAATTCGGACTACCTGTATTGCAAGTGCCATAGAATCGTCGGGATTTTGCGGCCCCAAACAAACACTTTCTTTTATAATAGTAGAGACATCTCGATATGTTATATACATTATTATACATCTGAAAGGAGCGGTGAGTCATGAAAAAGAGCTAGCTCTTTTTAGTGAGTGAGCGGTTCCGATCCGATCCCTGAAGAGAATCATTTTTCCCATCACTAGTCGGCAGTCCCTCTAAAATGGAGGCAATGTTTTCCTTTAATTGTGTTAGTTTTCAAGGATAATCTACAAAAATATTAGTTACGAGTATTGAAAAAAAATACACCTTTTTTAAGAACATCATATTTTTGGTATCGAACTGACACAAAACACAATTTTATAATTCGTTGAAATTTGTTCTCTTTTCTTCAACTTCAACCATCCTACAGATAGAGAAAATAGAGAGACTAGGGAAATAGAAAAAAAAAACAATTTAATGCAACAGAAACTGACTTCGAAAACCGTTGCGCACGTACAACCCTCCAAAATTAAGTCAAATGCGCGTAACACATATTGTAGACAAAACAAGAGTTTTATTTACAAAATCATAAAAAAAAACAATTTGCAACAAAGTTATCTCATTTTCCGACCGATCTTTCGACCAATTACATTTTATGAAATAAAATCAGGCGATCTATGATTCATTACACCGGATGAAAAATGTATAATCAAAGAAAGAAGTAAAGGATCCTAGCCTTCGGGAGCCGAACGTGAAATCTGTACCCCCCCCCCCAAGAGTGGGCGTTGTTTATTGTTTTTTTATTATTATTATTATTATTATTATTAATGCTGTTCAGTTTCTGTCTGAACACCAGATGGCACTTGTGTGATTTCCTTCATATGCTCAACCAATGAGAATTAAGGAAGAAATAAAAAAAAAAGGCTAACGCGTTCTGAATCGGCCGCATAATTTGTTTGAAAATCGAGTTGCTTGAACAAGTCCGTATTAATTCATAGTTCAGACAGAAGAATTTCGGTGAGTTAAAAATAATTTTTTATGAGATATCAGTTCTCGAGGTTGTTCCAAATTTTATTTGTTTGAATTATATTGTAGAAATATTGTATCTTGTTTTATGACAGTAAAATACTAGTTACTGTTGATTTATTTTATTTATCTTTGCATTAAAATAGTCCGTCGTGCAGAGACGTGGTTACGGAAAATCATCATCGTTATTCCTGAAAAGTATTGCCATATTCTGTACCTTCTCGATTCCCTCTTTTAATGTTCCTTTCGGTCGGTACTGTCATACTGCTACTTTCGAAATAGTAACTGTTCTTCATTAAATTCCAAATTTCTTTTTAATGTTAGGAAAATGTTAATGAAGTAATTCAATTGATTTCAGAAAAGAAATATTCATTGTCGTAAGAAATGAAATCAAGGTTGGCTATCTGTGATTCTAGAGAACGGGTTGCCAAAGCGCGAGCCGACGAGTGTTGCGGCTTTTATGCAAGTAAAATGTGTGCCTAAAATATGATAAACTAAAACCTATCAATGTCCGAAAGTAATTACTTAATTTCTTGTTACACAGTTATTAGTTCACAAAAACTGATCAAAGTCGAAAAGTAATTTAATTTCTTACAACTTTAAGTTATTAGTAAACTAAAACTGATCAATGTTCTAAAGTAATAGTTTTATTGCATTTCTTGTAACTAAGTTATTCAAAAGCAATAAAAGTTACAAAGTATTGTTGGTTCCAGGGTGTAAAAAAATCAGTTAATCGGATTTATTTGATTTAAATCGGTTTTATTTGATTTAAACCGGTTTTATTTGATTTAAATCGGATTTATTTGATTTAAATCAAAAATCGGATTTTTTATTTAAATTTCTGTAGGGCCTATAAATTTGTTAATTAAAAAATTGAGTTTCTGACATGGGACATGTACACCAATATTTATTTAAGTAAACAATCGGAATTTGTGATATGGTAAATTAATATTTATTTTACTAAAAATCATTGTGTGTTACATGGTAATACATTTAAAAAATGAATTTTCAAAACAAGAGCAAAAGATAAAACATTTGTTTATCTTTAACACACAAGTTGACATCCTACATAGTTTTTCTTGAGTAAATTAACATCATCATGTTAACAAATGTATCAGTAAGTGTGAGACCTAAATTAGTCTGATTAAATAAATATTTGTTATGGGTCACTACTCTTAAAGTGAAAGGTGACTGTTTCAGGGTGCATTTTGCAAAATAAAAGATGTTCACAGTGTTTAAACTTTCATCCTTTCAAATAGAAAGCTCAGTTCAATTTTTTATTTAATAAATTATTAATCACATTAATTGTGTTATATTGTATTTATGTTTCAATTAAAAAAAGTAGTTGAAAAATCACTATAGCGAAGCCATTGGTCAATCAATTAAAGGGGTAACAAGTAGTTTAGGCCTACTTTGTGGGGATTTTCTTTGGCTGTCTTGACAATTTACGTAGATGTAGGCCTACTGCTTTATTGTTTGTAACATAAAATTATGCATGAACATTGTAAAACCTTTCAAATAGATGTCAACTTATTTTTTACTTTACCGTTTGGCAGAATCCCTGACTCGAAAGTCAACAGATAACTTGGTCTATAGACACCTCAGATTATTTGCAAGTGTTCAGTGCCTAACATTTTTTTTAAAAAGCTCATCAGTACGAGGTGTAGCCATTAGTGCTGAAATCACCATGAGTGCAGAAAGTTCAAAGCATTTGACAAATACTGTGATTTTTCTAGGGTGTATTTACTTAGTTATAAAAATGTAAGATTAATTGTGATTTAAATCAATGATTTAAAAAATAATAATTTGATTTAAATCATGATTTTAATTGTTCATTTAAATCAAGTGATTTAAATCTTGACACCCCTGATTGGTTCTATCAAATAATTTTGTTAAAAAAATCGGGAAGTATAAGATTTGCCTGCGGATGTTCTACGAATGTTGTCCATCTTGAGGTCGGATTCTAATGTGGCGACTGAAACTGCTGTTTCCGCTCGACTGTAGCATCGCGTGGGAAAACAAAATAAACAGGCATGGGATACTTAAGTATCGAGGCATTTACGAGGGTGTTAGCATTTTATCAGTTGAATAAATTGTAAAGTATGAAATCCTTGGAAAGTTTATTCATCAGTCTCTATTTTGGAAATCCTTGGCATTTGCAATGAATCATAAAGGAACAGGGTTCCCACGGGTGCTTACAAAGTGCTTCTAAGTGCTTATTTTGACCTTCCATTTCTAAGGGCCCTTAGAGGTGCTTATTTTGCATCAATAGTCCTTAGAAAGTGCTTATTTTCCTTTAAAAACAAAATTCAGTTTTCAAATGATAATATTTTTTCACAATATTTCCGACCTCTTTTTAGCAGCTGATTGGCGATAAAACTGCTTACAAGTACGGTTTTAATGATAATTCAGGAACTGGCTTGCTAGAATGGCAACCCTTGATACGCGATATACAAATCGCCGATGAGTACGTATCTTGATGAGCTCATAATACACTTTAAAAACTTGAAAACCCATGAAAATTGGTCTGTTTTCGACTTATGAGTGTCTCTCACAATGCACAAAATAGTTGTCCTGATAGAGGAAACTAGAAGACAATCATCCAATATTACTTAATTTTGTTTTATTCAGTTACCCGAGGGTGCAATGTTTTAAAAATTTATTATAACTATGGGGAATTGTATTTTTAAGTTTGTAGGGGTGAATCGAAAACAATATAAAAATAATTTATTTTAATTAATACTGCTATCTGAGTGGTAATTTTTTTTTAAATCTATCTTTTTTTTTTATGCTTTTAATTCTTTGTAACAACTATCCCAGAAAAAAAAGTGAAGATTTTCGGGGGCGATTCTGCTTTGAAAATTTGAAGCAATCGGTCATCAGTTCCAAAAGAAAACCAACCCACTCGTTTAAAAAAAACATTGGAGGAAAAGATCGCAAAAACGTAAACCTTAGTGCTGGAGAACCGAGAATAGTCGAGGAATTTCAATAATCAGGAAAAGTCGTTTGAAAACTGGAAATTTCGGACTCTTATCGCATTTGGTTGCTGACCGAAAACGAAAGTAGTTTTTCTATGCTTTATAATTTTTTTCTATTTGTATCCGGGTGACAAATACTCAATGGCCGACTGTGCTTGAACTTCACTTTCTTTTGTTATGCCATGCGCAATCTTTTTCCATTGTCAGCTAAAATTATTATTTTCAAATTAATTTTTTTCATTAAAATGATGTTTGTAAGCATATCGTGTAGAAGCGGCTGGTGCACTTTAAATCTGTCGTGGCCGAAAGTCCTCATGTTGGGTTGGTGTGGAAGTTTGGAGAGTAGGGCACCAACTCAGATGTCTCGTCATCTGACCGTGGTTCAAAATTATGTAGCAATACACCGAATGGTTTAGGCTGGGACTGTGGCAACTAGTTGAATATCGATTCCATAAAGTTGCATTTTATTTTTTTAACCTTTTTGTAAATTTTTCAAAGTTTTTTTTTTTGTATAACTTTTATGATTTGTTTTGGTTCACGGGAAAATATTTTTTTAGAAACTCGTTCGTTTATCGATCCAGTGAAATTTGCCTCTGACGTATGCAACTTGCAATCCTTTTACATACTTATAAAGTCTAAATTTTGATGTTTCTTTATTCCTCTGTTTTACCGCAGTAGAATGAAGAATGATAAAAAAAAAACTATTTAATTCATATTAAAATGTTCTAGATTGAATTTTAAATTTCGCCTCAACTGTAAAATTGGAAAAAATTCGGACTACCTGTGTGCCATATCTCATTACTGTAAGTGCCATAGATTCGTCAGGACTTCGCGGGCAGGAAACAGATAAACACTTCTTTTTATAATAGTATAGATACGTGCACACGTAAATGCCCACATATTAACTGCTGAATTTTGTAAAAATCCGACTGCTTTTTTTGAAAAATCTCATTTTTGTGTGGCCTTATTTGTGTATAATTTTTAGAAAAGAGGTTTGAATATTAAATTTTTTACATACTACTGTTCTTTTAAGATTATCTAATCTGTAAGAGCATCCCCATTTGGTCGAAAGTTAGGTATTACATTGTGTAATACGGTTTCTATAATGTTTTATGCAAGTCCTTATAAAGTCCTTATTTTGTCTTAGAAAGTGCTTATTTTTAGTTAGAAAAAAAGAGTGGGAACCCTGAGGAATTTCGGAACTCTTTAAGTTTGAGATTAATACTCGCCCGGAATTTAATACTTGTTTGTTATTCAAAATAAATTGTATGAATATATGCGTACCCTTTGCAGCTGAATTCTTTGCCGCTTTCAAGGTGCGTTTTTATGTCGCTAAAGCTTCGGTTTCCTAAGAAAACGTAGCCGTGATCTAACGGCCGTGATGTATCGGTGGGTGACGTCACTAAAACGTTGTTTATACTAACACATGGTGTTGGTTTCCTAGAGAGCGTTGTTTGTGAGTGTAACGAAAATTATCGGAGCCGCGATTTCCATGACTGTCGTCATAGCGGTCTCAAACAGGTGGAGAACGTTTTTTCTCTTGTAGCGGCCAGATTTCATTTCCTGCTCCAAACGATTCGAGCCAAGAGGAGAAAAATAAGTAATCATTTTTGACTGCCATTGATTAATTCGTTTTTGTAACATCGGGATCGTTAAATACAGAATAAAAATTTCAACGGATTTGAAATCTCCGGAAAATTTGACAACAGATCGATACCTTAAATGTGATTTTCTTTAAATAAATAATTAATTATTTAATAAATAATTAAATAATCAAGTGGTAAATAATTGAATAATAAAACTGTTTTTGATATCGATCTGGCGTAGAAATTTACGCCGATTTGAAATCTGTTGAAATTTTCACTCTATATTCAACGATCCCGAAGTTAGAAACTTTAAACTAGAGAATAAAAACCACTTTGTTTTGTTTCTCGAATAAAATAAACCACGACAGCCGTCTGTGTTGCCCATTCTCCAACGTATTCTGTCCGTCTAAGTTGACACCTCGGGATTTTTGTTTAGACGGCCGTCTAGTTATGCCCACGGCGTCATGACGTATCACGGCTGTTAGATAACGGCTCCACTTTCCTAGGAAACCAAAGCTTAAGGGAGGAAAATACTTGCACCAAAAAACGACTCAATATTTTCAAATATTCTCTTATCTGATCTCTGACATTCAAAACGTAATCAGACAGCTAGATAGATACAAGATATAATTTTTTCCCCAAAAGGCTCTTTAATAAGTAACTAAATCCAGACAACGCATGTTTAATAGAGGGTGTATCGATTCATATGTCCAGATTTCCCAAAATTGCCATTGGATTAACGAAGGGAATTTGTTACAAATAATAAACTTTGCATAAATTGCTTTCGTAGTTATCATTTGGGAATAAATGTTTTCTCAGGGTATGCCGATTTAATTCAGTTTGATTTAAATCGAAGTGATATTTAATAAAAAGAAGTCTTCGATTTAAATCGAAATTTTAAATTAAAATTTCCTTTCTATAGGAAATTTGTTATTTTGTTCGAATATGTAAGAACTCTTATCAAATACGTTAAGTAGCCGTTTATGGAAAAAACATTTCATCGCAACAGCATTCCAATTTTGCACTTGAATCTATGTAATTGGGAGTTTGAATATTTTCATTTTGATTTGTGTAAAATGTAGGTTAATTTTTAATTTCATTGAAATGGGAAATTTTATGCATTGATCCTTTGGCATTCTGTACATTTCTAGCACATAAATATTCCGTATTCCTGGAATTGAAATTTGGAATGTAAAAATTAATTTATCCGTGTGATAATTGACTATATTAACAAAATTTATTATGGATTGAGGGAAAAACTATTTTAATGATTATGATAATTTTTTTATTGTAAGTTAAAAATTCCACTCAATTAGCATGTTCTTTGAAACGAAATTGTCTAAATTTCAATAATGTTTAATGAGACGTGCACACTCAAAACTATTGGACCTGTGGAAGTTGTATTTGGTCCATCATGATTTCCAATTTTTTCCACGTCCTAACGAATCTTAGTGGGTCTCAAGATGTTCAACATTTTTGTCAATGATGCTCATTGAAACAACCTATTGATCGTGTAGGAGGCGATTTATACGATTGTCAATCGATTGACAAACATTGATAAAAATTTTGATTGACGATTGCCATTAGCGCCGGCGACTGATCGTTTGAAATACGCAATTGTCATTTGTTCGGGTAGTAGGTCAATAAAATCTCTGGTCCAAGTTTCTATCTTCGCGATAGTTAAAGATGTAAAAATTTCAACGTATTTGAAATCTGCGGAAAATTTTACTCCAGTTAGATCCATTAAATGTAAATTTCTGTAAATAATTTTTCAAGTGAAACTTTAATATTTGCGCAATATGAAATTAACTAATACTAGCTGCTTAGCAAACCAACACCACGGTCAAAACCGTGATATAAGGTATTATTCTGGTGTAAAATTTCCCACATATTTCAAATGCATATCACAAATCCGTTGAAATTTTTAATCTATCTTAAACGAATCCGCTTTTACGAAAAAGAACTAAACAATGCATGTAAAAATGTTTTTTATTTTTTACTCTCCACTGAAATCGAAGAGGAACGGAACGGACGTATCAAGTACGGAGTACCTTGCAGAAAACTGCGAACATCCAAATCAGAATTAATAGAAAGTTTATGATAGTAAACCGTAAATGAGGGAAGAAATTTAAAGAAAGTGACAAAAGCACATTAAAAAAGGTGATTAATTGAGACAGAAGATAGAATTTAATAATTGATACAATTAGGAGTAAATTCACGTTCCAAAGGGGGTGGGGACATCGAGGAGGGGCAACACCACCTAGACTGACAAGGCCGCGGCGCTCATTTGTGACGTCAGAGCAAGTATGGAAACGGTGAAGCTGGATTCTCCCAATGACACCGCAAAACATTAACAAGTGCAACCAAAAATAAGCTTACTCGGTTATCTACCGCAGTTTGATATGAGAAAACAAATGCCTAAATGTGCTTTTAATCTTTTTCTTTTTTTTTCTTTTCAAGGAAAACTTAGGCTTGAAAAGGAAAGTTAATTTTAAATAAAAAATACTTTCAGCAGCTGCCTTAAAGAATACAAATGTAATAGAATTTTATAAATATTTGTTGTTGAAATTGAATGTCAGGAAATCAAATCTTAAACACAATGGAACACAAATAAAAGTAAGAACAAACTTTATTTTTGCACACATACAAATATCAACAAACATTTATATTTTATCTTAGTTATGTAAAAGTAAACATGATAAAATTCTGATAATATTCAAATTCATATATTCATATTAATCAACCTTAAAATAACAGGGTGGCGACAGAACCGGGAATTCAGGGAAATCAGGGATTTCTCAGGGAAGAATCATTTTCTGGAAAAATCAGTGAAAACTCAGGGAAGTTTCGTTTAACTCAGGGAAAAAGTTGGAATTTTGTTTTGCAAATGGCACCCATTTGGTACTTTTCCGTTAGCCATGCGGGCGCCACTTTGAACCAAAATCAAAATGTCGCCAATTTTGTTTTCATTCCGAAAATGAGAAGTGTATTTTTTACGTAAACATCCAGAAAAAAAGAGTTGTATACATTGTATACTGTTTTATTTAACCTGTAATGGCCGGAAATCCTGTAACCGAAGTCTACAGCTGTGCCACGTTCCCTAATGTCAATAATAGGAACGTAGTGCCTTGCGGCTTTAAAAAATAATAACGGCCGGAAAAACCTACAAAAGTTAAACATCCGGTTCCAATTAAATCAACATTTAAAAAAAAATTCATTTTTTTTTCTAAAATACCTAGATTGGCGATTTTGATTTTGGTTCAAAGTTGGGCCCGGCTAACGAAAAAGTACTCATTTAGATTATGCATATGTTTTTTAATACATATGTGTTAGAAGTTCTTATTTTTTTCGAAAATTTTCGAACTCTGGTGTTTTTTTTGAAAATGCGTGTCCGTTACAGTTCTTGTCATGATGGATTCGTCACTGTCAAATGCGGCCAAAATCGTCTGCAAATCGGCGTGACGTCACAATCTCCTATGAAAATATAAATATTTAATTGAAAAATTATTTATTAAAAGAAAGTCAATCTGGTGTAAAATTTTCCGCAGATTTGAAATCCATTGATATTTTCATTTTATTTTAAACAATCGCTGAGTTAGAAAAAAGCACTGTAGAACCCCAGTCATAACTTTAATTATTTCTTTTGCTTCACCCGAATCCGTTACTTTTCAAAATGAATGAATCTCGAATCAAACGAAGGTCTTTCTTCTCGGCAGCGAAATTCGTATTGAAAAATATATAAAAGTTACAATTTAAAAACTATTTATTTAAAGAAAATTTTATTTTTTGGTATCGATCTAATGTGAAATTTTTCGCAGATTTCAAAACCGTTGAAACTTTTATTCTATCTTTAACGATCGCTGAGATAGAAAAAAGCAATGAAGAACGCCAGTCATAACTTTTTATCTGTTTTGCTTTACTTGAATCCGTTGCTCAGGAAAACAAAATGAACGAAGGTATAATTCTTCACGGCGCCGGCGGCCAAATTAGTATTGGAAAAAAATATAAAAGTTACAATTTAAAAATTATTTGTTTAAAGAAAATCATGTTTTTAGGTATCGATCTGTTGTAAAATTTTCCGCAGATTTGAAATCCGTTGAAATTTTTCTTCTATCTTTAACGATTTAGGAGATAGAAAAAAGAACTACATAACTCCAGTTAAAACTTTATTTGTTTTGTTCGCCCGCTAAAATCGTTGTTGATAAAATCTAACGTAAACGGAAAAAATAAATTTAGAATGTCATGTCTTTATACCGTATGACACACACACACATTCTAAGGAAAATAATAATAATTAAATTCCCATTAATTAATTTTTAAATGTTTTAGATTAAATTTTAAAATTCGGGGGCGATAGAAAAATTGCAAAAAATTCGGACCACATGTGTGCTAAATTTCACTATTGTAAGTGCCATCTATTCGTCAGGACACTGCGTACAGGACAGACAGACAAACACTTCCTTTTATAATAGTAGAGATGTACCGAGCGCTGGCGCCATTGACGGATTCAGGGGCTGATGGCTGCTTTTGCAAACACATCAAAATAGTTAAAAATGTAAAATTAAATTTTCTATCTATAACTTTATATTATTTCGTCTATTATGGAATACAATTAAAAATATTTTTTACTTATCTTATTTTTATTCATCTATCAGTCTATAGTTTTTTAGTTCATCAAGTGTCAAGTTTATCATAATTACGGAAGAATTGTTCTGCGAACGGATGGAGAAACTCAGGGAAGTTCATGAAAAATACTCTGGAAATCAGGGAAAACTCAGGGAACTTTTTACTTCAATTTTTGTAGCCACCCTGTATAATTAAATTTTATCAAATGTTGGGTATTCAAAAACATACGACTACAGCTTTTCACCCTCAGTCCGATGGCGTCTTAGAACGTTGGCATTCAACATTGGCGAATGCACTCTCTCATGTTGTTAATGAAAATCACAATGACTGGGATAGGTGTCTGGAATTTGCACTTTTGGCCTACAGAAGTACTGTCCACTCTAGTACTATGGAAACTCCAGCGTTTCTGACTTATGGGCATGAATTCAGGCTCCCCTATCAATTTCTGTTAAATCCTCCTTCTTGATCCTATTTGGAAACAGAAGATTACTCAATTTCATTATTAGGTCGTCTGAATACGGTATTTTCTAAAGTGCGAAAGAAGTTACTTGCTGCAGCTGAGAGTCAGGAGATAAATAGAGAAAAAGTAGCGGTAAACAAGGAAATAAATGTAGGGGATTTTGTTTTTCTTTATGATCCTTCACTAAAACAAGGATTATCAAGAAAATTATCAAAACCAAATAGAGGTCCGTACAGGATCCTAAAGAAGGTATCCCCCGTAAATTTTCAAATATGTCCGGTTGACCAACCAGGAAAAAATCAGATTGTTCATGTTGATAGACTCTCAAAAATGGTCGAAAGGAAAAGTTTTCCCGAGTACGAAGTCGGTTTGTCATCCTCATGGAAACCTGAAGGGGGGTTTTTATGATATATAGTCAAGAAGGTTTAATGTTTGTATATAGGTACATTTCTTGTGTGTTTCAACTGTATAGTATAAGTGTTTTTTTCGGTAAAAATTCAAATATGATAACATACGTACGATAGACGTTGGGAAAGATTAATTTCAAAGACATTTTCGTTGCTTGAAAAATGTGATTTGTCGAAGATCAACAGTTGCCAATGTAGGCAATTTAAACACATCAAAAGAAGTGACTTTTTTTAAAATTTAAGGCTGGACATCTTTTACAATCATCCAAATGTTGTGTTACATGTAAAAAAAAAAAATCTGTGAAATTTTTCTTCGTAGAAGGGGGATATTTATGTTATGTTACAATTTCCGATGGCCCTCACTTCCTCCTATATATGTGCGGAACTTGGGGATTCCCGCTGGATTGGCGAGAGTCGAGGTGAATCGAAGCTCTTGTCCTAACGAGAAGGGGGTGCTTCGACCCCTTTCTAGCTTGCCTAAGAAAGAGGAGACGACGAAGGGAAGCGGACCGGACTGAGCTGTTCCTGAAAAGCAAGGGCGACCCGAACGACATCTCCGGATGCGATACACTAGTGATGCCCAGCTCTTACGACTGATGTCCATAGCGAATCCATTCCCTCTTCATCTGATGGAAAGTCTCGGTCTCTTGTCATGATCCAGCGGTTCCCCAGGTACAGCTGATTTTGCCTATTTAACTGGACACCAATAAAGTGGAATTTCCCAGGAACTACTAGTTGCATTCATTTCAACTGAAAAGCAACTTAACACATATTTATATTAATATTGCACTCAGAATTTTAAAACTTTGCCTATGTAAGTTGCAAGTGGTGAAAAAAGTTTTTCCAAATTAAAAATCATCAAAAATTATTTCAGATCTACAATAACTCTACATAGACTAAGTAGATTGACTATAACTATCGAAAATGAGTTTTGTAATAAATTGTGTTTTAAAGAACTCGTACGATATTATGCAGAGTAAAAGGTCAGAGGAAAATGTTTCGATTAAAAATGGAATTTTTTATTATTGTCAATTGTGCTTTTTTAAAACCAAATTTTCAAATACATTTTATATTTTAATTATTGTTATTAGTTTTTAACTTTTTAAAATTAATGTTTACCTTTGTCTTTCATTGGTTTTTTTTAAATATTGCCTACTGTGCTTAAAACCGAATTTTTAAATATAGATTCTGTTTAAAAAAATTATGAGCACTCATAAGCGGCAGAGTCAGAATCGAGATAATTTTTTCCCATGTGATTCAAGCAAATCAAATATAAATCTAAAAAGTTCAAAAAAATCGAAACGTTTACGACAAAATCGACGTTTAATTTCTAATTTAAATGTATTGTAAGTTTTAAAAATCACCAAAAGTCATTTAGTAAATATTGTATAAAGAAAAAAATATGATTTTTTAAAAATCAAGTGTTAATTGATGAATATATTTTTATATAAATTAATTAATTGTTTATAATTTATTATTAATAATTAATCAATATTAATAAAATTAATTTATTCTTCCCACTTTTTACAAGGGTACTTTTCGGGAGAAACCCCCTCCCCATTCAACAACCCTAGTTACGCCTATGCTTGTCCCCCCCCCCTCTAGTCAAAACGTTGGCACGTCCCTGATTATTTCCTTCATTTTGAATTTGAATGTTGTTGGATTTATTTTTGAAAATACCTCTAACAAAAGCCTTTTTAATGTAGAAAATGAAAAATACAAAAGCAAAATCTGTAAAGCAGATGTAAGTGAATATTGTAATGTTTTTAAGGGATTTGCATAAAAATTCACTTTTGAGGATATCCACTACGACCTTACCTTTGCAAAATGCTAAATACCATTCTATCCGTTTTAGCAAAAAAAGCGGATGATATCAAACTTCAAGTCAGTAAAATTTCCTATGAAATTAGACAAGAACTATGTTTCTAGGACGAATAGTTTCGATTTTAAAGCGTAAAAACGATTTTTTGCTAAAAATCGCTGTTTTTCTTAACTTTAACCTCATTGAGGCACGGGTTAATATTATCAGGTTGAGCTGAAAGTTAGCCAATCACAGTTTCTAGCCTATTGGCAAATTTTAGGTGGGGTGCCATGGAAGATTGGGCGGAAAATTTTTTTCTTCATATACCTTGTGACCACCCTAGTGTGACAGGCTACGGACAGGCAGGTGCAAAAAGTCGGATGACGACCCAACGAGAATTCTTTTCTGGCCTGACACACGTGTTCCTCTTGAGGGTCACGTGGAAGGTCAGACGTCACACCTGCACAACCGAGAACAATTTTGAAATTTCAGCTGGAAACAGATAGTCTATGTACAAGAATAAACTACACACAATCATGTGCCAAACCACTGGTGTCAGATTTTCAGAACTAAGTACCTCTGTTTTGCAGGCGTAAACCTCTAGAAAACCTTTGATTTAGAGATCTGATCTAATAACGCGATATTTTAAACGATGCCGATATATATTTAGATATTTTTGATATGTGCCATGTGCTAAGCACACATATGGCATTTATTTATAAACGCATCTTGCTTATTTTATTTTTATTGCTGCGTGCTGTTGAATTAAGATTGATATGTGTATGCTTTATTTTTTCTTCCAACTTTAAAAAGCTTTCAATAAAGATGCCAAAAGGAAAAAAAGAAGGTCTAACGACCTTCTTTTTTTTCAAGTATTAGTCTCCCGTCTATGCAGCCCTGTTCTTAATAACATACACGTTTTAAGCAAAATCCGTTATTTAATGAATAACTATTCAGTGTTGCATACATTATTTGTTATTATTATCTTTATTCAATTGTGGCAGTGCATATTCGTACATTTATTGAATACTGAAAAGAATGCCACCAGATCCTTCAAAATCTCCCCTATTTCATCTTCACTTCTTTCATGCTCAGTTGAGAAAACATTCTCTCGACAGTTGCATTAGAAAATGGCAAACTTATTAAGGTCAATGCAAGCTTACAGAGCTGTGGAAATTGCGTTTCTCTAGCAGCATCTATTAGTTTAGCTATAGAGGCCCATAATTTGACAGGGCTCTGCTTGATAAATTCCTCGGCTGACGCTTCTGAGATCAATGGTAACCGATCCCACTCAACCAGTATAGTGGTTAAGGTGTTAGCCTCTAGATAGGAAGGTACCTGGTTCGAATCCGGGTCCGGGCATGGATGTTTTTAAGCATTATGGTGTAGAGGCTGCTGGTGCACCTTAAATCTGTCGTGGCCGAAAGTCCTCACGTTGGGTTGGCGTGGAAGTTTGAAGAGTGGGGTGCCAGCTCAGGTGTTGCTTCGTCATCTGACCGTGGTTCAAAATGACGAGGTGTTGTCCTCGTATCTTTCCCTTAAGGGACTGATCCCGGACCATCGTCAATAGCCCGTTGTGTTGCTCTAGTACGTAGTTAACTAAAAATTACCATTACCGATCCCACTCTCTCTGGAACTTATCCACATTTTCACACACAGCTACGAATTGTGCAGCAAGTGGAACAATGCTACAATGCACTTTTCTCACGGCATTATTGGGATGTAGTGTAGACAAATGAAGCAGCACACAAACATTACCCGATAGCCTACTATGTACTTCTTTGGCCAGTTGAACAGTGAATTTTTTACAGCGACGATATTCAACCTCTTCACTTGATAATGTTAATACTGTGACACCATGTTCTTTCATTCAATCGATTAGCACTATAAGACGCAGGGTGTCAAGATTTAAATCACTTCATTTAAATCAACGATTAAAATCATGATTTGAATCAAATGATTTTTAAAAAAATCACAGATTTAAATCACAATTAATATTAAATTTTTATAACTAAGTAAATAAACCATAGGAAAATCACAGAAGTTGTCAAATGCTTTAATTTTTCTGTACTCATGGTGATTTCAGCACTAATGGCTATACCCAGCTCAGAGGGAACTGAGTCAATTACTGCATATTATAAAAGATTGCGACAGCCAGTTGTAACTTATTAGAATATACTGTATACTGGAAACTGTAATGTAAACACAAATGGCATAAATCTAAATGCCAGGAAAAGTAATGTCTAAACATTCCTGATTAACAGCACTCATAATATAAACACTTGAAGAAAGTATGCAACAGTTTGATTCAAAATTATAAAAACGAAAGGGTGACAGATTTTATTAGCTAAAAAAAGCCACACAAGTAGGAAGTAAAGTTTTTTGACGCATTTGTCAGTCAGTTAGCGGATTCTTGTGGTGAGCAATAGAGATTAAAGAGTAGAAATGCACATTTTCACACACATTAAAATGTCAGCAGGAAGATTGGTAATTTTAGTTAACGTCAATTTTCGAAAATGAAAGAGTTGGTGGATCAGGGTGGAGCCTGACCCAGACAACACAAAATGGTGTTTCCTACCCATGACCAGCAATATGCTAAAAAATTGCTCATACACTCCCCTAAAGACCATTAAAATGTAAAAACAAAACAATATGAAAATAATAAGAAATCAAACTCGCAACAGCAGCAAGAGACCGCCGACACCAAGTCCGACAAACTTAACTCTTTCTTTCCCTTTTTATAAAAGCAAATGCACTGCGAAGAGATAAAAGAAAAACATCCAAAGTTTTGTTCTTGCGGTCTCCATTCTATAATTTGTTTCTGTACTTACACATATTACTAATACATGTTCACATAAATGCTCATATATTAACTGCTGAATTTTGTAAAAATCAGAAGGCTTATATTTTGAAAAATCTCATTTTTGTGTGGCATTATTTGTTTAATTTTTAGAAAATAGACTTGAATATTAATTTTTTTACATACTACTGTGTTCTTATAAGATAAACTAATCTGTAAGAGCATCCCTATGTGGTCGAAAGTCGGGTATTACATTGTATAATACGGTTTCTTCAATGTAAGTCCTTATAAAGTCCTTATTTTGTCCAAGAAAGTCCTTATTTTTAGTTAGGAAAAAGGAGTGGGAACCCTGTGTATTAATGCTCAATAGAGGTCAAGTTACTTTTATAGTACTGCCAGTACATAATTCTAATTCTTATTATTCTATGATAACTTTGTAATTTACATAATTGTTACATTAATGCATACTGCGTACTTTCTGGTTTCTCCAAATATCTTGGTCTTAAGAAATATTTATCGAAATTTTACTCCCATATTTAAATATTGTGATTTTTCACCTGAAAATCGTGTAAAAGTGCCTTTGCTTAAACAAATTGAATTTAGTCTTAATGTCTTCATTTTCCACTCAATAGATGGCTCATTTTCATGCTTAATATCATACACAGAAATAATGCATTTTGATTCCTTTCAAAATGTCCTCGTCATCTGACCGTTTGCTTGGCCAAATATGACCCTTGCGCCATAAAAACCAAAATCACCATCGGACCGTGGTGTAGGATTATGAGGCGTTGTCCTCAAATCCTTTCGAGATTGATACCTGACCATCTATAACACCCCGTCATGTTGTTCCAGTTAGTCTTTAATTCAACTTTCTACCAACTTTTTCGTAATGCATGTATTCTATTTACAGGTCTGAAAAGAAATGAGGACTGGATTGATTGGCTCGTAGAAAGTTCTAAGTATCAAGATCTGGTTCATGTTGCCCGCAACTTAGAAGTAGATTGTCAATCCTTGAAGAAGCCGGATTCTAACGAGACTGGACGTGTTGCAGGGAGCAAGATTTTTGATAGCACAAGACTATTGTCATCTGATTGGGGATTAAGGGCGACTAGATCTTAAGGAACAGGACAAAAATCTTAAGGATGGAAGATTCTGAAAAAAATAAACCACAGAAGAAACATATAGAGGACATTTTTAGGGAATTTACTACACCATCGCGTGTGCTCCAATCATTCACTAATCTTTCGAATACCGTTATTCAAACCGCTTTGAGTGGTCAAAGTAAGTTCGTGTTTGAAATTTTACAAAATGCAGATGACGCTTTTGAAGATCAACACAAAGCGATTGAGGTGAAGTTTATTTTACAAGACAACTACCTTATTGTTCACCATAATGGAAAGGGATTCGACTTCAATGATGTCGAAAGAATATGCGACTATGCTTCTCAGATCGAAGAAGTCAAAGCGACTGATTTAAGTAAAACTGGGTATAAGGGGCTTGGTTTTAAGTCGTTATTTAATTTATCAGATTGCATCTACATTTATTCCAATGGTTACTCATTCCGTTTTGATAAAGCGTATCTACCTGATGCAGAAAGTAAACCTTGGCAAGTTATCCCGATTTGGTGTAGATATGATGAATTGCCTCTACATGAGAAATACTCATACGATCAGCCCGTTAATTTTATTTTGAAGGTTAATGATATCAATCAGCTTGAAGTCCAACTAAGAGAGCTTGTAGACCAACCTGAGCTGCTTTTATATATGTTTCGTATCAATAAATTTAGTGTGAATTTGAATGGAGAAGAGCATTTTCTCGAAAGAAAAGTTGAAAAAAGTGGAGTATTTAATAAAATTGATTTCTATAAGAATAAGCAAATAGCGAGCACTTGGCTTTCGAGAACTTTTAAACGTTCTGTACATAAGGAGGTGCAAACATTTGTACAGGGAGCTAGTCGATTCATCTATCCTGACAAAATCAAAAATGCCAAAAAAGTTCCTTTTACATTTGCTTTACGCAGTGACGAAACCCTTCAAACCATTTCAAAGGTTAGAGGTCTTTGCTACAGTACGTTACCTACGCAATTAGATTTAACACTTCCCTACCACATTAATAGTCTTTTTATACTAAATCTGGATAGAACGCAATTGCATGAAAACGAATGGAACGAATTTTTACTATACCAAATAGGCCAACTGCAACTGAGCTTGCTTAAAGATTTAGCCGAAGTGAACTATTTAAAGAATTATGTGATTGAGCTTTTTGTTCGTGAAATTCTCCATCCTTATGGTACTTTTTGCAAGGCCTTTTTAAAGGGATTCGTGGAAGCTAAGGGTCAAATTGGTTGGTTACCGGCTCATCGCGGACCACGTTTGCTTAAATTAGGAGAAGCCTGGATTGATGAAACGGAGTTTTTTAAACAAAGTTTCCAAAAGATTCGAGATTACAAGATCTTCCCATTCTTGATCGAATACGATTTAAGAAGCCAAGATTGTCTACTCTCTTCTGAAGGAGAAGCAAAACATTTTACATACGTTGATTTATTTAGGGACTTTTCTAGTAAATATTATCCTCAATTAACCAGAGGTGCTTACATCAATTTTATCACTTATATCTATGAAAGATTAAAAGGCCCTCCCTTTTACTCTAAAATTACGACTAAGTTAAGAAATGTACATTTTCTCAAAGCAAAGAATGGAAATCTGCTGTCTCCCAAGAGTGCTCTTCTAGAAGAAAGTGAAAACCCTATACCGGATTTCTTGCTGTTAAATCCTATTGATAATGAGTATTTACCTACAAATAATATTGAGTTAATAAAGGATTGGTTGGCCCTTCTAGGTGCTAGGCGGTTAAAGACCCCTATCCAGGTGCTTCGAGAAAGTATACTGCAATGGGTGGATTCTGGTAACTTTGACCTTAAAATAAGTATGAAGAATCATATTGGGATTATGAATTATCTCGTCAGAGGAATGGAGCACTTCACAACAAAGGAAACTGAAAAACTTAAGCAAAGGCTACTTATTCTAACAGAAGGTAATGAGTTTAAATTGGCTCAGTTATGTTATCTTCCCGATGCAGTTGCTATCAAAGAATTAGCAGATATTATCATGGTTGGTGAAAAAGTTTCTTCCTCTTACGACCTGAATTACTTAAAATGTTTTTTTATTCATGTTGGAGTCAATTACAAGCTGAAACCCATTGACGTGTTTCGTAAAGGTATTCTTATGTGGATTAAGAGTGGTGAAATAAACAATAAACTGACAACAAGCAATTACAAACCCATTTTAGAATATATTGCATTCCATTATCCTACTGTAGAACATCAGTTAACAGAGTCTGAAAAAATAGAATTAAAAAAAATGCCTGTTTTAACGTGTGGTCAATTGTTTCAAAAGGCCCAAGTTTGCTATTTCGACTCTGCCATCCCTAGTATTAAAGGGTTAGAAGATGTAATTGCAAAGAACAAATTAGTGTCTACTAACAACGTTTCTAGTAATGTCTATACATTCCTTACAAAAATTGGTGTTTCCCAAAAAATAGCCGTGATAGATCTGATTCGAAGAAGTGTTCTTAAATGGATCCAAGAATGTGACATAAGTAGAATAACAGTTGACAATCATCACAATATCCTTCAGTGTATTGCTGATCATTGGGGTTCCCTCAACGGTCCAGCTGGACTTAAACCAAAAGAAAAAGCAGATTTAAAAAGAATTCCTATATTAACAAGAAGTAATAAATTGAGGCCAGCTTGCAGCTGTTACTGGCCACCAAATTCTGATGGAAACTACTACGGAGAAATTCCTATGTTGGAAAACATAGTTTCTGCGGATGAATTCGTTTCTTCGAACTATCAGTTGAAAATTATAACAATTCTTTTAGGAGATCTTGGTGTGCATAATCTTAGATTTACTGATATCTATGAAAAGTACAGTGATCATTTAATTCATTATGAAAGTGTGAAATGGTTTTTCTCCCAGTTGGTTAATTATTGGAATAGAAATAAAACCGATGATTACAAATTGTTGAGTTGTTTACAGCACAAATTTTATGCTTCATCTCGTTTATTAGCAAAAAATGGTAAAACTTATTATTCAAGGGAATTATATTCTTCACGATTTGATACTATGCATGACCTAGATCAGTATTCTGTACCTCTTTTGGAATACGAAAAGCTACCGGACGACTTAGAAAGATGGCTCGGTTTTAAAACAGCTCTGGATTTAAAATGCATTACACAATTACTTAAAACTTTTGAAAATAAGCCTAAACTCGGGGAAGAGAGAACAAGAAAGTTTTTTACCACGTTATTAGAGCAGCTCAGACAAAAAGACAGCAGTGAAATAAAAAAATACCAACTTCGCCTGTTATCTAAAGAGAATAAATTAAATCCGGCTGAACATCTGTATTACTTCATCGAAGAAGACGCTACTTGTGTTTTAGATTCATGTTATTTGAAACGAATTCACGGTATGTCACATGCTGAAACTTTGGAGCTAGCAGAATTATGTGGGGTGCATACAATACCATTCAAACAAGAGATTACACGACTAGAAGAGACCTATGACAATTCTTTAAAAGAATTTTATCTACAAAGATTGCCCTTCATTGTAGTCCAGGAATCTAGAGAGCTGAATGAAAATCCTAGTGCCACTTTAAGACGTTTGTATGATAAAATATGCTCTATAAAGTTGTACAAATGTATCAGTATTTATGTGCAATACCCGTTTGGTAATCCTATTAAAATTCCACATCACTTCAAGGATTTAACATTTTATACAAACGTTGCATGGAAAAAGAAGAGAACTCCAATCCACAAGTACCTGAAAGAGAAACTTCAAATTACAACTAACGTAGAACACATTATCGACATGGAAGAAACCATTTCACAAGATGACAGACAAGATTGGTTGACTTATCAAAAAGAAGAGGATCGACAAAAATTTTATTCAATAGAGAAAGAGTTACGGAAACTTTTTAATGAAGGGAAAGAGGAGGTTTCTGAGAGCCTAAATATTGGTCAACCTCATTCTACGGACAGAGAAAAACTCTTTGTGGATATTGAGTTAATAGGAAGTCATAAAGAGTTTACCTCTGCTGAATCTTCCTCAGATGAAAGCTCTGTAACTTCTGTTTGGGATGAACCATGTGTTCCAACGCAACGTGCTATTAAAGGTGAAGGTAGCGGAATCTATAACTTTTTAGATGAACCAGATGTTGCAGAAAACACAACTTGTTCTTCTGATGAAGATATCGAAAGTAACAATTATTCAAAAGAGGAAATGCTGCAAAAAGTTTTGTCTAACGAAAGAAAAGAGCGCCTGAAGGTTGATCCATTTCATCATTCCAGTGACAAAGAGAAACTCTTTGTAGATATTGAGTTAATAGGAAGTAAAGAGCTTACCTCTGCTGAAACTTCCTCAGATGAATGCTCAGTAGATTCTGTTGAAGATGAACCTTTTATACTAAGGCAAAGTGCAAATAAAGATGAAGTTTCTGGAGTCCGTGCTACCTCTGTAGATGAAAGGGAAGTTATTACATGTCCTGAGATCTCGACTGTTTCTATAGGTATAAACATTGAAGTTTCCAGTGAATTAGAAATTGATCGTAAAAAGGGAATAGAACCGTTTACATCACCTGGTATTGATTCCTCAACTGAAAAAAGTCTTCCTACTGGATTTTCTATATGTCTCCTTGAGGCTACAAGTGAAAAGCCTCATATGAAGTGGCTGAGTGAGAAGTACGTGTTTACCTTTCTCCAAGATCACTACAGAAATAAATATCCAAATTCGCTGTTTAATGAGTCGGATGGACTATTCACGTTACGGTCACATCAGATAGAGATTCTTTGGTTAAATGCAAGTGAAGACAAAGGACATCCTTATGATTTGGTGTTGAAAAAAGAGGGTAAAATCAAATGGCTAATTGAAGTCAAATCAACAAATGATCTAGAGAGTAATGGTTCATTCAACATGAGTCATCGTTCGTTTGTTAAAAGAGTAAATCGATTAGCTACAAAGTTGCCTCAGCATAAAGGAAATTATTGTATTTATCGTGTTTTCAGTGCCGACAATTCCTCAACGGCAAGTACTGAGGAATTGAACTGTACTGCGCTCTATAAGGTAGTGCCATTAGAGAATTTGTAGTGAATATCAAGGAAATAATTGCACTCTTCCAGTGCTATTAATGTATACCATTGTAAGAAAAGCAAGATAAACGTTATGCATCTACGTACGATGTGCAGTATAGGAGCTTGGTACAATTGCAAAAAATGCGAGACTAGCGTGCTTGTGATGTTTCCTCGTTTATATAAAAGTGAAGGGTAAAGAAATAGTACAGTAAACTGCCGATTATCCGTGGGCGGATTATCCATGGTTGCCGCGCCACTCAATTCCGCGGATAATCGAGTTTCCTGTACTTGGTATTTATCAAGTGTCTAAATGAAAATCCCTCTTAATTAACTTGTCCTGCCCAGAAACTGAACACAGGTTTTTGGTTGCTGTATAATGGAGCTTCAATTATAGATATATTTTCTGATAATTAAATTTACTGTGCTGGGGGGCTTTGCTTCTCCCTTACCTGGAGATAGTGGTTAGTACAATTAATGATATTAATACAACCCCAGGTTCACTAATTATTAAATTTTAGAAGACAGAAACTAAGGTCGCAAGTGGTTAGTACAAATGTGATTAGCGTCATGATAAAACAAAAGGCCAAAAGTTCATTAACCATTAAAATCTGAATTAACTGCAATAAACCAGAACTTAGGAACTATTTGAGTACAAGACACATTGAAAAGGCGAAGTCATTAACAATAAAAACATTAATTTATTTAAACCATTAATTAATTATAACGGATACATATAGTTTTAAACTAAAGTACGCGTACACAGTTAAAATACATTCTTTTAAAGAGAGTGAGAGAGAGATATATGTGAGGGTGTATTCACACGCTCTAAGATCGACTTACTTGTTAAGGCTAACATAGTCGAAAACTCGACCTGCACTGCTCCAAATCTTCCTCAAAATCTAATCTCTCTTCCCAAAATCTCGCAAACTCTATATCAGAACAAGTCTCCAATCCTGGGAGATGACCGCCTACCTGAAAACCCTCGGCCAATCCGTCCTTATTTTTTGACTTAACTTTGATTATTTTATTTTTTCTGGCTTCGCTCAGTGGCTAGTCAGTCCCCTCTTAAAATACTCTCATTGGTTCTGAATTCTCTTTCAAGATTTCCCTTTTTAGATTCCGCTCAACGCCCCCTCATAATTTTGGTTAGAAGCCCTATTATTATTTCACGTCAAGTTCCACTAAGCTTCAGTATCGGCATCCTGTGCATCTGGCTTTCACAAGCACCTAAATTCTTAAAACTTGACAACCCCTTTTTATATTCACCTTTGTATTTCTAAAGCTTTCTGAAAGTTTCCTTTTGGGTTGGAATCTTGCGTATTTCTATTCCTTTTCGGCGCTTCATGAAAGGGCAGCCACTCCTTATTCGGTACAATCGGCGGATCTGTTTACTACATTCCTGCTTCGACGTTTTCTTTTTTTCAAGATGATGAGGGAATGTAATCTCATCATATTCCTAAACAGCAATTTTAAGAAATCACAAAGTAACTACAGAGTCGTTCACCTTTCTCGCAAGAGAGGGGAAAAAAAGAAAACGTCGAAGCAGGAATGTAGTAAACAGATCCGCCGATTGTACCGAATAAGGAGTGGCTGCCCTTTCATGAAGCGCCGAAAAGGAATAGAAATACGCAAGATTCCAACCCAAAAGGAAACTTTCAGATAGCTTTAGAAATACAAAGGTGAATATAAAAAGGGGTTGTCAAGTTTTAAGAATTTAGGTGCTTGTGAAAGCCAGATGCACAGGATGCCGATACTGAAGCTTAGTGGAACTTGAC